>JARQOC010000003.1:469725772-470013076 GCA_033576535.1 Allobates femoralis
ACAGCAGGATGGCACTGTTCCACACCTCCATTGGAAACCGTTTAACATGATCACAGGGTGCCAAAATGTTGCCATGACAGCAAGTGGTCAGCTGATGACACTAGTCACTGTCATAACTCACTTCCTTTGAACACTGTCTGGGCAGCAGTGGCTACAGATGATACTTTTTGCTGTTCATAGAAATGCAGAAGCAATTGGACACTTCAGTGTTGAGCTAAAATAAAGTAAAAGTAAAAATAAATTTTATAAAATACGGAAAAAATAAAAAACCCTAAAAGTTCCAATCACCCCCCTTTGGACCCATAGATAATGAAACTATTAAAAAACAAAACAAAATACACATGGTACATGGTATCATTGCAATAAAAAATTGTCCAATCTATCAAAATATAAAATAAATTGATAGGTAAACTGCATAGCGGAAAAAAGTAAAAACGCCAAAATTAAGTTGTTTTGATTGCTGCAACATGCAATAAAATACAATAACAGGCATTTAAAACATCACATCTACCCAAACATGGTATCATTAGAAACATCAGCTTAAGACACAAAAATAAGCCATCACACAGCCCCAGATCCCAAAAAATTAGAACGCTATGGGTTTCGGAAAATGGCGACAAAACAGTTTTTCTTTTTTTATAAACGTCTGAATTTTTTTCACCACTTAGATACCAGTAAAAGTATACATGTTTGGTATCTACGAACTCATACCAATCTGAGGCATTATGCTGACAGCTGAGTGAGAGGGGGGTAGGGGAAACCCGCTCACCTCACATAATATTCCTCCAGGCTCCCAGGCTCTCGGTTGAGTGGCTGGCACCACTGCTGAAGATCATGAATTTAAAGGATCCGGAGCCACTTGTCCATAATAAGAGGTTGACTTTATTCAAAAATTTCAATCATAATAACGCCGTACGTGTTTCGGACAACGTCCTTACTCATTGGCAAATTCATTATGCTGACAGGTCATATAGTAAGCATGTTGAATAACCCCCCACAAACTATTGTAGAATTTCCCTTTTTTTGCAATTTCACCGTACTTGGAATTTTTGTTGCCCGCTTTCCAGTGCACTATAGGCTAAAATAAATGATTTTATTAAAAGTACAACTCATCCCTCAATAAACAAGTCCTCATATGTCTATATTGACGGAAAAATAAAAAAGTTATGGCTCTTGGAAAAAAGGGAGTAAAAAATAAAATCGAAAATCGCCCGGGGGTGAAGGCATTCATGTGAACTTGTCTCCAGTACGTGGGAAAATGAACACCACACATACTGGACACATGAACATGTGAAGAAGGCCTTATAGCCATTATCTACAAGAATTGAGGCAAGCTCCATACATTTCTACTAAGTTGTGCCTTTCATGCATGGTGGATGTCAGTAAGGGGTTAGTGATTAATTGCTGGTATAATTAATTTCTGTAATATATTGTGAATCATTTCATATTACATTATTAAACATATTATAAAAAAGCTAAAACTAAAATGAAAGTAGAAAAATTGAAAAACAATCAACAATAACAAAAACAGCACATAATTTTCCATTTATCAATATCTAAATAAGGGAGCTATATTAAATATTTATGTCAAGATAGCACAGTACAGCAAACTATTAAAAGCAAACTATTGGTCACCCCCTAGTACGTATCTATTATAGTAGTGAATGACAGAGGCACAGTATGGCCTGTTCTGTGGGTGGACTGTATGCACATGGAATAATGAAGAATCCAAATAGATGCAAGGACTCCCACAGATAATTTAGCAGCTGCAAGAGGTCACATGATTTATCCAAAATAGATGTGAATGAAAGAAAGACCATCTGGTAAAAGACATGCCTTCCGCAAATTTACCATTGAAACAAGTATATCTGCATCTGTAACAGACTAATTGGCCGTGTTGAAGATGATGCAGCTCACACAAATCCCTAAATTATTCCCCCTGAGACAGAGCATTACTACCTGCCAAGTGCCTGCTGGCCCCCTTTGTTGTCTGTGTGGTTCTTTGAAATCCACAGTAAATTAAGAACATCTGAGATCCGTCCTTGAAGTATGATAAATAGATAGCTAGATAGATAGATAGATAGATAGATAGATAGGATGAGCGAGTACTGAAATATTTTGACTCGCTAGACTCGTAACGAGTAGGTCCCGATACTCGGTATTCGTTACGAGTCCAGTGTAAGTCAATGGGGAAGCGAGTATCATGAGTAATTCCTCTGCCGCTGGACCCTATAAAGAGGTCTGGCAGCAGAGGAAAAACCTGCAATTCCCCACTTCATTGCTTAAAAATCGGTAAAAAGCAGCCAGTTTTTAAACAATGCTGAAGCCCCCTACTGGCTTCCCCGTCGCCTGACAGCAGGATCCTCCGCTCCCCCCACCGCCTCCCCACCGTATCCTAACTTAGGATTGGGTGACTAGGCTGCGGGGGGGGGGGAGCAGAGGATCCTACTGTCAGGCAGCCGGGGAGCGAAGAACCGACAGCAGGGAGCTGTCCGCGGTCGTGAACTGAGGTAAAACTGGATTCTCCCTGATTGCCCCATTCCGGAGCAATCCGGGACAATAGAGCCCCATGTTATGGGGCGCCGGATTGCACCGGATGGGTACAATCCGGGAGAATCCGGTTTTCAAACCGGTTTGAAAACTGAATTCTCCCAGATTGTACCGGTCCGGTGAAATCCGTTGCCCCATAACATGGGGCTCTATGGTCCCGGATTGCACCGGACCGGGAGAATACGGTTTTCAAACCGGTTTTCTGTTTTTGACGCCTTCCCTCCGGGATTTTCAAATGAACAGCTGACTCAGGTCAGCTGTTCATTTGAAGTAGCGGTGCTGGCAGGGTTCATGTGGGAGTTCATGCTGGCCTGCATGAACTCACATGAACTTTCCCATGGGTGCACAGCTCTGCTACATCTCTGGTGGAGGTTTTCTACTAGAGATGTAGCAGAGCTAAAGAAGAACCCTGGATTGGACTACGTCGATAGGAAGAGGATTTTTTTTTAAATAAAGATGGAGTCCCTAAGTGTGTTTTTGTTTTTTTTTTCTAAAAAAAAATATTTTTTCTTGGTGTTGTGTTTTTATTTCAACAATTTAATAGAAATTCATGGCGGTCATGTCTAATATTGGCGTGACCCCATGAATTTCAGGCTTAGGGCCAGCTGATAACAAAAAGCTGGCCCTAACCCCTTTATTACCCAGTGAGCCACCTCACCAGGGCCCTGGAAGAGTTGTGTTCAGCGCCAGAACATGGCACTTCAATGAACGTGCCATTTTCTGGGGCAGCTGCGGGCTGCCATTCGCAGCAGTGGGTGCCCATAAGGCTTGGGCCTCCCTGCGCTGTGGATTCCAGCCCCCAGCTGCCTAGCTGGACCTGGCTGGACATAGAAATCGCGCAGAGCCCCACACATTTTTTTTTTATTATTATTTCATGAAATAATAAAAAATAAAGGCTTCCCGATATTTCTGTGTCCAGGCAGGTCCAAATACTCATCTGGGGGTTGTTGGCAGGCCTTTGCCGCCTGCTGTATCCGGCTGGCATACAAAAAGATGGCAAAGCCCACGTCAATTTTTTTTCTGAAAAATCCAAAAAACAATTTGAATGAAAGGGATTGCATCTTTATTAACCCCTCGACCATGATCGATGGGTTAATAAGGATGCAGTCCCTTTTTATTGGATTGTTTAATGGATTTTTCAGAAAAAAAAATTGGCGTGTAACCAAGCGATTTTACAATCGATTGATTGTTTGATCGCAGATTTGTGAGCAGGAGCTGAAATCAAGCGATAATCGCTTGATCAATCTGCATTATCGTGGTGTGTGACACCGCAATGATCCATCTCCCAGCGGCAAAGCCTATGCTTTGAGATAGTAACTATTCTAAACATCAGGTTACTTAGCGCCGAGCGGCGCTTAGTTACCCGATGTGTATCATGGTTACCAGCGTTTTCGCTGGTCCACATCGCTGGTGAGTCTGCCTGTGTGACAGCTCACCAGCAATGTGAACGATTTTGTTAGCGATCGCGCGTGCGTGTGATCGCTAAGAAAATTGTTCATCAAATTGATGCGTGTGACGTGGCCCTTAGAGTCTGGGAGTAAATGACCAGTTCTTAATTTCCATGTAGCTCCAGCACAAACATGCCCCTGGATGTTCTCTGGCTTCTGCAAATCAGTGATATCTAGGAAACCCTGCTAAATGTTGACAGGATGTATATTATAAAATGTTAACATTTTGCAGTCTAGATACACATAGGAATTATAGTAAAAGCCCGACAACTCCTTTCAGCTTATGGAGCCTTGTGTGATACTCTATAGACTTACATAGTAAAAGTGACTTCTGGTTCCCATATAAACCCCAGTGTGATGTGGAGACAAGGAATTAAAGGAATGTGAAACTAATTTTCATAAAAATGAGAGAGAAGCTGAGTTTTGAGTAATAGAAGATGATGAAATTTTGTTTTGAAAAAACAAACTGGGAATTTTGGGCCCAGCACGTTTGAGTGTTATTCCAGAAGATGTTCATAAAATAATAATAATAATAGTAATAGTTACTATAAAAGCCAAAAGACAGACACTGTCTTATTTTGGCCATGTGATAAGAGCAAATTCCCTCGAGAAGGACATGATGCCTGGTATGGTCAGTGGCAGTAGAGGTTGACTGGACACAATCATGGCAGATACAGAAATGAACATCAGAGAATTGAAAGATGCTGTGACAAACAGAAGCTTGGAGGAAAATGGTTAACATGGTATCCAATAGTCAGAGACGGCTAGATGAATCAATCTCTTTGGGAGCGCTCAATCATCTGGATACCTTGATTACTTGCTACATTTTCACAAGAAAAACAGGAGAAAATTGCCCATCATTTTGTTGTTATTTCTCCTGAGTACAATGATACCCCACATGTGGTTGAAAACCACTGTTTAGGCACACGTCAGGGTTCGGAAAGGAAGAAGTGCTAGTTGACTTTTGTAACGCAACATTGTCTGGAATACATAGTGGATGCCATGTTGCATTTACAAATTCCCTGATGTTCCAAAATAGTGGAAACACCCAAATGTGACCCTATTTTAGAAACTACACCTTTTACCGAAATCATATAGGGGTGTATTTTTTACCCATGTAATTGTATAACATAAAATGTTTCTTTCACCCAAAATGTTTATTTTGCAAGTGGTCTAAAAGGAAAAAATTAATGATACAATTTGATATGCTATCTCTCCCAAGTATTCCAAAACCCCATATGAGGCTGAAAACTACTTTAGAGGTACAGTGCAAAGCTCAGAAGGGAAGGAGTGCCACATTGCAGTCCAGATGTTGCTGGAATGATTTGGGGTTCCCTATTGCATTGGCAGAGCCCTTGAGGTGCAAGAAAAGCAGATCCCCCATAAGTGACTCCACTTTACAAACTGCACCCCTCACTGAATTCATCAAGAGGTGCAGTGAGCCATGTTGACACCATATGTGCCTCACATTTTGTACCATGGGGAAGTAAAGAAAGGGTAATTACATTTTTACAACTAAAATGTGGTTTAGTCCCAGGTTTTTAATTTTAAAAGGCTAATAGGAAATAGTAGACCACACAATATGTTGTGCAATTTCTGTTACTACACCAATAACCTCCATGTAATCAGGAACTACTTTTCATGCCCAGTGGAAATAAGTGAAGGTGCGTCATATTATAATGCAAGTTTAGCTGTTATGGCTTGAGGATGCTATGTCATATTGGCAGAGCCCCTGAGGTAGCAGAACAGCAGAAGCCACCTCTGTCCTCATTTTACAAACTGTACCTCTCAATTAATTCATATAATCACCACAGATATGTCACAGAGTTTTATACCATTGAGAGGTGGAGAAAAAAAATTACGTTATTTACCATAAAAAAATTGATTTAGCACCAAATTTTATATTTTTACATGAGGAAATGGGTAAAAGTTGCACCAAAAATTGTCACATAATTTCTTCTTAACATGCCAATACCCCATGCTGTACAGTACTGCGCAACATGGTGAGACTCAGGAAGGAAAGATTGACCAAGGGAGATTTTTTAGACTCCATATACAAAACTCCTTAGTGCCAGAAGAGTAGAATCCTCCCTAAGTGACTCCATTTTGGAAGTTAAACCCCTCGAGGAATTTATCCACAGGCCTAGTGACAATTTTGACTCCTTGGGTATTTTTCAGAAACAAGCAACAATGGATTTTTCTGAGTGATAATTGAGATTCTCAAGTAGATTGATGTCTGGCCACAGATCTTAACAGCTCATTTACATATTAAAATGTATGGATTTCTCTTGAATAGGGCTGGTTTTGCACTGGCATTTGTGTCTGCAAGCGTATGGCGCGCAGACGCAAACGCAGTGCAAACGCAGCCATACTGATGTGAACGCAGTGGAGAATCTCCACATGCATTCACATTAGTATGCAGCCCAGCCAGCCAATCAGCTGTCTCGGCAGCGGCCGGGAGGTGGAGATCAGCGGTGGAGATCTCCTCCCTCCGGCCACAGCTGATCTCCCGCCAATGTCGGCGCGGGATATTTGAAGAAACACAAATTATGCGCATCCGAACGCAAACGCAACCGAATGTAGCCAAACGCAGGCACATGCTTTCCCATGTTAAACACAGGAACGCATGTGCGCAAGCGTTTGGCTGCGTTCGGTGTGCTGCGTTTGCATAAGCAAGTGTGAAACCACCCTAAGACATCAGATCACAGATACAAAGGTATAATTTTATTCAGCTTTCTATGACCTACATGTCTATATAGACAGCTTGATCCTGCTGACAGGTTCCCTTTAAGAGTATATTAGGCTTTTATTCTAGTAATGGGGTAACTTCTATTACCTGCATCTCACCCCAGCTCAAAGACTATAGCCGATAAAATCTGAAATGTTACAATCCTTATAAACTTGAAGCCAGTAAATAAATATTCCTATCAATATATAGATATCAATTAATTGACAATGCATAAACTGTTTATTTTTGACTCTGTGACATTAAAACAATTGGAAACTGTTGTGTTTGGTATCATTCTTATCCTGGTCAGACACTGCCATGAGCATTTCAAGAAGTCTTCATAGAAACAAGCACACAAAGGCCTTTTGTGTTGAAGAAAAGCCTTTGCATCTTCTTGCCAAATCCTTGTGAACTTGCCCCCTCCATCCGATTTCTTTTAGAAAACCTCAATGTATAAAGTAAAAATAGTCTTTGAAAATTGTGCACTTTTTCTCACCATTACACCAGAACCTTAGAAAACTTGAAAGGAATTTAGAATATATAACATATATGCTAGGTTTGTATTTTGAAATCATATTTAATCACCAAATAATCAAATCTGCAAGGTTGAATTATATAATTATCACTAGAAAGGCTTGATTACTTTTTTACTCTAAATCTGGAGGTGCAGTCTAAAATTCAATTTCAGCTCTACCACCCTGTTATCTCCGTATGAGGTATAAATAGGGGAATGACTGCCAACTGGATGGACTGATCCAGGACTGACATACTGACATGTTTGTTCTTCAGCATGGCCCTGATGCTGCAGAGCTGAGATGGGACGTGGGACCTCATTGTGGATTATCGTCAGTAGGGTATATTTTGGGGTTAATAAATTGGATAATGAGGGTTGTCAGTGTGTTGTATTTCCAATTAAAAGATTTTTCTTTGTGTGTGTTTATTAACTCTTCACTTACTGGATTGGTAATGGGCTGGTATCAGAAAACACCTGACATTACCTGTCCATGGTGCACCAGAGCAGGAAGGGACACCAGGCCGATGATCAATCCGACAGAACTTTATTGAGGCCGGGAAACTGGAACAGCACACATGAAGAGAGTTCTGAAGAGTCTGTATGAAGCCCATAACTAAGGAGCAGTTCCGAGGGTGCCACCTGGCAATTCGACGCCAGAGGAAATGTAGAAATAGTCCTTGGAAGAGTGCAATGGATCCAATCGATGAAGGACACAGCACAATTTCACAGGCACCAAGATCTTGCCTCAGCAAAGATCTCAGCCCCTTGCACCTCAACACTCAACTGAACTGTCGGATCCCAAAACATCAGTGTATTGCCTTGTGCCTGTGGATCCACCCTGGAGGGGGAAGGGTTAACACTCACTTTTGAGTAAGTGGCTACATGGAGAAGTCTTGGGAAGCCCATGGCTCCATTTTCTCTCAGGGTGCTTTCACATTACGATTATTTGGGATCCGTGGCTGTCCGTGGATCCGATTTGGCCCCCATGTTAGCCTATGGGCACGGATCGGATCAGATTTGCCTTTAGTGGCATCCGATTTTTGTCAGATCCGATTGGTCCGATTTTTTCCTGTACCCAAAATCGGAGACTGCTCTGATTTTGGGCACAGCGGATCAAATCGGACCGAATCAGGTCCGACATGATCCGTGGCCCATAACATGGGGACCTATGGAGCACGGTCCGAGAAAACATCGGATGTTTTCTCAGACCCGATTTTAGTGTACTGAGCATGCTCAGTACACTAAATCTGCTCCTCTCCAGCTAATAAATGCACGGTATATATACATTGCAGAATTGAAATTCACGTAAAATCAAGTGTTAAAAATAAAAAAAATCAATCCTCACCTGTCCTGCGATCCAACGCTGTCGGCATCTCTGGATGTACAGGACCTGGCCTGACGTCAGTCACATGACCGTTAACAGGTCAGCTGACCGATGACGCTGAGCAGGTAGCCCCACCCAGCCAGGTCCTTTCAGCATCCGGAGCTAGATGCCGACGGCGCTGGATCACAGGACAGATGAGGATTGATTTCCTTTATTTTTAACCCCTGCTTTCACTTAAATTTCACTTCTGCAATTAATATATACATTGCGGTAGTGAAATTACTCCGCACAGCTCATTCTGTGTCACGGACCCGGACACAAAATAGGTCACCCCCTGTGTTGTCCATTCCTGTCCGTGGGATCCTACAACAAGCAGGATCCCACGGACAGGAAAAAAACTTAGTGTGAAAGCACCCTTACTGGTTTGTTTATTGGAGTCACCCCCAGCTGAGAAGAACAAATACAGTAAAGCAACTTACATGACCTTATATGGCATAGAGTACATGAATACAGGACAAAGAAAGGTATATACCATTACAACCCCTTCCCCGCTCAATTTATGTACAGAATAGTGACCTCTACAGGTCGCTTGTCAAGTACACATAGTCATAGTGGGATTTACACTCGGCTTTATGCAGCTACAAATTGGCATTGTAGCTCTCCCACATCATTGACAAGGAGAACATCTGCAGGAAAGCCACCCATCACCCCAACCACACATCGCATGACCCCCAAAGCCAAAGTCCTGATCCACAGTGGCTTTGGGAATAGTCTTCCATTTGCCACCAGCCAGTTCAATTACAATCCCAGGTCCTTTCTTGATCACCTCAGGCTGAACCACTCGGGGAACAGCCAGTGTGAGAAATGCCCCTGAGTCACAAAACCCAATAAGTCTCTGTCCTTCCAGCACAACCTCGATGAGCATAAGTCGTCGTAGTTGCAGGCCGCACCCAATAAACTCCTAGTGGTTCAACATGGGTGGCTGAGTCACCAGGCCAGTCCTCACATGGTGGTGACACGTCTTTCTCCATGGCACTTGGCTGTACATAATTAATAATCCGATTGGGTGCAGGATCATTCGTCATGTGACCAGCTGGGCAGAAGGTTTGCAGATGCCCAGGCTGCCCACATCCATAACATCTACGATGTGTTTAACCGCTTACAAGGCGCCCTCTTGGGCGGGTTGTAAGGGAACCTGGAGGCCAGCACCCACTAGAAGGCGCAGGAGGTGACTGTTGGACTGGAGGACGACTCCACCACTAGATAGCTAGGCATGTGGCCTGTAGATGCCCCGGATGCCCACAACCATACCACCTGAACTCTACTACTTTCATTCCTCGTCGTACTCCAGAAGACGCAGTAGGAGAAATTGGAGGCACATTCACACGGGTATCAACACGAGGTGGTAGCTTAGAGGAACAGTAAACAATGGGGACAGGAGGGCAAGGGACCACTGGTGTTGGGGAGCTGGTAGGCCTCTCTCCATCCTCCAGCAGATACCTCCACTGAGGCTTGATGATAAGAACCTTATCAGCTAGGGCGGCAGCTTGTTCCACTGTCACTGGCTTCCTCTACCGAAGCCGTTCCTGGATCTCAGCAGGGCATTTAGCATAGAATTGTTGTTTTAGGATGACCTGGAGGATGGTCTCCAAGATTAAGGCTCCCTCTCCCTCCAGCCAGCGATGACATACTTGTTTGAGCCTATGGGTATACATCTTGAAAGGCACCCCCCATCACAGGCTAAAGTACAGAACTGAGCCCTGTAAGTATCTGGGGTTATGGCATAATGTTTTAGAATGGTCAGTTTTATCTCCCATACTCACACTTCCACCAATGGTCCATAGCTCTATAGGCTTCAGCAGCTCCACTCTCTAAGAGCCCCACTAGATGTTGGACTCGCTCCCTTTCCGGGACTTTCATTAATTGACATGAATGCTCAAAGTCCTGGAAGGATCCCTCAATGTCACCTGCAGCCTCATTAAATGTCTTAAAGTCCTTACGGGACACTCTGGGGAATTCCCTCATGGTGGGTGTTGTGGTTACAGTCTGTCTGGAGCTTCTGGCTGCTTCCACCATGAGCTGCCTCTTCTTAGCTCCATGAATAACCTGCATCTTATATTCTATGGGGACCTCATCTCCAAGCAATGCCATCTCCTCCTCATACTACACAACCCACTGTTTTTTTGGGTATTTACCTCCATCTCCCTTGCTTCCTCAGCACCATCTTGCAGACAAGCTCCTTCCAAAGGCTCAATTAGTTGCTCCTTGGAGAGTCCTTTGTAGCCGACTCCTATTTCATGGGCCTTTGTTTGTAGGCTTCCCACAGTCTAGTTCTTCTACTCTAAGGTTCTGGTTCCAGATGTTGATGGATTGCTGTCCTCCATTCCTCCTGCTCTGATCCCTCTGCTGCCAACCAGTTTGTTACAGGGTGTGCGACAGTGCAGAAAGGGACACCAGGCCGATGATCAATCCAACAGAACTTTATTGGGACCGGGAAACTGGAACAACACACATGAAGAGAATTCTGGAGAGTCTGTAGGAAGTCCACAATAAAAGAGCAGTTCCGGGGGCACCACCCAGCAATTCGATGCCAGAGGAAATGTAGAAATTGTCCTTGAAAGAGTCCAATGAATCCAACCGATGAATGACACCGCACAATCCCACGGGCACCAAGATCTTGTCTCAGCTAAGATCTCAGCCCCTGACTGATCCCAAAACATCAGTGTATTGTCCTGTGCCTGTGGATCCACCCCTGGAGGGGGAAAGGTTAACACCCACTTTTGAGTTTGTGGCTACATGGAGAAGTCTCAAGAAGCCCATGGCTCCATTGTCTCTAAAGGGCCCGTCACACGGGGAGATATCGCCGGCGATGTCGCCGAGATCTTCCTGTTCAGGCAATGTTGAAGAGACATCGCCTGTGAGTCGCCGCGTGTAACAAGGCAACTGAACGGCGATTAATCTCTGTTTCTGAGTTCAGAGATTTCCCAACAGTGTCGGGAAATCAGGCGATGTAGCTTGAGCGATCCGTATGCCTACTGCCGTGTGACGCGGCGATAGCAATGGCACAGGCGATGTCTGTGTTCAGGCAATCCATTCTGTATGTCACATTGACGGTGAGGTGGTGCTGTGTGACACGGCGATCTGAAAAGCCAACATCTCTTCAAGATTGATTCAGGCGATTCCTGAATCGCCGGTTCGACCTGGGTTAACGGCAAGATTGCTACGTGTGACGTCTCACGAGCGACGCTGCAGCGATGTGTGCGTTCATGAGATCGCCACAACATCGCCGGCGAGATTTCCTCCCCATGTGACGGTACTATTACAGGTTTGTTTATTGGAGTCACCCCCAACTGAAAAGAATAAATACAGTAAAGCAACTTACATGACCTTATATTGCATAGAGTAAATGAATACAGCACAGGGAAAGGTACACACCATTACACATGGCTTAATGACAAGCTGTCAATACTCATCCACATCACAGCGCACCAGGACACCGGAAATAGCAGGGTAAAGCACCAGGATTGGCGATTCTAATGAATGCGTCAAACTGTGGGGCGGCTGCGGACTGCTATAACCCTGAGAGGAGAAAATGCGAGCCGCCGCTTGCCTCTCACTTGCGGCGTCCTAGCAACCGCAGCACATGTGCTGTGGCCACCGCACGCGCGCGAGCGATGGCACATTTTACCTCACACTCCTCCATGCACGCCCCCTTCATCCACCCTCTCAGTGACGTCACACGCCTCACCACAGCTGCCCAGCCTCTACCCGCCTACGGACCGCCCCGCTGGTGACGTTCTCCTCTGCAGCCTGTCGCCGACTACACACTGCCCTCCGGTGACGTGTATGTATGTTACGTTCTCCTCTCCAGCCTGTCGCCGTCTACACAATGCCCCTATGCTGACATCTATGTTTTCTCCTTATTTCAGCTGCCTCACAAGAACTACGGCCCGCCCCACTTACCTCAGTTTCCCGCCCACAGTCTCAGAAAGACGCCCAGCTGTTGGTTTGCGGTCCTCTCACAGCTGCCACTGCCTCCTATCTTCCTCCAGGCAACTACTTCCCCTAGGGGACCGCAGTGAATCACTCAACTACTCACTAATTTCATACTTATATCTATGTATATACAGCTGTAAAATCTTCACATTAACCTTATGTGCATCATTTTTCTGTAACTCTTAAGCAACAGTATAATGCTTTGCCATTATTTTGGACATCTTAATAAAAAGTATTCTTTTACTTCTTTACTGTTTTTTTAAAATACAAAACCATCACATAAAACAGTTTTTTTTTCCTAACCACAAAGAGTGTCAGACATCTCTACGCAATATTCATTTCACCGCACTCCCGATGCGATAGCATCGGGCCTTTTTACTAGTACACTAATATGTATCACAATTAAGCACACACTGCTACAGATAGGTGGAGTGCAGTCTGATTCAAACAGCCAATCACATAGCCTGTCAGAGAGCAGCGGGACATTGGTAAGATCGATCTAGCTATTCTATCATCTATCTATTCTAACTTTTTACAGCATGGGAAAGACCATGTTAAATATGAATGTCATACGCATGCATTATACATGACATTTGGATGCTAGTTGAGGGAAAAACGCACACTGGCAAGTCATACGCAGGCCATATGCAGGCCATATGCCTGACATGCGCATGCATTACAGAGGTCATGCGGATTAAAAAACGCATAACACTCTGCTATTTTTCTCACAGAGAATCTCACCGATGCGAGAAATGCAAATGTGAGTGTACCCTCCATGTTAAGAAAAATAATAAATCTAAATGTGTTCTAAGTGAACTGATCCAGTGACCAGCAATAAAAATCACAAAGCTTTTAAGGAAAATTGGGGTTTGGAGCTTTATGGAATGGGTGTAGGGTTTGGAGGATCCCCTTAAGAAGGCTGTAGGAAGCATCCATAGTCTGCATATGAGAGCAGACTTTGACTGTTGTAAAGAGTTAGTACACATGCTACATATGTCATTGTAGAAAAACTGTAAATGAGGGAGATTTGTAGAGCCCCATTCATGGGATCGATAGATGTCCCAGTGATGGAACCACCAGGAATCAGTTAGCGAACCCTTATCCTATTAATACAGAATAGTTTAATTTATGGAAAAACTCAGTTAAACTTTTATTAGCCATCCGACTTTATCTTTAGATCCCTCATGTTGGGAAAAGGAGTAAGGGGCTGTTTACATAGACTAAACAGTGGCACAATAGAATGGCAACCTGGTAAACCTTTACCAATCGTGAGATGTTTAAAGGAGTTGTCCATGACTTTAACAAAGGTGGCCAATCCTTAGGATAGGTCTTCAATGATCAATTTGATCAGTGGGAGTGAAACATTTGGCACTCCCACTAATCAGCTGTTTTATTATTTATGTGCATGGGTTTATTCTAGACACGTCGCAGTACACTTTTGCGTAGAATGGTTTTCACCTTCCCTTTCTTCTGTGGTATCTTTATGTGGTTACAGGTTTAGGACAATTTTTCAGATATACATATAATTTATTTTTTAAGAGAATTTGTACTTATGAATTTTCTGTTTTTTGATATACTCATATGAGATTTGTATTGTAGATGGGAGAAATCACGGCTATTTTCTACTATCCAGATTTGTTTTGCTGACATACTTGTAAATTAATCCTCCTTGATGACAAGAAAGGAGGAGGAGAGAAAACAAGAAGAAAAAGAAAAAATCCTACATCTGACTTGAGAACTTCGAATTGGTTTCCTACACGGACTGGTCACACATCCTTTATATTTCATTCATTCGGTTGTACTCTTTAGATCATGATTAAGGCTTCCGTTTTAGCCGAAACGCATCGTTCTTAACCGTCCTACGGACTGATCTGAGTGCCGCACACTGTGCATTTTTTTAATATATTTTTATGGATTTGCAATAAAGTGAAGTTATATATATTTTTCCTCTACGTGCTGCCGTTTCTCCCCATCGCTGGGTCAATCTCTGCCTTTTGGTTTCATAATCGGCGGTTGCCAAGCCACGACTCATGCTATGAAGAGGCTTCTCGGAGAAGGACATCAATGGTGAGCTGATATTTCTTCCTTCTTTAGTGAAATCTTTTTGGTATTCTATATGTAATGACAGTGCTATGCGAGTGTGCAATTTTTTTTCCCACCCAGTATCCATATAACATGCATTTTTTTCTCAACAATTTTTCTGCAAGTACTGTATTTATAGGACCAATTACAGTGTTCTATGCTACTGAATGGTAATATATCTGTAAAAAACAGATAATATATGGATGGTCTGTGTGGCATCTAATTTTGTTCTTGCACACATAGACTTGAATAGGTGTGTCTCAGCTTTTCTTACACGAACATATTCAGGATGCTGTAATTTATTCCTCAGGCTAAATGTTGCTTAAAAAATGCAGATCTTTACTGCCTTGTTGAATTACTTAATCATTTTTTTTTCTTGCATTGCACTCGTTTGAGTTATACACCTGTGTAAGTGAACCCTTAAGTCCTGGATAACTTAATTGCTTGCTTCCACAGGCAGACCAAAGCAAATGATGCACAATAATATATCGCTCAGTGTGTATAGGCTGCCATATTCCTTAGTAGTGCAAGTTCTGCTTACAATTGACAATGCACTGCCCAAAACAGTGATGCTTCACAAAAGATCATTTTACACTATGAACTAGCATTTTGTTCATTTGGTGGTCGGCAGCCTGTTTACACTTTAAGATACTGTAAGCAAGATAAGTATGTTTTTTAAAATGCTCGTCTCTGATTATCTTTCAGTATAAAGAATATTGTATTTTATGTTCCATGTACGTCCTGTCCCATGCCATAATTATTGATGCTCATTTTCTGGTCATTCAATATCAGCCAGCTTTGTTCAGGTGCCTAAAAGACAGCCCATGTTAGGTAATTGATGGTGTGCACTTGTTTCTAATTGAGCATCTCATTTTATGCAATATTGGTCCTGCGAAGGCAATATATGCATATACATGATCCCCCTCACCATGAACAGATGATCAGCAGAGGGGCTTCCCACAGAGAGGCCTCCACCCCGCATGCACACAAACACTGTTTCCTTTGTTTTCTTTGTGTCCAATTGGATAATTGGATCCTTTATCAACAAGAAGAGGTATTTTAATAGAGTTATACGGTAAACGTGTCATTCTAACATAGTGATTATGTGCTAAATCATCGTGGCTTTGTAAACACTACGATCACTATTATAGGGGTTTATCCACAAACAACGTAAATAATTTACTATTCAATGAACCACTCCAAAGTCAACCATATGGTTTATGTACAATTCGCCTATTCAACTAATCATTGACATAAAGATCCATGCTAGTAGGATAAATAATATCCAGTAAGGTACCGTATATTAGGATCTTAGAATAAGGCAATATAAATAGACAAGAAGCTGAATGGCTGAGTATTAGTATCCATATATTTGCACCTGGAAATTTCGATTCAGGGAGAGCAGACATTACATATTCTTTTGGAACGGACAGATTTCCAACCAACAATGTACTGCCATTACGTATGTCCCCAAGTCTTTTGAGAAGAAAGAATACAGCATGTTTCAATCCTCTGCCACTTTTTAATGCCATCCAATTTACTTGTGGCTTTCCCCACACTCGGATAATTGGAATTCAACTAGCATTTCATAAAGCTAATTTCTTGTTCATCTAATCCTCAGTAGTGCGGAGGCTTAATTACAAGTAAACAGTCAGGGGTCACCCATTTTCTCGGCAGGAAAGCCACACTCATTGTTCTGTCACTAGCCTCGTGAAACTAAGCTCTTCTTAATAAGAGCCATTCAATATCTGAGAAAGTATCAACATTTTTGTCTTCTTAATGTGTTTTGTTTCTAGTTCAAAATGAAGCATAAATATGTAGCATAGGGTGGAACTGAAAATTATTGATATGGCCTATCCCGCTTTTTCTTTATCATGTTAGGAAAATATGATCCCTATATGAAGGGGGTCATCATCAATTCATTATAAAAAGGGTCTAAAGCAGATCTAAAATGATCCAAATGTCCGACTATACTCCACACTCGGAACCTTCAAGCGGAACCTGAAAACCCATCTCTTCAGAACAGCCTACAGCCTACAATGAGCACAGTGCCACCTCACCACCACTGGACCCGGTGCTCCACCACCACTGGACCTGGCGCTCCACCACCATCGGACCTGGGGCTCCACCACCACCAGAGCAGACCCAACCTACTGTCTCCCTCCCTATTGCCCTGTATAATGTAAGTCCGCAACGGCAGGGTCCTCTCTCTTCTCTGTACCAGTCTGTCATTGTTAGTTTGTTCATTGTATTTTTAACTTGTTTGTATGTAACCCTTTCTCATGTATAGCACCATGGAATGAATGGTGCTCTACAGTTGTGGCCAAAAGTATTGACACCCCTGCAATTCTGTCAGATAATACTCAGTTTCTTCCTGAAAATGATTGCAATCACAAATTCTTTGGTATTATTATCTTCATTTAATTTGTCTTCAATGAAAAAACACAAAAAAAATTGTCCTAAAGCCAAATTGGATATAATTCCACACCAAACATAAAAAAGGGGAGGACAAAAGTATTGGCACTGTTAGAAAAATCATGTGATTCAGTCAAATAGAGAAGAAATGGAGCCGCACTCAAGGCTTCTGGCAGTGGATATTTATTCAATCTTCATACAACAGGTTGTGCACAGCGGGTGGGAGGACGGGGGGTACTACGTCGTTTCGCGCCCTGTTTTGGCGCTTCAGCGGGTACAATCCTCCTTAAAGGATTGTACCCGCTGAAGCGCCAAGACAGGGTGCGAAACAACGTAGTACCCCCTCCCCCCCCGTCCTCCCACCCGCTGTGCACAACCTGTTGTATGAAGATTGAATAAATATCCACTGCCAGAAGCCTTGAGTGCGGCTCCATTTCTTCTCTATTTGACTGAATACGCTGTGACGCACCTGCTGGCTGCAAGCACCGAGACGAGGCAAGTGTTACAACAGGAAGCTCATCCTCCACCCCTCCAGGTCGTGAATTCATGATCAGCTAATGCTGCAGTGAAATCCCCAAAGGAAAAGGGGAATGCTGGAAAGGTTGGTGCTGGCCCAGACCTCTCTTCAAAACGTGAGAAAAATCATGTGATGCTTCTCTAGTTTGTTTAACTAACAGCACCTGTAACTTACCTGTGGCACCTAACAGGTGTTGGCAATAACTAAATCACACTTGCAGCCAGTTGACATGGATTAAAGTTGACTCAACCTCTTGCCTGTGTCCTTGTGTGTACCACATTGAGCATGGAGAAAAGAAAGAAGACCAAAGAACTGTATGAGGACTTGAGAAACCAAATTGTGAGGAAGCATGAGCAATCTCAAGGCTACTAGTCCATCTCCAAAGACCTGAATGTTCCTGTGTCTACCGTGCGCAGTGTCATCAAGAAGTTTAAAGCCGATGGCACTGTGGCTAACCTCCCTAGATGTGGACCGAAAAGAAAAATTGATGAGAGATTTCAACGCAAGATTGTGCGGATGGTGGATAAAGAACCTCAACTAACATCCAAACAAGTTCAAGCTGCCATGCAGTCCGAGGGTACAACAGTGTCAACTCGTACTATCCGTCAGCGTCTGAATGAAAAGGGACTGTATGGTAGGATACCCAGGAAGACCCCACTTCTTACCCCAAGACATAAAAAAGCCAGGCTGGAGTTTGCCAAAACTTACCTGAGAAAGCCTAAAACGTTTTGGAAGAATGTTCTCCGGTCAGATGAGACAAAAGTAGAGCTTTTTGGGCAAAGGCATCAACATAGAGTTTACAAGAGAAAAAAAGAGGCATTCAAAGAAAAGAACATTGTCCCTACAGTCAAACATGATGTTTTGGGGTTGCTTTGTTGCCTCTGGCACAAGACTGCTTGACCGTGTGCATGGTATTATGTAGTCTGAAGACTACCAACAAATTTTGCAGCATAATGTAGGGCCCAGTGTGAGTAAGCTGGGTCTCCCTCAGAGATCATGGGCCTTCCAGCAGGACAATGACCCAAAACACACTTCAAAAAGCACTAGAAAATGGTTTGAGAGAAAGCACTGGAGACTTCTAAGGTGGCCAGCAATGAGTCCAGACCTGAATCCCATAGAACACCTGTGGAGAGATCTAAAAATGGCAGTTTGGAGAAGGCACCCTTCTAATATCAGGGACCTGGAGCAGTTTGCCAAAGAAGAATGGTCTAAAATTCCAGCAGAGCATTGTAAGAAACTCATTGATGGTTACCGGAAGCGGTTGATCGCAGTTATTTTGACTAAAGGTTGTGCAACCAAGTACCGTATATACTCGTGTATAAGCCGAGTTTTTCAGCCCAAAAATTGGGCTGAAAAGTCCCCCCCTCGGCTTATACACGAGTCACTATACGGGGTGAGTGGGGTGGGGGCTCTGTCCGGGTGCTGGGGAGGCAGGAGGAGGCGGGGGGAGGCTGCTGTATGAGCGGCCCCGTCACGTGGGGCCGCTCATTACATATGCACTGCATCCCCCTGTCAATCAGCGGCAGGGGGAGCAGTGCATATATGTGTATAATGCCCCCCAATCTGCTGGCACACGTCCCCCCTGTTGTAAGGCCCCCCCTGCTGAATACTTACCATCCCTGGTCTTCAGCAGCACCCCGGCGCCGGTCCTCTGTGCTCCGGTCCTCCGCGATCCCGTCCTCTGTGCTCCGCTCCACGGCTGCATCCGGGTTCCCCGCGCGTCGCCGACGCGATGACGTCATTGCTTCTGCGACGCGCGGGGAACCCGGATGCAGCCGTGGAGCGGAGCACAGAGGACGGGATCGCGGAGGACCGGAGCACAGAGGACCGGCGCCGGGGTGCTGCTGAAGACCAGGGATGGTAAGTAATCAGCAGGGGGGGCCTTACAACAGGGGGGACGTGTGCCAGCATTTGTGTGGGGCTGCAATACCACTGGGGCTGCTGTATACTGGGGCTGCAATACCACTGGGGCTGCTGTATATAGGGGCTGTATACTGGGGCTGCAATACCACTGGGGCTGCTGTATATAGGGGCTGTATACACCACTGGGGCTGCAATACCACTGGGGCTGCTGTATATAGGGGCTGTATACACCACTGGGGCTGCAATACCACTGGGGCTGCTGTATATAGGGGCTGTATACACCACTGGGGCTGCAATACCACTGGGGCTGCTGTATATAGGGGCTGTATACACCACTGGGGCTGCAATACCACTGGGGCTGCTGTATATAGGGGCTGTATACACCACTGGGGCTGCAATACCACTGGGGCTGCTGTATATAGGGGCTGCTGTATACACCACTGGGGCTGCAATACCACTGGGGCTGCTGTATATAGGGGCTGCTGTATACACCACTGGGGCTGCAATACCACTGGGGCTGCTGTATATAGGGGCTGCTGTATACACCACTGGGGCTGCAATACCACTGGGGCTGCTGTATATAGGGGCTGCTGTATACACCACTGGGGCTGCAATACCACTGGGGCTGCTGTATATAGGGGCTGCAATACCACTGAGGCTGCAATACCACTGGGGCTGCTGTATATAGGGGCTGCTGTATACACCACTGGGGCTGCAATACCACTGGGGCTGCTGTATATAGGGAGTGCAATACCACTAGGGCTGCTGTATATACCACTGGGGGCTGCTGTATATACCACTGGGGGCTGCTGTATATCATACTGCTGGGGCCTGTATACCACTGCTGGGGGCTGCATACCTGTGCTGGGGTCCACCCTCGGCTTATACGCGAGTCAATAGATTTTCCCAGGTTTTGGGGGCAAAAGTAGGGGGGTCGGCTTATACACGGGTCGGCTTATACACGAGTATATACGGTATTAGGCTGAGGGTGCCAATACTTTTGTCTGGCCCATTTTTGGAGTTTTGTGTGAAATGATCAATGTTTTGCTTTTTGCTTCATTCTCTTTTGTGTTTTTTCATTGAAGACACATTAAATGAAGATAATAATACCAAAGAATTTGTGATTGTAATCATTTTCAGGAAGAAACTGAGTATTATCTGACAGAATTGCAGGGGTGTCAATACTTTTGGCCACAACTGTATAAATAAATAGTAATAATAATCAACATAAGGTTCATGTGGGCATATAAAAACTTCATTCAAGTTTCATCCAGAAATCTCAGATGCTTTTTTTCTTATTAGGTATCTATATGCAATCTGTGTGTAATCTCTTTCTATTGCACACAGATTGCAAAAACCTGTATTTACTAGACCAAATACAGTTTCCCATGTCAAAGAACAAAGAATTATGGTGGTATACAGTGGTTCTGGATAGAATTCATTATTTATGGGGCTGATACGCTAACATGGGTGTTAGTGCATAAGCCTCATTTATTATGCCATTTTAATTTTCTGGGGCAGCTCCACCCTACTAAGTTTGTCACCCAAGTAGTGTGATGCCATCTCCTGTAATTGTAAATTTGTTTAAAGTGCTGCGATCTTAAGTGACGGTGATTTATTTTATATTATTCTAGAACTATTTGTTTATTTTTTTGCAGAATTATAGACTTGAATGGGCAATTTTCAGCTGTCTCAGAAGAAACTAAAGCATGCTTAAGTTTTTTTCACTTCCAGATTCAGTCCGTGAAAAAAAATGCTTATTTGATAATATTTGTCTGACTGCTATTAATGTCCAGTCTGCACTCGGATTGAAAATACAATCATGTGAACCTTTCTTTATAGTGTTTAATGTTCAGCTACAGCATGTTACACATTCTAAAGCAATTATCACATGGAATAATTATTAGTAAATACTGGTATACATGATCTCCTATCTTGGTATATATGTCCCCATCCTGGTATATATGTCCTCCATTATCACATGTAGACTGTTCTGCTGTGTCGGTGAACTGGTTCCACAGTAAATTCCCATTAAGTAAATTCCCATTAAGGGTTAATGTTGTTGCTGTAACTCTGCGGTACGAGTTGTTGTTGTTTGTATCAGGTGATATGGTTAACCACTCATCCATCCTTTATATAGTCCCATGAACCATCACCTGATGTCACTGATAGAGTTCATCACTTAGCTGTATGGATGCTATGTGCAGTTTCTGCTTAAGGCTGGTTTCACACTGTATTTTTCCCTGATCAGGGTTCATCAGGTTTGTGTGCCAAAACCAGGAGAGGAACTTGTAGAGAAAAAGTATAATTGAAAGATTGACACCTGTTCTGGGTTTTGGAGGCACCCCTGGTTTTGGCACACCAACCTGATCAGGGAAAAACTGCAGTGTGAAACCAGTGTAAATCTTTCTGAAGCTGCCTTTTCCTTGGAGTTAAACATTGTATATGAGGTTTTGCGGTTCTAGCATCGACCCCAGGGTGGAGGTGAGGGGGTGGGTCAGAAGCAGGGCAAGGATAGCAGCCCAGACTTTTTCACCTTCAGAGGTAATTCTGTGAACAGGGACCCCCAGTCTAAGGGTCAGACTAGTACCCTGATTTGACCATCAAAGTCATCCAGCTGTCTTACCCCTCACTTGTTATAACCACCCTGTGACACCCATCCTGGCCCCTTTCTGGTATGAGTGTCCCCCTTCTTGAGCCCCGTTCTGGTATATATGTCTCCGATCTTGGGCCCCTTTTTGGTATATATGCTCCCCATCTTGGGCACCTATCTGGTATATATGTCCCCCCTGTTTGGCTGGTGTTCTCTAACAGATAAAAAAACATTTTTCTCACTTTCCACTGCACCCACACACACAGCTGATATCAGCATGGCATGCCTGTTATAGTGAAGCATGGTGTCATTGCCATGTGACGCCAATGCCTGGCATACCAATGTCAGCTATTAGCCTCTGATTGACCAGCAGCATATATTGCAGTGCAGGGACCAGATCAGTCTCTGTGCCGCAATACACTTCAGCTGAAGTAGGTGCTGTGGTTGGTGGGCCCGCCTCCACCATGTATCGTCCAATACTGCGATCGCTATGCCCCTGCTGAAGAGCACTGCAATCGTTAGCTGTTAGGTACATTCGAGAGAAAGCTTCATTTACTGTCAGCTGTAAAAGGATCCCACTGAACTAGTTCAGGATCCTGCATAGTAGTTATGTGTGGTCAGTGCTAGGTCAATTTCCACAGTGCTCCGATATAGATGGGATGAACATTTTTACTTACCTAATTGAGGCACATTAGATAGCATTAATAGTCATAAGGCAGTGACAATGTAATGTACTACCAAGCTCAGATTGTTGTAAAATTTCCTCCAAGCACAAGAGCATTCCTGTCTTTCACTTCTTCCTTCCCATGTTCAAACATATAGAACTTTTTTATTTTTACAAGTTGTAGTTTGGAATGACACCATTCATTTTTAAACACTATGTAACAGATAACAAGGAAAACTTTCCAACACTGTTTTTGTTAGATTTTGTTTTTATGTATTATTATAATCATATTAGGTCATTTATTGTGTTGTAGCCGTGACCTATCATCACGAATCTCCAGTTCGATATGGTTACGGTGATGCCAAGCTTGTCCATTTTTTTTAGTTGTGGTGAAAAACAAATGCAGAAATTTGTAAAAAAGAGACATTTTGAGTTTTGTGAGGGCTTTTTTTGGCATCCTGAAATTATGTATTTTTTACACCAATTCAGAGTAAATACGACATTATGATCACATTTTAGTGTATTTTTTGGAAAGTGTGACTATCAAAAAAAAATAAAAATAAAAATGTAGTTTTTTCTCTTTTTGGCATTTAATGTATAGTATAAAATAAATATATTTTGTTGGATCAGACCCAATGAACCAATTATGTTTGTTTTTTTGTTAATTTGTTAGTTTTGAAGGGGAAAAGATGATGTAAGGGCCACTTCACACTGCGGCATGATCCGGTCCGGGATGACCCTGACAGCCGCGGACCGGATCAGCACACAGGACTGGATGGCTAATTTGCCCTCCGGTCCGGTGTGCAGCGCACGCAGCTGCAGCTGCTGACAGGTCAGGACCGCGGCACCCGCGATCTTGTCTATTTGTTTTTAAATGGATAAGCAGGGATCCTGTTTTTCCTCCCATGTATCCCTATGGTGTGTGATTGGTCATATATGGCCATCCGTTTATGTGTATTTGGTGCTGGATTCGTTTCTGTCCTGTTTTTTCACGTCCCCAGAATCAGAGACTGCACCATTTTTGGGTGCACCAGACGGAACAGAAACAAATCTGGTGCAATCCAGTGCATGTATAATGAGTGTCTAATGTGCCGAATCCGGGGGAAAAAAGGATTGTTTCCTGGAGACAGTTTTAATTACTGAGCATGCTGATCTCTCTCTCTCTTTTCCCCGGAACTCACATTAACATTATTTCCTATGGCTGCAGGGCTTGCTGCAGCTTTTCTATGTGGAAAACGGATCCTTCAAAAAACTGAATTCGAAGGCATAATTGCCATTCGATTGCACACATCCGTGCCAGTCCATCTGCTCATGCAAATTACAGAATCCAAACAAACAGGCAAAAAACATGGGATGAAGAAAGCCTTACAGGGAACATACCACTAGTTATTTTACCCTAAACCACCAGAATGTCATTATGCTTCTAGGGTTTAGGATAATTAACATGCCACTCCCAAAACTCTACAGTATAGCATTATGCATAAAAGACGTTTATCTACTATATAATCTCCTAATTGTGTCTGACTGACGCCGAAATCGCGCACCAGCGCTCATTGGCTGCCGCTAGCATCAGCAACCAATGAGCGCCGCGTATGCAAAAAGCCACGCGCATTCAAAATTAGAAGATTATACAGTAGCTGTGCTCCCCCCCGCTCCTCCTGCCCTCCCGCGCTCCTACCCCCCGCTCCTCCTGCCCTGCCCGCGCTCCCCCCCGCTCCACTCCCCCCTGCTCCTTAGGGCTACTTCTTTAGTGATTTGATTTCGCAGTGCATTATACACTGCGAAATCAAATGTAAAATAAAGACAAATGTATTAAAAATAATAAACATTGTTATACTTACCTCTCCTCCGAGTGCTCGGTAACCGGGAGCAGTAGCAGGCAGTGTCCTGCTAGGACCTTGCATGATGTCAGAATTACATCGGCGTTCGGCGCTGTGATTGGCCCGCTCGCGGTCATGTGATATGCGCGTCACATATCACATGACCGCGAGCGAGCCAATCACAGTGCTGAACGCCGATGTCATTCTGACATCATGCAAGGTCCTAGCAGAAGACTGCTACAGCTGTGCCCCGATCACTCCATCCTGCCACCCAGCTCTGCTCGCTCCATCCTGCCCCCCCGCCTCGATCCTACCCCCCAGCTCCATCCTGCCTCCCCGGCTCCATCCTGCCGCACCTCCCCCTGGCTGGCTCCATCCTGCCCCCCTCCCCCTGGCTCCATCCTGCCCTTCCCCCGCGACTCCATCCTGCCCCACCCGGCTCCATTGTGCCCCGATCACTCCATCCTGCCCCTGCCCCCCCCGGCTCCACCCTATCCCCCCGACTCCATCCTGTCCCACCTCCCCCTGGCTCCATCCTGACCCCCTCCCCCTGGCTCCATCCTGCCCCCCCTCCCCGGTTCCATCCTGCCCCACTCGGCTCCATTCTGCCCTGATCGCTCCATCCTGTCCGCCGGCTCCATCCTGCCTTCCCCCCGCTGGCTCCATCCTTCCCCCCCTCCTCTGGCTCCATCCTGCCCCCCCTCCGCCAGCTCCATCCTGCCCCGCCGGCTCCATCCTGCCCTGATCACCACCATCCTGCCCCGCCGGCTCCATCCTGCCCCTCCACCTCCATCCTGCCGCCCTTGCTCCATGCTCTGCTGGCTCCACCCTGCCCCCCCACCTCCATCCTGCCCCCCTGGCTCCATGCCCTGCCGCCTCCATCCTGCCCCCCCAGGCTCCATCCTGCCCCACCGGCTCCATCCTGCCCCGCCGGCTCCATCCTGCCCCGATCACCACCATCCTGCCCCGCTTGCTCCATCCTGACCCGTTCGCTCCATCCTGCCCCCCCACCTCCATCCATAACTCCCCCGCCTCCATCCTGCCGCCCTGACTCCAGGCCCTTCTGGCTCCATCCTGCTCCCCCGCCTCCATTCTGCCCCCCGGCTCCATCCTGCCCCCTTCACCACCATCCTGCCCCCCTGCTCAATCCTGCCCCCCTGGCTCCATCCTGCCACCCTGGCTTCATGCCCTGCTGGCCCCATTCTGCCCCCCCCCCGCCTCCATCCTGCCCCCCTGGCTCCATGCCCTGCCGTCTCCATCCTGCCCCCCTGCCTCCATCCTGAACTCCCGGCTCCATCCTGCTCCCCCGCATCCATCCTGCCCCCCTGCATCCATCCTGCCCCCCCCACATCCATCTGGCCCCCCCGCATCCATCCTGCCCTCCCCGCATCCATCCTGCCACCCTCCCATCCATCCTGCCTACCCCCGCATCCATCTTGCTCCCCTGGCTCCATCCTGCCCCGCTCGCTCCATCCTGCCCCCCTGCCTCCATCCATAACCCCCCGCCTCCATCCTGCCCCGCTCACTCCATCTTGACCCGCTCGCTCTATGCTGCCCAGCTCGCTCCATGCTACCCCGCTCGCTTCATCTTGCCTCGCTAGCCCCATCCTGCCCCCCGCCTCCATCCTGCCCATCCCCCCCGCCACCATCCTGCCCCCCTGCTCCATCCTGCCGCCCCGGCAGTAAGCGGTCACATGACCGATCAGCTGATCGGTTTCCCAGGCAACGACAGGTCTTAAAGGCTTGTAGGACCTAGAAGACGGAGTTGGAGCGAGCCGGCGTACAGGTGAGTATCCTCACTGAGTATTTTTATATTTTTACTTTTACTGTGGAGGAGGGGGGTCCAGGAGGAGCTGGGGGGGGAGAAATGGGGGGCCGCGGGGAGCCACAGGGAGCGGAGTATCGCCATATACCATAGCGCTGCTATTCATGTGCTGTAATGTACCGCCATATACTATATTGCTGCTATACATGTGCTGTAATGTACCGCCAAATACTATAACGCTGCTATACATGTACTGTAATGTATCGCCATATACCATAGCGCTGCTATACATGTACTCTAATTTACCGCCATATACCATAGCGCTGCTATACATGTGCTGTAATGTACCGCCATATACCATAGTGCTGCTATACATGTACTGTAATGTACTGCCATATACTGTAGTGCTGCTATACATGTGCTGTAATGTACCTCCATATACCATAGCGCTGCTATTCATGTGCTGTAATGTACCGCCATATACTATATTGCTGCTATACATGTGCTGTAATGTACCGCCAAATACTATAACGCTGCTATACATGTACTGTAATGTATCGCCATATACCATAGCGCTGCTATACATGTACTCTAATTTACCGCCATATACCATAGCGCTGCTATACATGTGCTGTAATGTACCGCCATATACCATAGTGCTGCTATACATGTACTGTAAGGTACTGCCATATACTGTAGTGCTGCTATACATGTGCTGTAATGTACCGCCATATACCATAGCGCTGCTATTCATGTGCTGTAATGTACCGCCATATACTATAGTGCTGCTATACATGTGCTATAAAGTACCACCATATACCATAGTGCACCTGTATATGTACTGTAATGTACCGCCATATACTATAGTGCTGCTATACATGTACTATAATGTAACGCCATATATCATAGCGCTGCTATACATGTATTATAATGTACCGCCATATACTATAGTGCTGATATACATGTACTGTAATGTACCGCCATATACTATAGCGCTGCTATACATGTACTGTAATGTACCGCCATATACTATAGTGCTGCTATATATGTACTGTAATATACCGCCATATACCATAGCGCTGCTATACATGTACTGTAATGTACCGCCATATACTATAATTCTGCTATACATGTGCTGTAATGTACCACCATATACCATAGCGCTGCTATACATGTACTGTAATGTACTGCCATATACTATAGTGCTGCTATACATGTGCTATAAAGTACCGCCATATACTATTGTGCACCTGTACATATACTGAAATATACTGCCATCTACTCTATAATTGCCGTAGGCAAAATCATGTCGGACCCCGAAATCGCCATGGCTTTGTCACTATGTGACGTCACCACGGCGAAGCATTGGCCGCGTAGCGGCCAATGCGAGTCGTTGGCTGCGCGAGCAATGGCCGCGAGGCCATTGCGAGTCGCTAGCCTTGTGCGAGCAATGGCCGCGAAGCGGCCATTGCGAGTCGCTGGCCGAAAATAGAACCAGAGGCTCGGCCACAAAGCTAGCGATTTACCGCTCAGGTAGCGCGAGTCGCTGGTTCCATTTTCGGCCAGCTTCGCGGCCATTGCGAGCACTCAGCCCCAATAAGTATTCAGCCACCCCAAAAAGCATTGGACCCCCCCAAAAAGTATTGGACCCCCCAAAAAAAGTATTGGACCCCCCCAAAAAAGTATTGGACCCCCCCAAAAAGTATTGGACCCCCCCAAAAAGTATTGGACCCCCCAAAAAAAGTATTGGATCCCCCAAAAAAAGTATTGGCCCCCCCCCAAAAAGTATTGGACCCCCCCAAAAAGTATTGGACCCCCCAAAAAAAGTATTGGACCCCCCACAAAAAGTATTGGACCCCCCACAAAAAGTATTGGACCCCCCACAAAAAGTATTGGACCCCCCCAAAAAGTATTGGCCCCCCCCAAAAAGTATTGGACCGCCCCCAAAAACTATTCACACCCCCCCGAAAAACTATTCACACCCCCCCGAAAAGTCCTCACACCAGCTATAACTACTATAATCAAATTAATGCACGTTCTAGAATCCCGATGCATTTGCATCGGGCTCACAGCTAGTATTCTATAATGATGCTATACATGTGCTATACTGTACCGCCATATATTATAGTGTTACTTTACATGTACTGTAATGTACTACCATATATCATAGCGCTGCTATACATACATATGTAGTTCACTCACGTTGACTGAACAATTTCTGTCAGTCACAGTATGTCAACTACATACATATTCTAGAATACCCGATGCGTTAGAATTGGGCCACCATCTAGTGTTTACATAAGTATGCACCTTATATGTAAACAGTAGCTGACAAGTCAGGAGAGGGTCTTAAACATGTTCTTGATGCCACCACACTCTTCTCAAACCATTATCATGTAAACTTTCTTCAATATAATGATATTATGGAGAGATTTGGTATCCTATTCTGCCCTGAAATACAGCAGCCCAGCACATCTGGTGAGATTGCAGAGTGAATCGCTGAGTTCGGGTCTGACTAAAGAAGGAGCGCATCCCTCTATATCACTGCAAGTGCTCTGTGCTGCTCCGTTTAATGCTGAGTCAGCAAGTAGTGGTGGCACTTAGGTAAAGTTCTGAGGACATGACACTACGTCGCAGCACTGTAACCAGATCACAACTGCTGAACCTCTTTGCTTGGATCGTGGACACTTAATATTTTTCTTCAAGAGGCAACCTGATGTTCTGGAGGTGATATAAGGAACTCCACGATCGATCCAAGGGAAACCTTTAGGGTACCTTTACACGTGGCAACTTTTCCAGGAATTTCACTGGCAACTTACTGGTTGCAGTGCAATCATGGACACATTGTTCTATCTTGTTGCTGTGTACAAATGGAACAATGTCTCCATGATTTCACTGCAACCAGTAAGGTGCCACTGAAATTCCTAGAAAAGATGTCGCGTGTAAAGGTACCTTTACAGAAGATTGTAAGTAACCAGAGACACATAGATAATCTTATCTCAACACAGGAGATGTGATATGATCAGACCATGTCCCTGTACAGTCAGACACATCCATTACACAGTACATAGCAGGGACACATATATAATGGTGCCGTCACACAGCACGACCTGGCCAGCGATGTCGGAAGCGATGCGCGGGTGCCCGCTCGGTTCCGACATCGCTGGCCAGCTGTCACACAGAATCGCTGCGGCCGGCGACACCGCAGCGATGCGGGCGGTGACATCGCTCGCTGGGCTAGGCTTAGCCCAGCGAGCGATCCGCAGCAACGCTGCGGTATAGGCTGGATCGTCGCCGACATCGCTCTGGCGATGTCACACGGCGCGATCCAGCCTTATCGCAGGTTGACAGGTTTACGGTTCTTCCCGTAAACCTGTCAACCTGCGACCGGCGATAAAACGCGGTCGCGGCGCTCATTTACACAGCGAGACGTCGCTAGCGACATCGCTGATACGTCACTTTTTCGGCGATGTCGCTAGCGGCGTCGCCAGGTGTGAAGCCACCTTTAGATTATCTCAGCACAGGAGATGTGATATGATCAGACCATGTCTCTGTACAGTCAGACACATCCATTGATAGTATGGTTATCCTTTATTCTTCGTGTCCCCCTGCTTTGTCCTGCCGCAGAGCGCTCAGTAGCGGCTTCTTCTGCCTGACTGTCAGTGTGCAGCGTCCCTGCTGATGACTGCGCATGCGCGGGAGCCATGGTGACGAGTCCCCGCTGCCGCGCATGCGCGGTCTCTGACGCTGTTTTCGGCTGTGCAGGCGGAAGTCCGGGGCTGAGCGCCGCAATAGGCGGCAGGTGAGCGTGATGGGTGGCTTTTGGGTATAAAAGGAGCCTCATTATACAAGTACACTGTCACCAGAACCTATCTTCCCCTGAAGAAACCTGCACTAGGCAGGTGAAACGTATGTTGGGCTCCTTTTTCTGGTTTTCTTTTCACCTATGTCAGTGGTGGGGAACGTCCGGCCCCCGGGCCGGATCCGGCCCGCCAGGGCCGGGACGACAGCTAGGCGATCGACCGCCGCCCGGCCCTGGCGAGGAGAAGCTGCGGCAGCTAGCGGTGGGCGCCGCCATGTTCTTTGTGGCTGGCGCCCACTAACTGTACAGCCGGTCAATAGAGGTTGAGACCTCTACACAATGGCCGCGGTCTCCAATTAGCCGCGGCCATTTTGTTGAAGTCTCAGCTTCCACCGACCGGCTGTACTGTTAGTGGGCGCCGGCCACAAAGAACATGGCGGCGCCCACCGCTAGCTGCCGCAGGCCCGCAGCTACTCCCCGCAGGCAGCGTCCTGCAGATGTGCCCTCCGGGCTCCGGCACCCCTGCTCCACATCCACAGCTCAATGGTAAGTTTTGCTGGAGGCTGTGGGGGAGGCTGTGAGGGAGGCTGTGAGGGAGGCTGTGGGGGAGGCTGTGAGGGAGGCTGTGGGGGAGGCTGTGGGGGAGGCTGTGAAGGAGGCTGTGAGGGAGGCTGTGAGGGAGGCTGTGAAGGAGGCTGTGAAGGAGGCTGTGAGGGAGGCTGTGGGGGAGACAGGGAGGCCTTGGGGGAGGCTGTGGGGGAGACAGGGAGGAGGCTGTGAAGGAGGCTGTGAGGGAGGCTGTGAAGGAGGCTGTGAGGGAGGCTGTGGGGGAGACAGGGAGGCCTTGGGGGAGGCTGTGAGGGAGGCTATGAAGGAGGCTGTGAGGGAGGCTGTGGGGGAGACAGGGAGGCTGTGGGGGAGGCTGTGAGGGAGGCTGTGGGGGAAGCTGTGGGGGAGACAGGGAGGCTGTGAGGGAGGCTGTGGGGGAGACAGGGAGGAGGCTGTGAAGGAGGCTGTGAGGGAGGCTGTGGGGAGGCTGTGGGGGAGGCTGTGGGGGAGACAGGGAGGCTGTGGGGGAGACAGGGAGGCTGTGGGGGAGGCTGTGGGGGAGACAGGGAGGAGGCTGTGAAGGAGGCTGTGAGGGAGGCTATGAGGGAGGCTGTGAGGGAGGCTGTGAGGGAGGCTGTGAGGGAGGCTGTGAGGGAGGCTGTGGGGGAGGCTGTGGGGGAGACAGGGAGGCTGTGGGGAGGCTGTGGGGGAGACAGGGAGGCTGTGAGGGAGGCTGTGGGGGAGACAGGGAGGCTGTGAGGGAGGCTGTGGGGAGGCAGGGAGGCTGTGGGGGAGACAGGAAGGCTGTGGGGAGGCTGTGGGGGAGACAGGGAGGCTGTGGGGGAGACAGGAAGGCTGTGGGGGAGGCTGTGGGGAGACGGGGAGGCTGTGGGGGAGACAGGAAGGCTGTGGGGGAGGCTGTGGGGGAGACGGGGAGGCTGTGGGGGAGACAGGAAGGCTGTGGGGGAGACAGGGAGGCTGTGAGGGAGGCTGTGGGGGAGACAGGAAGGCTGTGGGGGAGGCTGGGAGGCTGTGAGGGAGGCTGTGGGGAGACAGGGAGGCTGTGAGGGAGGCTGTGGGGGAGGCAGGGAGGCTGAGGGAGGCTGTGGGGGAGACAGGAAGGCTGTGGGGGAGGCTGGGAGGGAGGCTGTGAGGGAGGCTGTGAGGGAGGCTGTGGGGGAGACAGGGAGGCTGTGGGGAGACAGGGAGGCTGTGGGGGAGGCTGTGGGGGAGACAGGGAGGAGGCTGTGAAGGAGGCTGTGAGGGAGGCTATGAGGGAGGCTGTGAGGGAGGCTGTGAGGGAGGCTGTGAGGGAGGCTGTGAGGGAGGCTGTGGGGGAGGCTGTGGGGGAGACAGGGAGGCTGTGGGGGAGGCTGTGGGGGAGACAGGGAGGCTGTGAGGGAGGCTGTGGGGGAGACAGGGAGGCTGTGAGGGAGGCTGTGGGGGAGGCAGGGAGGCTGTGGGGGAGACAGGAAGGCTGTGGGGGAGGCTGTGGGGGAGACGGGGAGGCTGTGGGGGAGACAGGAAGGCTGTGGGGGAGGCTGTGGGGGAGACGGGGAGGCTGTGGGGGAGACAGGAAGGCTGTGGGGGAGGCTGTGGGGGAGACGGGGAGGCTGTGGGGGAGACAGGAAGGCTGTGGGGGAGACAGGGAGGCTGTGAGGGAGGCTGTGGGGGAGACAGGAAGGCTGTGGGGGAGGCTGGGAGGCTGTGAGGGAGGCTGTGGGGGAGACAGGGAGGCTGTGAGGGAGGCTGTGGGGGAGGCAGGGAGGCTGAGGGAGGCTGTGGGGAGACAGGAAGGCTGTGGGGGAGGCTGGGAGGGAGGCTGTGAGGGAGGCTGTGAGGGAGGCTGTGGGGGAGACAGGGAGGCTGTGGGGGAGACAGGGAGGCTGTGGGGGAGACAGGGAGGCTGGCCCCCCGTGTACCCGTGTGTCGTGCGCCTCTGGCCCCCATGTACCCTTGCGCCTCTGGCCACCTTGTACCGGTGCGCGAATTTATACGGCCCGCGAATGATATTCTAAATTTCCAAATGGCCCTTTGCAGAGAAAAGGTTCCCCACCCCTGACCTATGTAATCTGGTTTAACCCCTGATGCACAGGATCACTTGGCTCTATTGACATATGGTAGATATTTCTGTGTGTGATTCTGTCTCATATTTACATACATTTTCTGCTAATTTGGCACTCTGCACTTTTTGAGACTGCACAGAGAGGGATCAAATCCTTGATAACTCTTGATATGCACAGGTCACTTTATAATTGGGCTTGTTGTACTGCCCCACTGTATTTCTCATTGTAAAGGTTGTAGAGTTGTACCTGTTTAGCATACGTACTGGATCCATTTTGGATTCTCCATCAGCCATTTTCTGATTCTGTACTTTGACATCATTGATTGTTGTTATTCCGGATTTACTTGGATGTGAAAACACTTCTTTTGTTCTATGAAACACTTTTCCTTATATATATAAGGCTTCTAATAAAAAGCTTTATTTTACTGCTTGGTACTCAATTTTCTTTCTTGTGCATAAACATGTTTTATGAGTATGTCTTGCATTGCACTGTCCCTGGGATATTAGTCCACTAGGGTCAGTTAGCATACAAATATGATGCCATTTAAGATTTTGTTAAACATCCATTACACAGTATATAGCAGGGACACATATATAAGAATATCTCAGCACAGGAGATGTGGTATGATCAGACCATGCCCCTGTATGCTCAGACACATCCATTACACAGTACATAGCAGGAACACATATATAAGGTTATCTCAGCACAGGAGATGTGGTATGATCAGATGATCAGACCATGTCCCTGTACGCTCAGACACATCCATTACACAGTACATAGCAGGGACACATATATAAGATTATCTCAGCACAGGAGATGTGGTATGATCAGACCATGTACCTGTATGGTCGGACACATCCATTACACAGTACATAGCAGGAACACATATATAAGGTTATCTCAGCACAGGAGATGTGGTATGATCAGACCATGTCCCTGTACGCTCAGACACATCCATTACACAGTACATAGCAGGGACACATATATAAAATTATCACAGCCCAGGAGATGTGGTATGATCAGACCATGTACCTGTATGGTCAGACACATCCATTACACAGTACATAGCAGGGACACATATATAAGGTTATCTCAGCACATGAGATGTGGTATGATCAGATCATGTCCCTGTACGGTACGACACATCCATTACACAGTACATAGCAGGAACACATATATAAGGTTATCTCAGCCCAGGAGATGTGGTGTGATCAGATCATGTCCCTGTACGGTACGACACATCCATTACACAGTACATAGCAGGGACACATATATAAGGTTATCTCAGCACATGAGATGTGGTATGATCAGATCATGTCCCTGTAAGGTCAGACACATCCATTACACAGTACATAGCAGGAACACATATATAAGATTATCTCAGCACAGGAGATGTGGTATATTCAGACCAAGTCCCTGGACAGTCAGACACAGCCATTACACAGTACATAGCAGGGACACATATATAAGATCATCTCAGCACAGGAGATCCAATTGTGGAAATTATTATTACTCCAAGATCTATTGATTAAAATGAACTTTATTCATGGTAAAATCCCTTTAAAATCAGAGTTATTAGAACTTAGCAGCACAGTAATTAGTTAATAGGGGTAAATCCTGCTGTCAGATTCACTTTAATGAACCTTATGCTGTGATGACCTCAGCTGGATATGGTTGTTCTTGTGACAGATCTGCTTCAATATATTGTATTAGTTTATATGGACTTCATCGTTAAATTGCATCACATCAATCATTGAAATGAATCGGTAACATTGCCATGGAAAGAAGGTTTGGAACCTTGTGCTGAAATGCACATTTAACACTGATCCTTGATCAAGGAAAGATCAGAACTTTCTCTACTTATCCAATTAGTTTTATTTTAATAATAATAATATTTATTCATTTATATAGCGCTATTAATTCCATAGCACTTTACATACATCAGTAATGCTGTCTCTCTTGGAACTCACAATCTAAATATCCTATCAGTATGTCTTTACAATGTGGGAGGAAACCGGAGTGCCCGGAGGAAACCCACGCAAACACGGGGAGAACATACAAACTTATTTTCAAGTGAAGAAAGATAAAACTATATGAAATTAATAATATGTCTTACTTAAAAATATTTACTACATTTCCTATTATGTCATTATTCTATTTAGGTTGAGTTTAAAAAATACAAAAACAAACCTTATTCTTAAATGACCTGTATCTGAGGCAGTGATATTCAATAGCATTGCCCTGTGTCCAATGTCTCTCAGTTTAATGTCTAAATCCATTTGGCATGACTATGTTCCTGAAATGAAGATCAGCAACAGGCTGCATCTTTTAATAGAAATTACATTCTACATGTGCTAATGACTGCAGTGGAGTGTAACTGGAGACATACTAAATAGATAATGAAAAATTATCTAAGCATCTAAATTAATAATGAAAAATTATTCTGAAAACAGAAAAGGATTAACTAATGTGTAGAAGATATTCACACATAAAATCTATGCTCATGACTGGAGAAAGCACATTATGTGTAAGTCAGTATATAGAAGGGATGATTACCTGCTTTTTGTATCCGCCCCAGGGGCGTAACTACAACAAGTGCAGGGGTTGCAATCGCAATCGCACCCGGGCCCTGCAGCCTAGGGAGGCCCCAAAAGTCTCTTTCGCCTATAGAAAAAGACTAATGCTATTAAAGATTTGCAATAATTGGGGGCCCCGTTGGAGCTTTCGCACTGATCCCCCCCCCCTCCCCCATTGTGCCCATTGGACAGAGCTGTGACCTATGGCACTATCTGAGCTGTGCCATCTACTAGGAGATGTTGTAATCTGACATCTCCCTCCTGTCTCATTATTGGTCATTCTGCTGCTCTCTTTCTTATCCCTGCATCTCTGCCTCCTCTGAATGGACACTATATATTAACACAAGTCTATTGCAAGTTCATTAAAGGGATTGTCAACTTCTCAATCAAAGTGTTTGCCAAGTTAAAATTAAAAGACATATACTCACCAATGGTGCCAATGCTGTTCCCCAAGTGTCGGCACTCGCTCTCCCAAGGCTCATGTTGTTACGTCACTCGAAACCTGCACCCAATTAGAAATGGCACCACTCGCCCTGTCTTTGCATGTATTAAACATCAAGAGGAAGTGAGCAGCTAGTGGCAACTCTGACTTAGAGAATCCTGAGCACTTAGAGGAGGGTACAGTCTTTTAGATTAGTTTACAGCTCACAGAAGATGGAGGTGGCTGCTAATGGCAAAACTTAAGTTCAGGGGGATGCAGTACAGCTTAGAACACAGTCTATGAAAGGGAGTGGACTACCCTTGGCACTCTTTAGTGGGTACACACCCACAATGGGACAATCTTGCATGTCATTAGCTGCAGCACATGTCTCCCCCACAACAGCAGTCACCATTTTTATAGTTCAAATCCACATTTCAACATATAATTATGCACAGTCTAAGAGATGAACAGAACTTTGTTTCCAAGGTTTCTCATCCTGTTTGTGATGTCAAAAATGTGTAGCCCTAAGGGCTGGGGTACTCAGCAGCTGGGCTAGTAGTCATGAACGTAGTGGCAGTGCCCAGTGTTGTGGCCTTGGTTTACATTGATAAGGAAGAGTAAAAATGGAGAACTTAAAATAATAAAGAAATAAGTAGAGTTTGTGCCTCTAGTTGGGATAATCATCCAGATATGGCTGGCATTCCAGGAGATCCCTGGGAAATAGATGGAGTGGCAGTGTAGATGTTAAACCCTTCCCAACTAGGAAAGGATCCCAGGGGTGGTGAGGGTAGTGGTAGTATTGATGAGCTGCAAAGAGTAAGGAGGCAAACAGAGTCAATTTCTTTGCTTTAACTTTTTCTGAAGATGTTCAAGCAGATCCACAGTAGTACAACCACCACCAGGCAGGTGGCCTGGCCAGTCTGATGAGAACTATAGTCCACTTTGCTGGGTGAGTATAGTGGCCTTTCTGCTGACTTCTGTAGTTTGGTAGGTTTCTGGGTGCCTTTTTGCTGTCCTGTACTACCTCTGGTTACTGTGGGTTACCTCCAGCCAGGTGGGTAATTCGGTCTCTGTGAGTATTTGTGCTCTGCTCAGAGCAGTTCTTTGGCCCTCTGTATTACTGATGCCCCGGAAAGTTCCACTTAAGTAGCTAGTGGATAATAGGAGGTAGTTAGCGGTAACAGGGCCACTCAAGAAGGAGGCACAGGGGGTTATGAATTAAGATACTTTCCTTTACTCCAGATTAACATTGTAATAATGCTCAGAATACAAGGTCCTCAAGGTCCTCACAGCAGTGATCACCTGATGAAGGCGGAGCCTGCCGCTGAAACGCGCTGTGAGGACCTTGAGGACCTTGTAATCTGAGCATTATTACCATGTTAATCTGGAGTAAAGGAAAGTATCTTAATTCATAACCCCCTGTGCTTCCTTCTTGAGCGCCCCTGTCACCGCTAACTACCTCCTTTATCCACATGATTGTGCCCCTGGGCGAGCGGTGGGTGCTGCACGAGTTAGGAAGCAACCTCTAATCATTAACATTGTGGAGTCCAGGACCTGTGGTGACGTCAGAGCACGCGTCTCCCCATGTGACCTGGCTCTCTCAGCAACCAGGAAGTCGGTGCCACTTCGCTGCTTACAGCTACTAACACATATCCACCGGGTTATGCTGGCTGCATAACCCGACCAGGTGAGCACCTCACTCACCCTTCTCTCTCCCTCCCATCACCAGGCTCACACTAGGAACGCCCCTCCTTCTCTCCTTCTTGTCTCACTTAAGTAACTACTGAGCAAAAACTCACTAAACTCCACTACTAGACCCTGTAAGCCTAAGTAACTTAGGGCCTGGTGCCCTGCTGTGCAGCTGGCCCTTCAGAGCAACCTCCTGGCTCGCTTCTGACTGAATCTCTCCTCTTACCTAACCCAACCTTACTACTCTAACTCCTTCCTCCAACTAGAAACTGGTTCACAGTCAAATAAGGCCTTTCAGTACTCAGCTTACTGATTGAAGTTCTTATTGTGTTGGATGCTTCAGACTTCCAGCAGAGGGAGTTCCAATTCTCCACAGACATGTCATTAGAATAGATGTGCAATGGGAGAAATAAGTATTTGATCCCTTGCTGATTTTGTAAATTTTCCCACAGACAAAGACATGAACAGTCTACAAATTTAAGTACCGTATATACTCGTGTATAAGCCGACCCGTGTATAAGCCGACCCCCCTACTTTTGCCCCCAAAACCTTGAAAAACCTATTGACTCGTGTATAAGCCGAGGGTGGACTCCAGCACAGGTATACAGCCCCCAGCAGTGTGGTATACAGCCCCCAGCATTGTGCTATACAGGCCCCCCCAGTGGTATACAGGTCCCAGCAGTATGGTATACAGCAGCCCCAGTGGTATATACAGCATCCCCCAGTATATACAGCAGCATCCCCCTATATACAGCATCCCCCCATATACAGCATCTCCAGTATATACAGCACCCCCAGTATATACAGCAGCCCTCAGTGGTATATACAGCAGCATCCCCCATTATATACAGCAGCATCCCCCAGTATATACAGCAGCATCCCCCAGTATATACAGCAGCATCCCCCAGTATATACAGCAGCATCCCCCTATATACAGCAGCATCCCCCTATATACAGCAGCATCCCCCTATATACAGCAGCATCCCCCTATATACAGCATCTCCAGTATATACAGCACCCCCAGTATATACAGCAGCCCCAGTATATACAGCAGCCCCAGTATATACAGCACCCCCAGTATATACAGCACCCCCAGTATATACAGCACCCCCAGTATATACAGCAGCCCTCAGTGGTATATACAGCAGCCCCAGTATATACAGCACCCCCAGTATATACAGCAGCCCCAGTATATACAGCACCCCCAGTATATACAGCATCCCCAGTATTACAGCACCCCCAGTATATACAGCACCCCCAGTATATACAGCACCCCAGTATATACAGCACCCCCAGTATATACAGCAGCCCCAGTATATACAGCAGCCCCAGTATATACAGCATCCCCAGTATTACAGCACCCCCAGTATATACAGCACCCCCAGTATTACAGCACCCCCAGTATATACAGCATCCCCAGTATTACAGCACCCCCAGTATTACAGCACCCCCAGTATATATAGCATCCCCAGTATTACAGCACCCCCAGTATATACAGCACCCACAGTATTACAGCACCCCCAGTATATACAGCATCCCAGTATTACAGCACCCCCAGTATATACAGCACCCCCAGTATTACAGCACCCCCAGTATATACAGCACCCCCAGTATTACAGCACCCCCAGTATATACAGCATCCCCAGTATTACAGCACCCCCAGTATATACAGCATCCCCAGTATTACAGCACCCCCAGTATATACAGCACCCCCAGTATTACAGCACCCCCAGTATATACAGCATCCCCAGTATTACAGCACCCCCAGTATATACAGCACCCCCAGTATTACAGCACCCCCAGTATATACAGCATCCCCAGTATTACAGCACCCCCAGTATATACAGCATCCCCAGTATTACAGCACCCCCAGTATATACAGCACCCCCAGTATATACAGTAGCCCTCAGTGGCAGTGGGGACACCGGGTTGCACTTACCCCGGTGACGCCAGGAGGACCAAGGGGACCGCACTCTGGAGCGGCGTGGCCGGTGCTCTGCTGGATTCTCCCGCCTGGGCTGCGCTGCCGCCGGCACCATGCAGCACACCCCGCCGCTGCAGTAATCAGCCGGGAGCTCCGGGTGACTGCTCCGGCTGGTCTGCCAGCGCCTGTGTGGAGGAGAGCCGGATCTGTGCAGAGGAGAGCCGGATCTGTGCTGTCGGGGAGCGGAGGACGGGAGGGCAGAGACGGTCCACCGGTCTCCTCTCCCGCCGGTGCATACAGCTCTGTGGCTGAACCGGACAGGTGAGGACCCTTGGGAGAGGTCCGGTTCTGGCTTGCCTTGTGCCTTGTATACAGTAGCCCTGGTGCCATCTTCCCCACATAGCCCCGCCCACGAAGCCTCAGGAGCGGGACGAGCCACAGCTTCTGTTACCGTATTGACCCGTGTATAAGCCGAGGAGGGGACTTTTCAGCCCATTTTTTGGGCTGAAAAACTCGGCTTATACACGAGTATATACGGTAGGTTAATTTTAACAGTGAGAGATAGAATATCTACTTATATAATCGGGAGTTTGGAATTCGGGCACTGTAGCCGAATCCCAGACTCCTTTGCGGCACTGCGAGCGATGACGCGATAGCGTCATCGCGAGCAGTCTCCGCTGCCCACCCGTCCGCCCCGCCGCGAGTGATGACGCATTGCGTCATCGCGAGCCGCCTCGCGGACTCCGCGAGGTCTCTATTGCCCCTCGCTGCTCTATCACCGAGGGGGGCCTCGGTGATGCCATGCAGCTGCATTACCGCTCTCCTTGCGGCGACATGTAATTTCCAAGATGGCGTCCAAAATCTCACGAGATTTTGACGCCATCTTGGATATTACATGTCGCCGCAGCCAGGGACTATCCGACCGCTACCCGCTGCTCCATCACCCTCTCCCCGCCCCATTGCGCGACCCCACAGCCCCATTGCGCGACCCCACAGCCCCATTGCGCGACCCCACAGCCCCATTGCGCGACCCCACAGCCCCATTGCGCGACCCCACAGCCCCATTGCGCGACCCCACAGCCCCATTGCGCGACCCCACAGCCCCATTGCGCGACCCCACAGCCCCATTGCGCGACCCCACAGCCCCATTGCGCGACCCCACAGCCCCATTGTGGACCCCACAGCTCCATTGCGGCCCCCACTGCTCCATTGTGGCCCCCCACCACTCCATTACCCCCCCTCACCCCCACCGCTCCATTACCCCCCCCAACCCCTCCATTACCCATCCCCGTCCCCGTCTCACCCTCCGCTCCCCGGTTATCCGCGGTCATGTGACAGGCTCTTCGGCCCGCCCATAACATGACCGCTCATTACTTCCTGGCTTTTCAACACCGGCTGCGGCTCAGACAGGATGGCAGGGGGGATCCATCCTGCCCTGACCACTGCCCCTCCATACTGCGCTCATCACCACCCACTGGCCCTCCATCCTGCGCTGACCACTGCCCCTCCATACTGTGCTCACCACCCACTGCCCCTCCATCCTGCCCTGACCACTGGCCCTCCATCCTGCACTGACCACTGCCCCTCCATACTGCGCTCACCACCCACTGCCCCTCCATCCTGCCCTGACCACTGGCCCTCCATCCTGCACTGACCACCGATCCTCCATCCTGCGCTGACCACTGAGCCTCCATCCTGCGCTGACCACTGAGCCTCCATCCTGCGCTGACCACTGATCCTCCATCCTGCGCTGACCACTGAGCCTCCATCCTGCGCGAACCACTGAGCCTCCATCCTGTGCTGACCACCGAGCATCTATCCTGCGCTGACCACCGAGCCTCCATCCTGCGCTGACCACCGAGCCTCCATCCTGCGCTGACCACCGAGCCTCCATCCTGCGCTGACCACCGAGCCTCCATCCTGCGCTGACCACTGAGCCCTCCATCCTGCGCTGACCACTGAGCCTCCATTGTCTGCTGACCACTCCATCCTGCGCTGACCACTGAGTCTCCATCCTGCGCTGACCACTGAGTCTCCATCCTGCGCTGACCACTGAGTCTCCATCCTGCGCTGACCACTGAGTCTCCATCCTGCACTGACCACTGAGTCTCCATCCTGCACTGACCACTGAGTCTCCACCCTGCGCTGACCACCGAGCCTCCATCCTGCGCTGACCACCGAGCCTCCATCCTGCGCTGACCACTGAGCCCTCCATCCTGCGCTAACCACTGAGCCTCCATTGTCTGCTGACCACTCCATCCTGCACTGACCACTGAGTCTCCACCCTGCGCTGACCACCGAGCCTCCATCCTGTGCTGACCACTCAGCCATCCATCCTGTGCTGACCACTCAGCCCTCTATCCTGTGCTGACCACTCAGCCCTCCATCCTGCGCTGACCACTGAGCCCTCTATCCTGCGCTGACCACTGAGTCTCCATCCTGTGCTGACCACCGAGCCTCCATCCTGTGCTGACCACTCAGCCCTCCATCCTGCGCTGACCACTCAGCCCTTTATCCTGCGCTGACCACTGAGCCCTCCATCCTGCGCTGTTCACTCAGCCTCTATCCTGCGCTGACTACTGAGCCTACATCCTCTGTTGACCACTCCATCCTGCGCTGAACACTGAGCCTCCATCCTACGCTGACCACTGAGCCTCCATCCTGCGCTGACGACTGAGCCTACATCCTCTGCTGACCACTCCATCCTGCGCTGACCACCCAGCCTCCATCCTGCGCTGACCACGGAGCCTCCATCCTGTGCTGACCACGGAGCCTCCATCCTGTGCTGACCACTCTGCCTCCATCCTGTGCTGACCACTCTGCCTCCATCCTGTACTGACCACTCTGCCTCCATCCTGCGTTGACCACTCTGCCTCCATCCTGCGCTGACCACTCTGCCTCCATCCTGCGCTTACCACTCCATCCTGCACTGACCACCGAGCCGCCATCCTGTGCTGACCATCCAGCCTACATCCTGCGCTGACCACTCTGCCCCCATCCTGCGCTGACCACTCTGCCCCATCCTGCGCTGACCACTCTGCCCCCATCCTGCACTGACCACTCTGCCCCCATCCTGCGCTGACCACTCTGCCCCCATCTTGCGCTGACCACTCTGCCCCCATCTTGCGCTGACCACTCTGCCCCCATCTTGCGCTGACCACTCTGCCCCCATCTTGCGCTGACCACTCTGCCTCCATCTTGCGCTGACCACTCTGCCTCCATCTTGCACTGATCACTCTGCCTCCATGCTGCGCTAACCACTGAGCCACCGCATAGTGCTAACCACTGAGCTACCGCATTCTGCAAACCACTGAGTCACTGCACTGTGCAAACCACTGAGCCATCACACTGTGCAAACCACTGAGCCACCAAATACACTGCTAACCACTGAGCCACCATACTGTGCTAACCACTGAGCCACCATACTGTGCTAACCACCGAGCCACCGTATACAGTGCTAACCACTAAGCCACCGTATACATTGCCAACCACTGAGCCCTCATACTGTGCTAACCACTGAGCCACCATATACACTGCTAACCACTGAGCCACCATACTGTGCTAACCACTGAGCCACCATATACATTGCCAACCACTGAGCCACCATAAAGTGCTAACCACTGAGTCACCTTATACACCGCTAACCACTCAGCCACCATACTGCACTAATCACTGAGCCACCATATACAGTGCTAACCACTCAGCCACCATAGTGCGCTAATCACTGAGTCACCGTGTACAGTGCTAACCACTGAGCCACCATATACAGTGCCAACCACTGAGCCACCATACAGTGCTAATCACTGAGTCACCATATACAGTGCTAACCATTCAGCCACATTACTGTTCTCATTATTGAGCCACAATATACAGTGCCAACCACTGACCCACTATACAGTGCTAACCACTGATGCTCCGTATACAGTGCTAACTACTGAGCCAGCGTATACTCTGCTAACCACTGAGCCCCCGTATACTCTACTAACCAATGAGCCGCCGTAAAGTCTGCTAAGCACTGAGCCCCATATACTCTGCTAATCCATGAGCCCCGCATACTCTGCTAAGCACTCTGCTGCAGGCAGGAGGGGGCCGGGGAACAGCGCTTGGGTGCGGCCAGGAGGGCCCCCCTCCTGCCCGCACCCGCCCGCTCTTCTCTGGCCTTCTCCTGCCCGCACCGGGCCACTCTTCACCCGCCCCCTCCTGCCCGCACCCGGCCGCTACTCCCTGGCCCCCTCCTGCCCGCTGTCCCCCGTCTCCCTCCTGGATTTCGCCATAGCTGCACACTCACACCGCCGCACACTGGTACTGCTGTAGGTATCTATATATAATCACCAATGTTGTACCGCTATTCGGGCATGCACCGCGGCACTGCCGCCAGAGATGGCGCACAGCGCCTTCGCAAGCCACTATTCACAGACTCAGACCCGCGAGTGGTGGCGCGCTTGCGCGCCACTACAAGCCGCAGCCATGTCCCCAACAGTTACGTCGCCATTCACAGCCCCACGAGCGATGGTGCGCTAGCGCGCCACCGCGACCCCCAGTCACACCAGGCACAGTTGCAACGCCATTCACACTGCACGACTGCACTAACCATCCGTCACTGCGCATGCACTTTCACGAAATTTACCTCACAGCAAGGAAATGCCCCTATTTCCTCCACTCTAGAAGTACACAGCTCTCATAGAAAAAGTCGATGGTGACAGCCATTATGTCACATCACCTCTCCACCCACCTTTATGCCCATTAAGGTTGCCATCACGCCCACAAAGCTGCTACCCACAGAACTACCTGTATATACTCTGCTACCCACGCAGCTGCCTGTATACTCTGTGACCCATAGAGACACCTGTATATACTCTGCTACCCACGCAGCCGGCTGTATACTCTGCTATTCATAGAGCTGCCTGTATATACTCTGCTACCCACGCAGCTGACAGTTTACTCTGCTACCCACAGAGTTACCTGTATATACTCTGCTACCCACGCAGCTGCCTGTATACTCTGCTACCCACGCAGCTGACTGTATACTCTGCTACCCACGGAGCCGCCTGTATAGACTCTGATACCCACGCAGCTGGCTGTATACTCTGCTACCCACAGAGACGCCTGTATACTTTGCTACCCACAGAGCCGCCTGTATAATCTGCTACCCTCACAGCCGTCTGTATACTCTGCTACCCACAGACCCGCCTGTATACTCTGCTACCCACTGACCCGCCTGTATACACACAATTCATTTCATCGCGCTCCCGATGCAATTGCATCGGGCCTTTTTACTAGTCAAAAATAAAAACCAGAAATCACATTGTCTAAATTATATAAATGTATTTTTATTTTACAGAGAGAAATAAGTATTTGATCCCCTACCAACCATTAGGAGTTCTGGCTCCTACAGACCAGTGAGATGCTCCTAATCAACTCATTACTTGCATTGAAGACAGCTGTCTTAGGCTAAGTTCACATTAGCTTTGTGTGTGTGCATGCATCTGGCAAACGCTTCCATGCTGATGTGAACGCAGCAGAGATTCTCCGCATGTGTTCACATAGTATGGTGTCCGGCCACCCAATCAGCGGTCTCGTCAGCGGCCGCCGGGAGAGATTTCAATGTGATCCTCAGCGTTCTCCTACGCTGTCATGCGGAGGACACTGCGGATCCATTGACTTCCATTCATTCCTTGTGCGCTTGCGGACGTTTGCTGATAAAACAAACACGAACGCACAAATTATGCGCATCCGAACGCAACCGCAACTGAATGGAGCCAAACGCAGGTACTATGCGTTCTCATGTTAAACATAGGAACGCTGTGTTCGGTTTCGCTGCATTCACAACGCAAATGTGAAACCAGCCTAAAATTGTCACCTGTATAAAAGACTCTTAGCCACACACTCAATTAATCAGTCAGACCCTAACCTCTACAACATGCGAAAGACCAAAGAGCTGGGGTCACACACACAGATATCTGGGCAGATATTGTTCACAGATCTCTGGTTGCAGTGAAATCATGGACAGATTGCTCCATTTGTACACAGCCACAAAATGGAACCATGTGTCCATGATTTCACTGCAACCAGAGATCTGTGAACAATATCTGCCCAGATATCTGTGTGTGTGACCCCAGCCTAAGGATATCAGGGAAAAGATCTAAGATCATAGGGCTGCTTTACACACACCAGCGTAATGTGTTACCAATGGTTTTCTTGGTGACAGTGATCCCGGTTGCCTTGAGATCATTAACAAGTTTCCCCCGTGTAGTTTTGGGCTGATCTCTCACCTTCCTCATGATCCTGAATACCCCACGAGATGAGATTTTACATGGAGCCCCAGATCAATGTCGATTGACTCTCATTTTGTATTTCTTTCATCTTCTTACTATTGCACCAACATTTGTCTCCTTCTCACCCAGCGTCTTCCTAGTGGTTTTGTAGTCTAAGGGCCACGTCACACACATAGATATCTGTGCAGAGATTGTTCGCAGATCTCTGGTTGCAGTGAAATCATGGACACATTGTTACATTTTGTGGCCGTGTACAAATGGAAAATTTGTGTCCATGATTTCACTGCAACCAGAGGTCTGTGAACAGTCTGCACAATTATCTGTGTGTATAACTGGGCCTTTAAGCTCCTGTCAAATACAACGACGTAACAGCGATCTCGACAATGATAACGATCCTGTAGGGATCGTTGGTGCGTCGCTACCTGGTCACTGGGGAGCTGTCAAACAGGCAGAACTCCTCAGGGACCAGGGAGCCACCTCCACATCGCTGGAAGCGGGAGGACACTGGTAACTATGATAAACAGCGCGTATCTAGTCAGTGCACGCTGCCTAGATACCCGGTGTTTATCATAGTTATCAGCATCCTCCCTGCTTACAGGCTGCGCTAAGCAGGGAGGATGCTGGTAACTATGATAAACAGCGGGTATCAAGGCAGCGCGCGCTGCCTAGATACCCGGTGTTTATCATAATTACCAGCGTCCTCCCTGCTTAGCGCTGGTAACCATGGTGAACACCGGGTATCTAGGCAGCGTGCGCTGCCTAGATACCCAGTGTTTACCATGGTTACCAGCCTGTGAGGTCGCTGATCTTTGATCTCTCGCTGTCACACGCAGCGATGCGTGCTGACCAGCGGGATCGCAACATCCAAAAAATTACTCCGAGCACTTTGTAACAATCAGCGATCTCACAGCAGAGGCCTGATGGCTGCTAAGTGTCACACTTAGCGAGATCATTAGCGAGGTCGCTGTTACGTCACAAAACCTGTGACGTTACAATGATCTCGCTAACGATCTCATTATGTGTGACAGGGGCTTAAAGCTAGGTTCACACCACAGTTGTGGTGTTTCAGGTTCTGTCTGTTTTGCAGGAAACACCGAAGAGAACCTCACTGCCCCGGACAAACAGAACCTGAGGGCAAATATGCCCTCTGGTCCTGTTTTCTACCGGAATCAGCAGATCACAGCTGCAGCTGCTGAAATTTCAAGATCGCAGCTAGCGGGGAGCTAGCCGCGGGTGCTGAAATCTCAGGCGGGGAGCTCTCCAGCTGCTGAAGGTCAGCAGTCGGCATCCGGGAGCTGCATTCGATTTTATGCCAGATCCAGCGCCATGTACTCCCATGTTAGGGGACGCAGGATTGTGCCGCATTCAGGAGGATCTGATTTGTGCCGATTTTTGCCCCGGACAGAAAATCGCAGCAAGCTGCGATTTTGTGTCTGGGAGAAAAACCTGCATTCTCTCGGATCCTCCGGAACAGATGGAAACCGAATGGCAAATGACTGCCATCCGGCACCTTAGTGATACTATGGATCAAAATCGGATCCGGGGACTGTTCAGATTACATCGGACAGCCCCGGATCCTGGAAAACGTGGTGTTAAACCAGCCTTAAGGGTCCGTTTCATGCCTCAATGGTTGAACAATCTGATCAACGATCCGACTTAACCTAGATCGCTTGAACGCCGTCCAATGATCGCTAGTGAAAAGTCACACGTACAGATATCGTTAACGATGCAGCAATGATTCCGCGACAAGCAAACGATACTTGCGGTCGTTAGATTGCCTATGTCCTTCACTTCTCAATAGGCGATATCGTTAACGGCATCATTATCAAGGTGTCACGCACACCCATGCTGCAGGTTGAATGAACGATCATCGTTTGGTTTTAGCTCTGGTTCAAAAACCTCCGATAAATGATCTGCCCAATTATCGTTGATCGGATGTACATGTCACACTGAACGACATAGTTACGACGTCGTTTGAACGACTGAAAACCCGTGACGTTTCAACGATATCGTTAACTATAGCGTAGCGTGAAACGGGCCCTTAAGTCTGAGTAAAACATTTGGATATGTGCATTGTCCCATTGAATAACACTGGTCAGGCTGTGATCTAATGTTTAGTCGGTTTATACTTGGCCGTAAAATCTGGCCATATGCACGAGCCCTTATGGTGGGTTTACACACACCAATTTATCTGTTCAATATCTGAACCAATCTCTGGTTGCAGTGAAATCATGGATACATTGCTCCATTTTGTGGCTGTGTACAACATGCAGCAATGTATCCATGATTTCACTGCAACCAGAGATTGGTTCAGATATTGAACAGATAAATTGGTGTGTGTAAACCCACCATTACAGGTACATACTGTATTTCAATGGAATTAATTGCTCAGCTGAGGACATTTCTCACTTATACATACAGTCTGGACCAAAAGTATTGACACCCCTGCAATTCTGTCAGGTAATACTCAGTTTGTTCCTGAAAATTATTGCAATCACAAATTCTTTGGTATTATTATCTTCATTTAATTTTTCTTAAATGAAAAAACACAAAAGAAAATGAAGCAAAAACCAAAACATTGATAATTTCACACAAAACTCCAAAAATGGGCCGGACAAAAGTATTGGCACCCTCAGCCTAATACTTGGATGCACAACCTTTAGCCAAAATAACTGCGATCAACCACTTCCGGTAACCATCAATGAGTTTCTTACAATGGTCTGCTGGAATTTTTGACCATTCTTCTTTGGCAAACTGCTCCAGGTCCCTGATATTTGAAGGGTGCCTTCTCCAAACTGCCATTTTTAGATCTCTCCACAGGTGTTCTATGAGATTCAGGTCTGGACTCATTGCTGGCCACCTTAGAAGTCTCCAGTGCTTTCTCTCAAACCATTTTCTAGTGCTTTTTGAAGTGTGTTTTGGGTCATTGTCCTGCTGGAAGATCCATGACTTCTGAGGGAGACCCAGCTTTCTCACACTGGGCCCTACATTATGCTGCAAAATTTATTGGTAGTCTTCAGACTTCATAATGCCATGCACACGGTCAAGCAGTCCAGTACCAGAGGCAGCAAAGCAACCCCAAAACATCAGGGAACCTCCGCCATGTTTGACTGTAGGGACCGTGTTCTTTTCTTTGAATGCCTCTTTTTTTCTCCTGTAAACTCTATGTTTATGCCTTTGCCCAAAAAGAGAGAACATTCTTCCAAAATGTTTTAGGCTTTCTCAGGTAAGTTTTGGCAAACTCCAGCCTGGCTTTTTTATGTCTCGGGGTAAGAAGTGGGGTCTTCCTGGGTCTCCTACCATAAAGTCCCTTTTCATTCAGACGCCGACGGATAGTAGGGGTTGACACTACAAATAATTCCATGTAACCCATAAACACAGAAAGTGAGTGTTGGTTTCACCACCCATCTGTGTAACACTCAATAGACAATTATATAATAAAGAGGACAAGAGTGGATCATGTCCAATTGAAATATTTATTTCCGCCCACTGGCTATAAGGCTGATGGATAAAAATATTTTATGAAGCAGGTGGTGCAGGGACAATCTCCCCTATTCCACAGCGTAGTATGGTTACAGAAAACACTTTTAAGGCAGCAAGAAACAGTATACAATAGATGCAATAAACTCACAGTGGAGATCAAGTACATTAGGGGATGGAAACTTCTGTAAACAGCAAAATATCATGCCAGTATCACTAGCCTAACATAATTCTCTATCAGGACAAAAATACAGAGTAACCACCTATCCATATTGTATACTCAGCATACCACCACTGCCTGCTGCCAAATAGTGCAGTAAATACCCTAGGGGATAGTTAATGCATACCACTGCGGGCCAGAGGACAAAGTCCCAGATGGGTGGATCCCCCAGGTCCGGACCCCAACGTACGTTTCAATATGATGTAATAAGAATCTTCATCAGGGGGTAGTGTGCCTATTGTTCCCGCTGGTTTATATAGCCGGTATACAGCTGTAGCAGCTTGTACCTCCGTCTCCCCGCGTGTCCGGCCATTTCCGGTCCACGCCGTCCCGCCGGAAGTGCGTCAGCGTCACCTCTTAATGACGCGCACGTCCGGGAAGCCAAGTCAGGTTGCTATGGCTCCCGAGCATACGCGTCACAGTGTTAGACGCCGCGCCCACCGGCCGGGCTGGGAAGACAGGAAACCTAACAAGCTGCATATAGAGATCTCGCTCCATTGATTATTAACCCTCACACTGCCTAAATATCAACAGCTATACTTCCGGGGCTTACCCCTTACCCACTACATCAGGTAACACGGCATATAAGCAGTATTAGCAGTAAACATAATTGTACAGTAACGTTCATAGTGCGGCGATGGTAGAATTCTCCAGAGTCATGATGATACAAGGCAGGCGCAGATCCCTGGCTGAAGGATGGAGCAGATGTAACCGGGGAAAAGAGGGGGCACACAAGAAAACACTGTAAAAAATAAAAAACTAATTAGAAATTCAAAGTATGAGATGCCAAACTGAGACATCAAAGAGGAGGGCGATCACAAGAATGGAGCAAAACTGAGGGATTCATTAAGACCCCTGGGAACCATTGTCCCCAGGGTCATGATCCATCTCGTTTCGTGTTGGGCCAGGATCTTTTTCACATTTCCCGCCCGGATGCCCACGTGTATGACTTCGATCCCCCTAACTTTCAGGGAGACCGGGTCACACCCATGGTGCAAACGGAAATGTCGGGGCAACGTTTTCAACGTTGTAAGATCCTGCACTCCCACCGCCGCAGCAATCTCGTTTACGTGCTCCCTCACTCGTCTTCTTAATTCTCTCGATGTGAGCTCAACATAGATCAATCCGCACCCGCATGTGGCATAATACACCACATAGCGGGTACAGCAATTGATGTATGACCGGATCTCATAGGTTTTTGTACCATCGGAAGACGAGAAGGATCGCTCGCGAACGACATTGCCGCAGGCGAGGCAGTGCCCACACTGGAAACATCCTTTCAAAGGTCGACTCGACCCAAAGAGGGGCGGTATATAAGGCACATAATGACTCTTAACAAGCATATTCCGCAAATTAGGTGCTCTGCGTGGCGTCATTTGAGGATAGTCTAACAATGAGCTCTTTAGATGTGGGTCAGATAGGAGGATAGGCCAATGGCGCTGCATTATAGACCGCATTGTTCCCCAGTGCTGGTTAAATGTGGAAATGTATCTTACTGCATTATTTTGTTCACCCCGGACCGCCTGCCCCATGCAAAGAAGGTCGACCCTGTTCGTATTTTTAGCCCTGAGGTACGCTTTCTTGATGCTACGGTTGCTGTAACCCCTTTCACGGAACCGTCTTTTAAGTTCGTCAGCCTGCTCCTCAAACTGTTGTACCCTCGGACTGCAGAGCATCTAGAACTTGTTTGGATGTTAGTCGAGGGTCTTTATCCACCATCCGCACAATCTTGCGTTGAAATCTCTTGACAATTTTTCTTTTCTGTACATATCTAGGGAAGTTAAACACAGTGCCATGGACTTTAAACTTCTTGATGACACTGCGCACGGTAGACACAGGAACATTCAGGTCTTTGGAGATGGACTTGTAGCCTTGAGATTGCTCATGCTTCCTCACAATTTGGTTTCTCAAGTCCTCAGACAGTTCTTTGATCTTGTTTCTTTTCTCCATGCTCAATGTGGTACACACAAGGACACGGGACAGAGGTTGAGCCAACTTTAATCCATGTCAACTGGCTGCAAGTGTGATTTAGTTATTGCCAATACCTGTTAGGTGCCACAGGTAAGTTACAGTTGCTGTTAATTACACAAATTAGAGAAGCATCACATGATTTTTCTAACAGTGCCAATACTTTTGTCCACCCCCTTTTTTATGTTTGGTGTGAAATTATATCTAATTTGGCTTTAGGACAATACTTTTTGTGTTTTTTTCCATTGAAGACAAATTAAATGGAGATAATAATACCAAAGAATTTGTGATTGCAATCATTTTTAGGAAGAAACTGAGTATTATCTGACAGAATTGCAGGGGTGTCAATACTTTCGGCCAACACTGTAGATACATGTCAGTCTCTTGTGACATCATCTGGCACAATAACAAATGAGCATGTCTGCTGCAACATACAAATTATATAACAGATACAAAAATAGCTAATTATTTGGCAAATCTAGTAACTTCCACAGAATTTTATTAAGGGACAGAAGCTATATCTCGATACAATGTCTCCTTGAGGTGACAATCTGGTGAGTAGGCACACCCTAAACCATCATGTTTGTGATTAGAGTGGAGGTTGGCTTTTTTTGTTACTTTAGGTCTAGAAAGTGTTGGATAAAAGTTTACAGATTATTAGGTAAAATAATTCTACTATATTTACAATCATAACAGTGAATAATTACTAATATTTTCCAAGTAAAGACGTTCAGCAGCATTCAGGTTCCGTGTTAAAGTGTCCAACTTTATTTACAACAGGATTAAAACCACATCAGGCAGCGGTGTGGATGTAAGGGATGACAAGCTTGTTTCGCACCACCTGGTGCTTCAGCCAGTCCCAGATCAAGCTTGTCGCCCCTCACAACCGCACCTCTCCCTGATATGGTTTTAATCCTGTTGTAAATAAAGTTGGACATATAAACATGGAACCTGAGTGCTGCAGAACCTCTTTGCTTGGATCGTGGACGCTTAATATTTTTCTTCTAGAGGGAACTTGATGTTCCGGAGGTGATTTATGGAACTCCTCTACGGATCTAAGGGATACCTCTACAGAAGATTGTAAGTAGTGTCTGAATGCTTCTATAACTGTTGAAGAACTAATATTTTACATACTTGCATTTCCCTTCTATTTACAGTTATAAAGAAATGGATAAAGGACAAACAAAATTAGACCCAGGTGCAAAGTGTCACCGGTGTATTTGCAAACTCTTGTGCCTGACACTGTCAGGTTGAATTGCACTTCAAAGACACAGACACTCGCTATTCAGAAGTGGATCAGTCTTGGAATAATAGACCTCAATGAGGCACAGGCCATAGACTAAACCAAAGCTTTTCTTAATCCCTCCTGATCTGTGAGAGCTTTAGGAATAAAAGGACTATGAAAACCTTTCGTATGGATGACAGGAAATAAATATTCAAGAGGACGAATGCAATATGAAGGCACAAGCCTCATCTATTAACAGACAGGATAAGTAACATTGAACCTCTCAGAGGAGAATATTACAAGCGTCCCCATTCCCTGTGTGCAGAGGTTAATCAAATCATACATTCTGTCAGGCAGGCAGAACAAAATGAACCTGCCAAATATACATGCAAAGAATACAAAATTAAATACTTCAATTGTGCATTTAGCTTTTCATTTTTCAATAATTTTGATTCATAAATTCACTTTGCACAATTTGTTATGGTAGATTAATCATGGGTGCTCTTTTAATCTCTACCTTAAAGGGGTTTTCTGGTTTAAACTGATAATTCTACACACACTATGTGACTGCAGACTTATCAATCCTCCCAGTGCTCGCTCTTTGCGCTTCGAAGATTTGTGATTTCTAAGCCAGAAATGGACCGAAGTTATGTAATATGCATATTCCCGGCTACAACCCCTGACTAGTGGGTGTGGCCTCACTTAGTACAAGTGTATGGAGCAAGGCTGTGCCCACTAGACAGCCATGCCTACTAGTCGGACATGCCCGCTCTATACACTTGTATTGAGCGAGGCTATGCCCACTAGATGGCCGTATCTATTAGTTGGACATGCCCGCTCTAAACAGTTGTATTGAGTGAGGCTATGCTCACTAGTCGGGGGTTGTAGCCGGGAATATGCATCCTATAATATAATAGTCGTGTTTGTCTCTCTGTAACGGAAATCCCGCATCGTTGATTTGTCATGGCCGGCACCCACACCCGGTGGTCCCATTGCCAGTGAAGTCTTCAGGAACAGAATCAGCGGATCATGTGACAGGCTCTGTGTGACGTTACATCAGCCCGCCCAGTCACATGACCCGCTGATTGTCTTCCAGGAGTTTTCACCAGTAATGGGACCACCAGGTGCGGGTGAGAAGACAGCAGCAAGGAGGGGGGTTGCCACACGTGTGTGTGTGTGTACAGTATATGTATTTGTTTGTGTGTCTGTATGTATGAGTATATGTGTGTTTACATGTGTGTGCCTCTAGACATGTGTGTATACATGTGTGTGTATATACAGTGGTGTTCAAAAGTCCTGCATAGGCATGAAGAAAACTATATATTTCATACTTCTGCATCTCTACAGTGAAACTGGTGGAACATATATGTTTTTGTAATCCCTCATTGTATGCCATACTCATTTTTGAATGTCCCAAGTGTATAAATTGTTATGGTATGCGCATTTTTGATATTTTTTTTTACAGCATAACCATACCTACACCAGTACAGTGTGTAGAATGGTGAACAGGTTTCTAAGTTCATTAACTTCCAATGCAAGTTCACACAGACTTCAATTTTACTTTTTAAGATTTATCATTTTTTATTTAATTCAGAGTTCTGAAAAGGGCCTTTTGAGTGCATCTTTAGCTTCTAATACTTTATTGGCCAGCCTTTGCTCTTGAGCACCAACGTGCATCCCTGTGGCATTGAGTGAACAAGCTTCTGCAGATATTCACGAGTGATGATGTGGTTCCAGGCCTGTATCAGAGCCTCAATCAACTCTCTCTTGGTCCTTGGCTGTTTTTTAGATATCTCTATTGATACCTTGTGCCACAAATTTTCAATTGGATTGAGGTCCGGGGACTGGGCTGGCCAGTCAATAGTAGCCACCTTGTTCTTTTTTTCCATTCCATTACTGTCTTAGCTCTGTGACAAGGAGCATTATCATCCTGGAAGATATAATCCCTGAAAACAGGTGTTGAGCAGAAGGCAGCATGTTCTTATTAAGGATGTCTATGTATTTTTTTGCATTAACCATACCCTCCACAATATGAAGCCTTACAACACCATTGGCTGCCATACAGCCCCAGACCATTACTTTCATCGGATGTTTCACAGTGAAGCTCAAACACTCTGGCTTGTACTCTTCATGTGGAAACCTTCTCACATAAGACTTGCCATCATTTCCTAAAATGCAAAAGGTGCTTTCATCACTAAATAGCAATTTTTCCCACTCCTCCTTCCTCCATATTGAATATTTCAATGCCCACAGTTTTCGCCTTTGTCTTTGTATGGCTGTCATCAATGTCTTCTTTCGGGCCTTGCACCCTCTCAATCCTGCTTCCAATCATCTCTTCCTAACAGTTGATGTTGCTACCTCAATATTGCACTTTTTTTGCCATTCTCGCAGAAGCGGAGGAGAGGTGAGCTTTCCATTGGCAAGGGATGTTCTTATCAGTACTCTATCCTCCCTTTTAGTTGACTTTCTGGGCCAACCAGATCTGGGCCTGTCCTGGGTAATTCCAAGCTGCTTATGTTTCCGCACAATTCTTACGACTGTACTCTGATTACAGCCGACCTTCCTTGTGATCTGGGGGCCAGTATAACCCTCTTCATGTAGCACCACAACTCGCACACGATCCTCCGCTGACAAAAATCTGAAGGCTCCCATCATAGAGCTCTACAGTATGATTCACTAGATAGACCAACAGATAAAACACACAAACAAAGCAGCAGATGTGATGCAATGTAATGGAAAGTGATTGGCTGCCATATCCAGGTTATGATTGATCACAAGAACCTCATCTGTGATTGGCTAATTTTGGATCTGAAGCTGTACAATATTTAGTTGTGCTTTCAATTCCCATATTGTTGCAATAATTTCAGGCAAAACTGCTTCAACAGCTAAAAATATTACAGGGAGAGGATGCAAAATTGTATTCTGAACAAAACCATATATAATATGTCATATTAACATCGAAGATATTCGACAGAAAACATTTAAAACTTGAAAAATCTATTTATCCTATGCCTATGCAGGACTTTTGAACACCACTGTATGTATCTGTTTGTATACATGTGTGGGTGTGTCTGTATACGTGTGTGTCTTTATATGTGTGTGTATGTCTGTACGGTACATGTGTGTGTGTGTGTGCCTGTATACATGTCTGTATGTGTGTACATGTACGTGTGTCTGTACATGTGCGCGTATACCTGTGTGTACATGTCTTTGTATACATGTGTGTCTGTATACATGTGTACATGTGTGTCTATACATTTGTGTGTATATGTGTCTGTCTGTGTGTGTATACATGTATGTGTGTACATGTGTGTCTGTATACATGTGTGCATATACCTGTGTGTATGTGTCTGTATACATGTGTGTGGATACCTGTGTGTACATGTGTGTCTGCATACATGTGTGTCTGTGTATACATGTGTGCGTATATATGTGTGTTTCTGTACATGTGTGTGTCTGTATATGTGTGTGTACTTGTGTGTGACTGTATACATGTGTGTGTTTGTATACATGTCTGTGTGTACGTGTGTGTTTATACGTTTGTGTTTGTCATGTTTGTGTGTCTGTACACATGTGTATACATGTGTATGTATGTGTGTACATGTGTGTCTATATGTGTGTCTGTCCATGCCTGTGTCTCTGTATACATGTGTGTATACATGTGTGTACACGTGTATGTCTATGACATGACCCGCAATGTCACTTCATATACATGTACATACATGTACATACACACATACAAATACATATATACACACGTGGCGAGTCACATTATACACATATACATACACATGCGCCGCCTCACGTCATACACATACACACACATATACACATGTGCCGGGTCATCTCACACAAATACATATGTACACACATACACATGCAACAGGTCACATGACACGCCGGGGATATACACATATACAAACATACATACACGCATGGCCGGTCACGTGACGTACTACCTTCACATATACACACGTATTTTCACATGCAGTGGGGACACACACACACATATAACCATGACATGCGTGGGATCATAGACATATACACACACACACTGTGGGTTACGTGATGCAGCGGATCCACAAATACACACACAGGTGGTGGGTCATGTGACGCAGTGGGGACACACACAAGTAAACACATGCCAGCTCACGTGACGTGGCAGTGACACACATATACATGCACACTTACATGGCCGCCATCTTTGGACACTCAGGTAAACAAAGATGGCGGCGGCGTGACACATCACACCACTCCACTGCAAGATTACAGGATTACATATGAGTGTCTGGATACATGTGTGCGTATACCGTGTGTACATGTGTGTGTCTGTGTACGTGTGTACATGTGTGTCTGTATACATGTATGTGTGTGTGTACATGTGTATATATGTGTATGTGTGTGTATACATGCATGTGTACATGTGTCTGTATACATGTGTGCGTATACCTGTGTGTATGTGTTTGTGTACATGTGTGTTTGTGTACATGTGTGTGTGTGTGTATACATATGTCTGTATACATGTGTGTGTACATGTGTGTCTGTATGCATGTGTGTGTGTCTGTATACATATCTGCGTGTATGTGTGTGTTTGTATACGTGTGTGTGTATATGTCTATACGTGTGTGTGTGTTTGTCGTGTGCGTGTCTGTATACATGTGCTGTGAGTGCAGGGTGGGGGGAGAGATGGCCACAGAGTCCGTCCCTATTGTGCTCTCACCGCCTTCCTGATGCAATGGCATCAGGCTTCCATATAGTATTGCATAACTGCAGTCCGTTCCTGGCTTAGAAACCGGCGAATCCCCAGAGATCGCAGTCGGGCCCTGGGAGGATTGGTAAGTCTGCAGTCACAGAGTGATTGTAGAAGTATGCTTTAAATTGTGCAGATAAAATCCAGAGAAAACAACTTTTTACATTACTAAATTTCTTCTTTTGGTAAAATTTTGTTAGGTATGTACAGAGGCTTAGCATGACCACTCAATGCAACCTCACTCTTTCTATATGAAATGACATTATTTAAAGCTTAGGCTAGAGTCATACGAGTGTATCAAAAAAAATAAAAAGAAAGGAAAATAAAACTGGGCCAATTTTCACCATGAAAAGTGATACGATTCTTTTCTAACTTGTCTTCAATGTGCTGTCCATTTCATTACACAGCAGCTATTAATCTTTTACAGGATCATTGAAGGTACCGTCACACGCGGAAATTCTGCTAGCAATTTCACTGGTAATTTGCTGGTTGCAGTGAAATCATGGACACATTGTTCTATTTTGTTGCTGTGTACAAATGTAACAATGTGTCCATGATTTCACTGCAACCAGAAAATTGCCAGTGAAATTGCAAACAGTATTGCCGCGTGTGACGGTACCTTTACAGTTTCCCATCTCACAGAATTGTAACTCATCCGTAAAAATCAAATGCCATACCGTGTGGCTCCATATGGCATCCGTTTTTTTTTCTCGCATCTACCTGACCTTGGGTTGAAATTGAAACATGTTACAAAAAATCAGTCGCAATATACCATGTTGCAAACAACTGAGGTGGGAGCCCCCGTCACACATAAAAAGATCGCAGATATGTCACACGTTTTGTGTCGTAACAACGATCTCCCCAGCGATGTTGCTATGTGTGACATGTAGCAGCGATCAGACCCCTGCACACAAACACAAGCAGCCAACAGCCCCGTCCTGACAGGGAGAAGCCGTTCAGGGTCACTGCTCCAGCCTGTTCCAAGTCTCGTCTGTCAAACTCGGATGAGTGTGTCCAAGCCCTTAGACATGAAGTTCACTAAACCTATACAGGAACCACTAGAATCCGCTTCTACTCATCCATGACGACATTACAGATCTTGTAGATGTTAGAGACCTTCAGCTTCTTCACCTTCCATTTGAGGATGAACTGCAGATGCTCAATAGGGTTTTGTACTAGCACCTTTACCCCTCAGTCTCTTTAGCAAGGCAGTGGTCATCTTAGATGTGTGTTTGAGGTTGCTATGTTGGAATATTGTCCAGCATCTGAAAGATGAGGGATCATGCTCTGCCTCAGTATGCACAGAACATGTTAAAATTCACAGTTCCCTTAAAGTGTAAATGTCTTTTTATTGAAAAAAAAAAAACAATACTGTACAGGTTGTTAATGATGGGTAACATAGCATCTAAGATAATGCTTTTTTGTGCCCCATGTCTTGTTTTCTCAGTTTTTTAGTGCTCCTTTAAAAACTGCACTTTTGGGCTGTGTGGGTATGGCCAGTGTATGCCAGCACTGTGAGAGTGTGGCAGGTGTCTGCCAGCACTGTGTGGGCATGATCAGCATCTGCCAGCTTCCCTCACCTCCCATAGTGCATTGCTCTCACTCAGGAGCCTGTATCTACTCTGTTCAGTCACAGCTCCTGAGAGCAGGCTGAGGTGTAGAGCCATTCCCATGGTGATGCAGCTACACAGACAGGGTGTCTTTCTAATAATACTGCTCACAAACACACTGATATAACTGTCTCTCTGGCTGTGTATATAAACTATGGGGGTCATCACAGTGGAAGGCATAGTATCCAAGGTGCCAGATTTAATGTAGGTAAGGACTGTAATCTGAGTTTTTACCACAGTGTGTTTAGTCTGTGCAGCTGGACACATGATGTAGAATAGGTTCACATTCAAATATATAAATTAGTACAGATTGTTATCTTGAAAGGGGGTGAGGCTTATCAGCAATAGGGCAGAGCCTTCAGTCTATGGAAGTTAAATTATTCATCAGCACTGGATTGGATGAGTATTACTAAAATATTACTGACACTTTATTGATGTGCATGATGTGATAGTACTCATAGTACACTTTATGTGCATCCTGTAATTATATCCACTGCACTTGTTTCATGTGTCTGACATCTGTGCTCTTGTGATTTGTGGGACCTGCTGCGTGCTGTGTGGAGCAGACAGCTAAAGTGATGTGGAGCAGAGAAGGGTCAATAGAGATCATGACTGAGCCAAGATGACAGATGACAGACCTTGTGCAGACAGGCCTTGTGCAGAGGAATTTACACTGAACCTGATGGAGCTTAGCCCTGTGCTGTAGCCTGAGGTGATCTGAGACACTTCACCTCATGAGCTGCAGTCAGGGAGCTCAGGCAGTGCAGGCCACACTCTCTCTCTCTTATATGGTTATCTGGCTGTACTCAGTGTGAAGATGGATCTGACAGAGAATGAGCTTCACACACAGTGTAGTGGGGACATTTTGTGGAAGGTTTACGAATGGTTTCCTTCTAGATTTCATTAATAAACTATATTTGAAAGTTTATTAAAATCACTTGCTGTACATTATTATTAAATAGAAATTTAAATGATGGTTATGCTTTAATGAAGTGAAGCTCCCCATAACTAACAGCTCTCATGCAGTCCCAAACCATGACACTCCCATAACCATGTCTGACTATAGGCAAAATACAATTGTCTTTGTACTCCTCATCAGTTTTGCAGCCACACATGCTTGACACTCTCTGAACGAATTACGGTAAGCTTATTTTGTTCTCATCAGACCACAGGACATGGCTCTCGTAATCAGTAACCCATGTCTTTAGTCTCTCTCTCTTCAGCAAACTCTTTGTGGTGCTTTCTTGTGCATCATCTTTAGAAGAGGCCTCCTTCTGGGACCAGAGCCATGCAGACATATTTGATGCAGTGTGCGGGGTGTGAGTTCAGCTCTGAGGCTGACTCATGATTACTTCAATTTCTGCAGCAATTGTAGGAACACTCATAGTTCTATTTTGAAAAGACAACCTCTGGATATGCCGCTGACCACGTGCCCTCAACTTTTTTGGGCAATCGTGGCGAGGCCTTCTCTGAGTGAAACTTGTCTTTTAAACAGCTGTTTTTCTTGGACACAATGCTGCAGCTCACTTTCAGGCTGTTGGCAAGCTTCTTATAGCCTAGTCCATCTTTAAGTAGAGCAACAATTCTTTTTTCAGGTCCTCAGAGCATTCTTTGCCATGAGGTGCCATGCGTAACTTCCAGTGACCAGTATGAGAGAGTGTGATAGAGATGACACAACATTTAACCCACTGCTCCCCATTCACACATGGGACCTGTAATACTAATTAGTCACATGACACCAGGGAGGGAAAATGGCTGACTGGGCACAATTTGGCTATTTTCCCTTAAGGGTGTACTCACTTTAGTTGCCAACGGTTTAGAGTTATTTAGAGGGTGCACCAAATTTACACTGTTATTTAAGCTGCACACTGACTAATTTACAATGCATCAAAGTGTATATTTACGAGATGGAGACTGCCGCGGCCCCCACCCCCGGTTCTCCCCGCCGCGCAATGGTCAATAAAGACACGTGATATCTTTTTTCAAGCTTTATTGAGGGTATAAACGTAACACCACCCATATTTTGAATACAGGGATTGGATTGTTTTGGCCGCAGCTCAACCGTAGGCACAAATCCGCCTTATAACCTGAGGGGTAGAGGCCCGATGCCGCGGCCGTCCGTGGCAGGTAGACTCTCACCAGTGCCCTCATCCACCAGCTGCGACTTGTTCATTCACTGGATCAAGCTCCAGGTGCTTGCGACTATGTGCTGTACTTTAATATTGTTAGATAATCATGCATAAAGATTATAAACTGTAACGAGTCTATTAATGGACGTTGGGTATGATCAGGGGTGGGTGCAGGGGTTGTGATCGCACCCGGGCCCCCAAAAGTTACTATACCGTGCAGCTATGTTACATTATTAACCATATTGGACCATAATTTTAATTAAGCACATGCAGTTGCACCGTATAATTGCCTATATGTATGTTACGTCTAGCTGTGTGAATAGGTGTAGATTAAACGCACTTTTTTTTTTTTTTTTGCAGATATATATATGTATGTAATGAATAGATGTGCCTCCCGATGTATACTTGTGTCCCAGCTACGGGCGCATGTATCTGCGTGTGCCCTACAGGCTGCGCATTGGGGAATGTGGTCCTGACAAAATAAATGCCAACCATCATGGCTGCCATAATACTGCCCCACAGTTCTCCCGGATTGCGAATGGCAAGGCACTATAATTTGGGGTCCAGCAATCCTTAAATTATGGGGTACTTGGATGTGTGAGGCCTATGCAGCCCCCCCTGCAGTGATCCTATGGGTACCGCAAGTTACTGAGCAGCTTGTTCTGTGCTGGGGTCGTACCCCTGATGGGCCTGTTCCCTAGAGCTGTCCTGCCAAGGATACCGGGTACGTGGTTAAAATCTCCCAAGGAGGACGTCTAGTACATCTATCTATCCCTCTATTTTCATCAGCTCTTCTCCAGATATTAAAACTTGCGCAATTCATGTGAAAGTTGCCTGCAACTTGGAAGGGCAATCTGCTGATGGTCACATACCTTGGAGAAATGCTAATAGTGGAGGTATGTGAGAGGGACCCGCCATCCTATCTCTAGCCCTGCAGGAGCTAACCGCTCCAGATGCCGACTCTGCAGCCGCCCGCTGTTTGCGGCTGACTGCCGGCCCGGAAAGGCACTCGATGTGTGGGGGCATGCTCCACCCTCAGGAGCGGCTACAGTGTTACCTTGCCCAGTAAATGGCCACCACCCTGCGGCGCTATACAGCCACTCCGCCATCTCCGTAGCGCGATGCTCTGCCAGCCAGTGCCCCACACGGGGAGAAATCGTTCCTGTTCCGCGGCTGCGCCGGCCGGATGTGACGTATATCACGTGGGGCGGAAGACAGCCGCGGAACGGAAGTGACGCACCTAGGAGTTGTAAGCAGAGCCCGCGCATGCTCCGAAAGACCAGGGCCCGCAGGCTCTGAGTTTTGAGACATGCGAGCCCGCCCCCTGCCCGTGGTGATATGTGCCTGCTCCGGCAAGCCGGAGCACTTTGGATAGGGCGCTGCGGCGGTAAGGGAAACCTCCGTCCGCTGATACCCTGCGGGCACAGCCAAGTAAATGGGCATGGTTGAACATCAGGAAGGGGAGTGGGGGCTCCGCACAGCGCCGCAGCCGACGGATGAGAGCAAGTCACGTGCACCGTGGACGGAGCCCGCACCGCCTCTGCTCATGCCCGGGAGGACGGGCCATCTGACTCCGCCCTCCAGCTACGAGCTGTTCCGGAGCCCACACCGCTCCTTCCGATCTTCTGGGGGAGCGCTGTGCTGCAAGGATGATGCGGTTGGGGGGGGATCACCATCCGCCGCTACTCTGCGGTGACAGTATAATGGGGGCTCCCGAAACAGGAGACCCCGGCTTAAGGCACCACACAGCCCCAGCACCTAGTGCGCACCAACATCTTGACACATGTTAGTAGGGCAGGGGAGCCGTGAGGAATTCAGGAAGCCGCAGGCATAACTGCATTTCTATGTAATCTGTGATCCTTATTTGGATGCATTTAAAGATAGTGAAAATAAGGGGTTATTGAGGGAAACAATGAACAAGGAATTGTGTTTTCCTTGTTCAATCTGCGGGCCGACCGAAAGGGAGCTGGTGCCCACGAGGGGGGGCAAGCCATTAGGCTCCCTCCCGGTTGGTCCTCTCTTACCTCTGCTCCCAGGGGTCCATCGTCAGTTTGTCGATGCTCACCCTGTGAGCAGTATGGTAAAGAGGAAGATGATGTCAGGGGACGAATCTTATAAGGCCCGGGGGAGGGGCTTCCGACTGATGAGGTGGGGGCAGCACCCATCATCCATTACTCGGCAGGGAGGAGCGGGGGTTGCTTGATAACAGGGCTCGGCAGTCAGGGGCAGCAGGCTGCACCCGCAGCTGCGGTGCCCTTACATTTTCTCAAAACATTTTCTAAAGAACAAGTTCAAGCTGTGGTTACATCCTGTTCTACAGACATATGTGCGCTATAGTTTTGAAAGTAGTTAAAGTATGTGTCTAATATGTTTATGAAAGCTATGTATTGTTTAGATTGCATTATCCCAAGAGGACCACACAATGATCTACAGGAAAAGACTATTACCACTAATTCCTTTACATATTTGCAATGAACAATAGATGTCATCAATACAGCTTTCTGCTCAAGGTTCCAACTGGTGTAGAAACCATGGCACGGCTTTCCCCAGGAGTCACTTATAAAATAAGTTTTAGGACATTTGGTGTAAAGATGACAGTGCCAGTGGATTTACTATATTAAGCTTCAGATTGTGTCAGTCAGAGCTTTGTGGTTAACTTTATTTTTTTTCTCAAAAAATCCCGGAACACAAGCATTCTTTTACAGGCATATTAGAAAGCCATGATAAATCAGTAACATTTTAAGTACTACGTATTTACACCCTATAATTGTGTATTAATTTTTTGACAATTGGCAACCCTGGCTCAGAGATGGCAAATTTAAAGAAATTATTTTAACCAATCAAAAACATTATTATAAATAAATCTTGACTCTCATACTGAGCAGTTATTTCTCCCACGTTTTTCTCCACTTTCACAGGATGCTTTTCTGAGCCAAAAGGAGTGTGGGATTAGTGATGGGATGCTGCAGGGACATGTTTTGATAGCTTAGGAGGCTATACAAGATTAAAAAAAAGGCGTGTCAGCTCACCGTATGGAAAGATCCTGTCTACACGGAACCACGTGAATGTCATAGATGAATATAACAGACAAAGGGGTAAAGTAGTAGGATGGCAGGGATGGCCTAAAGGTGATTAGTGGAAAGAGTCTGACCCTTAGAGTGGGGTCCATGGCTGACCCTGTTCCGAGATGTACCTCTAAAGATGAGGATTTCTATGACGCCACTGCTCTTCTCACCTTCATCCAGAGACAAGGATAAAACCAGCAACTGCACCTAGGGATTGGGATAGGAACTGCAACTCCAAGGAAAAGGCATCTTCTGAAGGTTCCAGCAGAAACTGCACACAACTTAACACAGTCCACAGGTCAAAGGTGATTAGAGGAACTAATCACTTGAGAAAGGCGCAATTAGCGCCGAAACGCGTTGTGGAGACTGGGAATCCTACACCGATTCAATAAAACCTAAAGGTAATTTTTCATAGAGCGTTGTCCTGGCGTTGTCCTTAGCGCTAATACAATATCACTTCTATTTGAACGGACACCTGTTCCAAGATGGACCTCTAAAGATGAGAATGTCTATGCCGCCACCCTTGCCTTGCTCCTGACCAGCTCTAGGCTAAACCTTCTCACCTTCAGCCAGAGACAAGGATAAACACAGCAACTCCACCTAGGGATTGGGATAGGAACTGCAACTCCAAGGAAAAGGCAGCTTCTGAAGGTTTCAGGAGAAACTGCACCCAGCTTAAACACAGCCCACAGGTCAAAGAGTGAATCTTGCAGCGACACAAGCTAATGAATAATGGGACTACTAAAAGGCTAGGAGACCACATCACCTGATACACACAGCAACAGCATCTACTATAGAGATCCAAAGTCAGCTAATACTGCAGAGCCACAGACGTTAACCCTAAAATGTACAAAAGGAAATTATCTCCATTTAACTACTGCAGAGAAGTTCTCAGGGACTGCAGAATAGTCTACACATGACATTAACTACTGCAAAGCAATTCACAGAAACTGCAGAGCAGTCTACACATGACAGTCCTGAAGAGATGTGTGATTGAACAAGTAATGAAGAAAACTGTTCCAGCTTCAGGAAATTCCATATAAGTTATCTTTATTCCATATTAAATGTCATATACAAAAAGGAAAGTGTGGGGGGAGGGGGAAACCGGTGATACATTTCAAACACATGCTGTCTTCTTTATCGCATAAAAAACACAGCTCATGTTCAAAACACGTAACCGGTTCCCCCCTCGCCCCCACGCTTTCCCTGTTGTTTATGACTTTTAATATGGAATAAAGATAACTTTTATGGAATTTCCTGAAGCTGGAACATTTTTCTTCATTACTGACTTTGGTGTTATGCAAAAAGAATGGGGTTGATCCTTCATCTACCTCCCACCATGCTGAATCCCACCATGCTGAATTGCCTTCTCTGCAAACAGCCTTTTATATTAAATTGTAAAATTTGTGGTATCTTGTAACTGGAGATAGGAACTTATGCAAGCCTGGCTTCACACAGCAATTTTTTTGGAATCCAAGGGAATGCAGGAAAAACTTGCATCCCTCCCAGATTCCCCCGGATTCCTCCGCAATTATGCAACTGGATGCACCCACATCACGAATCACTGATAACACTGATGCGGAGGCATCCCGTTGCGTCCGGTTGCATACCTTTCCATACCGGCATACCTTTTTCCACAGGATTCGGTGGAAAATGGCATGTCACTTAAGAGGTCTGTCATTTAAAACTGCGTTCTGGGCAGTTCAAAACCAGGATACGGCAGTGGGATCTGGAGTCCACTGAATCCGGGTTACAAAGAGCCACATTTTATTTTTACCTGTATTGCTCTATATCTGGGTGTTCACGGTTTTTGACACAGACACCAGAATCACAACATCTTGTGATTTTGGTCTCAATGAAAAAACCTCAACACCCGGATCAGGGGAAAACAGAAAGAACTGGATGCACCTGCAAGTTCCTGTGGGCCCATTGAAAGGCAATGGCGCCAAAAATGTATGTGCGTGCATCCAGTTTAAGGAGAAAACACACAGATTCCAGAAAACGGCTGTGTGAAAGCAGCCTAAGCGACATTAATTTTTGAACATCGGTGGAGAATATGCTAGTGCTATGGAAGTAAGAGATTCAAGTTCATCCAGTGGAAGAGAATGTGAATTTAAGAGAAGAGGAAAAGAAATTTTGGATTTTCTCCACTGATCCAAAAGAAAGCAAATAAAGGCAATGCGATCAGCCATAAGAGGGAAGAAAACCTTCTACATCCCTTATGGCAGAGAGGATGACGAATGTATACATTTAGTTAACTGTTTTCACAGCATTATAAAATCTATTTAATTATATACAAATTTCACCAAATTAAAAAGCCCTCTATGGTTGACCACATATTCTCAGATTTAGAAAGTTTCACTGTGCTTTAGATAATTACCTGGCCTTCATCAGTCTGCTCTTTTTATAGATTCAAAACCCAAATAGCCTAAATGTGAAGCTCTCAAATTAATGTTCAAAGCAGCCTTGTAGCAAGTGGACTATTAAGTGACTTCTCCTGGGATGTGGAGTCATTTTAAATCCATAAATCAGATAGGAGTGCCAGGGGAGAAGGTCATTGTTTCTGCAGCCATTAATACGTCGGCAGATGGCATGTTACATAACCCCATGTTCACTATGTTTTGACCACATCTCCCAGGGGTGCTTGCAAAATTAGTACACTCATTAAATTAGCATACAGAAGCACTTCTTTGTCCTGGACATCTGACAGTCATCAAAATGACCAAAGCCCTATGTGTTCCTGATAAAATTGAGTCATGGAGAAAAATCTAAAATTTGCAAGTCCTTTTTATATAGGAAGAGGACCAGAATGAAAGATGCCATGGCAGTTCCATGTGATTGTTCTTCCATACAAGTCTCAGATCAATAGTGTTTCTTCTCTGTTAGATCATAAAAAGAACAATGTCCCACATTAGACTGTGTCCCAGACATACTGCCAGAATACTCTGACAAAGGATCTAGTCTACAATGCATTCCTGATGTTGTATGGCAGGGTTATTGTGTTGTCAGTGATGACAAAGGCAGCTTCTTCCGGCAGCCAGGTATTGTGCTTTTCATGCCTTCAATTTCATTGTATAGCATTACTCTCAGTGGAATTCGGAACTGATGCCTATTGCAAGTCGGTGTCAGACTATACTTCATAAGTCAGCCAGCTCATAGATAAGGTAACATAAAATAGAGCTATATGAATGGCAGAGGACAGTAAGTCTGACACCAAATAAAAATCTTGTGCTCTGTGGACTATTTAGTGCTTACCATGCACAATACAAACTGGTTCCAGTGTCTACAAGAGGGCTTGTGAGCAGCCTAAAGAGGGCCTAATCCACCAAAGGGAAAGAGTTAAAAGCTAATAGGTCAAAATACTACCATGAATGTTCCTATATACAATACATAGCAGTAATATATCCATATGTCTGGCCTACATACTTTGGGCAATATGGTCTAAACGTCCATATTTATTAACAGTTGCTCTATAACTGTTGCAGAGACTTCATTATCAATTCTAAATGTATGTGTCTTGTGGAAGGTACACGACAGTATGAAAAAGAGAGAAAAATATTGACTATGTTGTCCTCCCTTATCATCCTTGTGCAATCTGTTTTTTTTACAGTTACAGCTATTAATCATTTACAAGACCATTTTTAATTTCCTATGCTACATAATAATAATGTATCCATAAACCTTTTTCCTCGCACCCATAGAATGAATGGGTGAGTTTCATCTGATTTTAGAGTCAAATTGCAGCATGCTGTGATTTTTTTCTTTCAGTGAAAATAATGGTTTATCTTCACCTCCCCATTGAATAACATGGGTCAGGGAGCTACCTGATACAAATCGGATAGCATACGTCCGATTTATTGGGTCATCTAACTGAGCCCCTTAACAATACTATTTTTACATGACCTCAGTTTGTGTGAAGTATATGTATTTACTTTTTGGGTATATATAGAAAAAGTGCAGCATAACCAGACTGTATAATCATGGCCCAACACTATCTGCAGAAATAAACACCAGATCTCATAAAGGACATGAAATAGTCTAGCTAGCAATAACCATAATATGCAAGCTAGTAGCTGACCTCATGTGTATGGAGGTCTCCTGAATGACCCCTTAATCAGATATTGAGGGAAAAAAGGATCGGCTGTTGGGTTTTCATATATACAATTTCCAAAGTCCTGTTAAAATAAACCTTCATGCTCAGTTTTTTGAAAACACATTTAGCTAACTGAAAACTATTATGTTATTGGGATCCGAGAAAATAATTTGGGATCTGTAAAATAATAGATTCATGATATTTGTTATGAATCCATCACAAACAGAAGCCATTATACCAGTGACCTGACCAACAGATAGAAAGGAAAAAAATGTTCCCAGGTTTTGACCCGTATTATCCAAGAGTATTCTAATATCCCTCCATACAGCTTTAGGTGCAGTGATAGGACACTCCCTTCAATGTGGATATTCAAACATATTTCCATTGTGCTTTGCCTTTACAGAACATTTATTTCTATACAGTTAAAGAAGAAGACCAAAATCATGTACACAACATGATTCTCTAGGGGTGACCCATAACCTCAGTTTATCATCTGACTGCAATGTTTGGACCCCCACTAATCATTAGAATACAGCTTCCATGTCTACTGTCTCAAAAGGGTGGGAGCACCAGTGTCAAAATTGGTAAGGGTCCCAAAAGTGAGACCCCCAACAAACAGCAAATTATCGCAGATTCAGTGGGTCAATGATAAGTTGTGATTATAACACAGCCCCATTGACAATAGTAATTTCACCTTTACCTAGGACACAGGTGTCTTTGTCTCTCAAAACCATTCCGCACTCATGTACCCAACACAAAGGCTGAAAGGCATAGCGCAGAGGATATATGGCTCCAAACTTCAGACCTATTGGATGCGCTACATAAAAATCAATGGAGATAATGCCAGGGCCAATGCACTTATTTTGAGCACATAAGCCCTTAGATAAAGGCAACTAGTAGTGCAAAACATGTTATGAAAAAGTATGTCATACTTGCATTATTGAGTGAATCAATTCAATCAAACAGTAACCTAACTATATTCTTTTTAGTTATTGGTTGATCCCAGTAATTTTCTCATCTGAAATATTATATCAACTGCTGAAAAAGTCATTTTGGGATCAGTAATCTACTCTATATTATAATCAACTGATAGGTATAATACAGTTATATGAATTCAGCCTGTTAAAGGAGAATACAAGAGCAAGAACACAACTCAATAAGGCCCCTTTCACATCAGCGGTTTTCGCTGATCGCGGCAGTTGCGGTGAAAAAAAAGCATAACTGCCGCACTTGCGGTTCACTGCGGCAAGCCCCATACAATGTCTATGGGGCTTGTGGCAGGTGCAGCAAGTGCGATTTGGGCACTTGCGGCAGGTGCGGCCGCGAAAAACCGCAGCATACCGCGTTTTTTTTCGCGGCCACACCTGCCGCAAGTGCCGAAACTACACTTGCCGCACCTGCCGCACACGTACTGCAAGCCCCATAGACATTGTATGGGGCTTGCCGCAAGTGCGGCCGTTATGCGGTAATCGCGGCAGTTGAGGTTTTTTGACCGCAACTGCCGCGATCAGCGAAAACCGCTGATGTGAAAGCAGCCTAAGGGCCCTTTCACATCAGCGTTTTTTTAAATTTGCGGCAGATGCGGTGAAAAAAACGCATCTGCCGCAACTGCCGCATAACGGTTCCACTTGCGGCACGGTTGCGGTTTTTTCCATAGGAAGTATAGGGGGACTTGCGGCAGATGCGGCAAGTGCGGTATTGCACTTGCGGCAGGTGCGGCAGAGAAAAAAACCGCGGCTTACTGCGGTTTTTTTCTCTGCCGCACCTGCCGCAAGTGCAATACCGCACTTGCCGCATCTGCCGCAAGTCCCCCTATACTTCCTATGGAAAAAACCGCAACCGTGCCGCAAGTGGAACCGTTATGCGGCAGTTGCGGCAGATGCGGTTTTTTCACCGCATCTGCCGCAAATTTAAAAAAACGCTGATGTGAAAGGGCCCTAAGACTCTTACTTTCCTGGAGACAAAAAATGGAAAGCACTTAAATATATATTCCCTTAAACGCTATGTTAGCTCAGTAGAATGACTTCAATGATGTTTCTTTTCTGGATTAAGTTTTAACAGTTGGATAACAAATGTATTTTATATTAACACTTTGGTTCTTGTATCGGTGATGCCTCAGAATAACGGTTGGAAGCCTACAACTAATGTAAAGAAATGACAAAGTCTCAGCATGTAACGTGCTTTCTGAAATAAGCCATGTTAAGGCTGATACCATTTGTGACACCTCTAATGTGGCTAAACACATATAACACATGTAGTTATAGACAGTGATGTAGTTGCTCAACACAATTCCTTACTTTCCACTACACTTTTAGTTTTTATTCACTATTCAGAAAAAAAAACATTATATAAGTAATGACAATTCTTGGCTTTAACAATCATAAAGTAATAAATCCAGAAAAATAATACATGTTGTTTAGATTGTGAGCTCCGATAGGGACAGTGTTAGTCATATATGTAAAGCGCTATGGAATTAATGGCGTTATATAAATGAATAAATATTATTATTATTGTTATTATTATACAATAAATCAAGAAAATTCTTACCAAATGTACACTCTCCATCATGGACTTTGTGAACAGAACTTTCACCTTGGTTTTGTGTCTTCCAACTGTGTAGACGTAGAGCGCACACACTTGCATGGGTCCTTCCATCAGAGCCACACACAGCCCCATCCTCTTCACACAAGCAGAACCCTGTACCATCAGAAAAAGAAGACGATCCACTTCCGAAACTGGACCGGCTTACACAGACCATGCCAGGAGCACAGCGGGCCCTGGTTTCACGTCCACCACATTCCTCTCCTTCAATGCTGAGGCACCGGTCGCAGCAGTCACACTCATCTTTAGTGAGCAGCTCAGGGGCTTCACAGGTGATAGATCTGCAGGCGTCCCTGACACAAGGGCCACAGCCATCTGCACCTGTGTCATGTATCTGGAGCAGCCATAAAGATATAGGTAACAAAAACAAGAGGTGCTGCATGTCTCTGGTACCTTGCTACTGACTTTGTGCTCAGTGACAGCCTGTTATCCCAAACAAACTGAGGGCTAATGGGCTCTGACAGTAAAACCCTGGACAGCTGGGGCTTAGAAGCCACTCCCCTGGATCACTAATGTGCCAAAGAAGTTTGGAAAAAGGACAGTTCTTCCCATCATGCATTCAGTCAACATGTACAGATAAGCCCAGCAAATTAGATACAGTGATGGTCTAGGAAGGACTGTTGAGAGTTCTGCTATCGGTGTTGCCCTGTAGCCAAGTGGCTCTAATACCACTTTCAGCTTCTCCTGAGAAAGAAAGCCCTTTCCAAGCTCACTGGTTTCATTGAATAGCTGTGGAGAGAAGACAATGGAGCGTACAAAAGATGTGGAGCCGCAACAGAGCGCTGCTTATACAACCCAGATAAACACTGTCTAAGGATAAACAGTACATCACATTCCGAGCAAATATACAAAAGGTATAGTAATAAAATATGGAAACAGAGAAAGAAGAGATACTAACAAGATTGCCGTTTACAGCTTTTTTAAGATTGCTTATAGAATTAATTAACAAGAAATTAGTAAATAAAGTTATTAAAATGTATTGAGGAAGAAGAAACTACGTAGTTGTTTTATTATAAATAATACGTATCTTAGTACTTATAATAATAATAATTAATAATCTTTATATAGCGCCAACATATTCCGCAGCGCTTCACAATTCAAAGTTCATGTTTAAACAATCATAAGAAACAGTTATCAGAAAATACAATACAATGCAAAAAACAATACAATATAGTACAAAGCATAATAAAATAATTAGAGCAAAATAATGACAGCCCTGCTCATAAGAGCTTACAATTTAACAATGAAGTGGGGGTGACACGAAGTACAGGTGCTTATTTACAATGATGGTATAGTCAATTTGAGGAGATGGGGAACAGATAGGAGCAGTATAGGTGACCACCAACCATTATTTGTGATGCATTTGAGACTGGTGGAGCGGATAGGCTATGTCTAAGTGACTTTGACTAGTGATCATGATAGGCCACCCTGAAAAGATGTGTTTTTTGGGATCGCATTAAACTATGTAAGTTGTGGATACACATAATTTCTTGGGGTAGAGCACTCCAAGAAATTGGTGCAGCTCGGGAGAAGTCTTGGAGTAGGGAATGGGAGGTACTTATTCAGAATTGCAGCTAGGATTTCTTTCTACCAGATATACAAAAGAACTCACATAAATCAAACAAACATCAGAGATAAATACACATAATTATAGCACAAGATTTTACTACCCATAGAAAAACGGAGGTAAAGAACATCACTCCAATAGGTCACAACTCACAAATACATACCGTAATAAGGATATCACTATAATGCAGGCCGCTTGAAGCTTTTAAATGGAATGAATGAGAGATCTCTCCAGTGTGAATAAAAGCTATCAGCATTTATAAAGTGCAAGCAAAGTTTAACGTGACAAAGTGCATACAAACAACAGGTGGCCATCGTATGAATGCCTGATCAATGTTTCGCTGTTGCTTTGTTGGGGCAAGTGAGCCTCATTTTGGTAAGTATGTATGTGGCACCCTGGTGGGCACCACAAGAACTCTTAGGACACAAATGGAAAAGTACACAGCAAGCAGCCCCACTTACTTACAACACCCTTTCACCCCAGGCCTGTAGGGGGAGCTCCACTGGTTGCCTTAAGCCAGTTCCCCTATAAATACAGGTCTTGGAGGGAAAAGCAGCAGAGTGTGCAGTCACTTTAGAACTGTAAACAGCTAGGAGAGCTGATCTGGTACTGGTGCCACACTAGGCCCACACCAGCACACCCGGGAAGTGGTAGACCCTCAGAACAGGGGTCATAGGAGCAGGAGGCAAACACCTTATAGGGGCAGAGGAGTCGATTGATTCACCCTATCAAGTCCGGTCACTGGGTCCGAGCTGCAGGAGCATTGCGCAGGCTGCAGAGAAACCAGCACCTCAACCAGGGAGTCTAGCTCCCTGGACACCCGAAGCACCACCAGATGAGAGCCTGGAGTCGAGTACTAGACAATATTCCTTTATAGTGCCCTCAGTGCAGCAAACTCGGGTGTAACAAGTCACAAAAGAAAGTGCAGCCTCGGTTTGGTAGGATTTCACGTCCACTAGACCCCACTAGAAGCTACGTATACCAGGAAGCCTATACCACTGCTTTCTGTGGAACCTCCAGAAGTGTCTACTTCATCACCCGGTCGAGTGTACCTGATAACACCAGTAAAAGTTACTGAAAAAGACTTTATGTGTCTGTGCATTCTTCCCGGATTGATACTAAAATCAACTGAGCTGCCGTATTCCACTCAGTGCAGCTCCTGGCCTTGGGGACTACTGCTCATCCTGTGGGGAGCATCCCATCTAGCTGCCGCACATCCCCCAGAGGCCCAAGCAGTGCCGGTGCCATCACCGGACACCCACAGGTGGCGTCACAAGACAATTAAGACTTTATCCCAATCCCCTATCCCTTTCATTTGACCACCGGGCCCCACAGCCTCAGACGCGGAACCATGACAAGTGAAGCATCGCTTGAGACCTGAGAATCCGGCAACGGTGAGTCATGTATATAGGTTAGCCTTGTCCAGTCACAGCAACCTTGACATCTGATACCTAATTAACTAAAGTCAGTAACAATGGGAGGTGTCCTGCCTGGAGTGAGTGGTATAAACCAGCACACTGAACAATACCAGCCCAATAAGAATTGTAATGAGAAGTCATTGAGAAGGAAGATCGAAAAACATTAGGTGCATCCTGCATGTATTAATATATTAATATCTTGTCCCAACATTTTACTGAGTCAGCAAACATGTGCCTGTCCTGCCATCCAGTCTTGGCATGCATACTTTTTAAATCAAGAAGAAGACCCAATGGCATCTGGATGTCAGTCTGTTATTACATTTTTCATTTTGTCTAACATGTAATATATATTTATGCTTCAAGATAACACCATGGTCTCAAGAGCAATGTGAGAGCATTGGATGTGATGCTAAGGACACTCGGCTCAGGCACTGCCGCAAGCATGACCGAGTGTGATTATACTGTGATGCGATCCGCGATCGGATCACATATGTGAAAATGAGAGATTAATGTCTTCATCTCCTCCATTGCCAATCTCGATATATATCACACTGCACTCGGATGACATACGAGTGCAGTCCTATGTTTCACTAGCAAACATAGACTTGTATGGGTGCAAGTGATCTGAAACTCGCTGACAATTAAAGAACCCTAAGATTTTTTTTCCTCTGTCCAATTGGGGCTGAGAAAAAAAAAAATCTCAGATCTGAGCTGCAGCATTGCCTCGCACTAGGGATGGGCGAATCTACTCGCTAGGACTCGTTACTCGGCGAGTAGTAAGGGACTCGCAGGACTCGGTACTCTGCGAGTTTCCCAGTGATTACTCGCACAGTAAACGAGTCCAATGCAAATCAATATCAATCCTAGTTTTGTCAGAGACGCTGACAAAACTAGGATTGCCTTTGACTTGCATTAGACTCGGCTACTGTGCCAGTGATAGCAGGGAAACTGGCAAAGTAACTGCTGTTACTTTGCGAGCGGAGTCCAGCTGTCTTCTCTGTGCAGGCTGCCGCAGCTCCAGGGTCCTAGAGCCCGCCTGCTCACAGAGATGATGTAGCAGAGCTGCGATTGTTCTCAGTCTGCTCATTCCCTGTGCATAGACATCTATATCTATGCACAGGGGATGTAGCAGAGAGGACATCGCGTTTTGGACTACGTCGGACGGAAGAGGATTTTTTTAATTAAAGATGGAGTCCCTAATGGCTTTTTTTTTATTTCTAATAAAAAAATTTCTCTGTGTTGTGTTTTTTTAACCCTTTATTGGAGATTCTTAGTGGCCGGGTCAAACGTGGTCTGACATTAAGAATCTCGGGCTTAATACCAGCTTGTATAACAAAGCTGGTATTAACCCCTTTATTACCCAGCGTGCCACCGCCATCAGGGCCGCTGGAAGAGCGGGGTTCAGCGCCAGAGGATGGCGCTTCAATGAACGCGCCATCTTCTGGGGCGGCTGCGGGCTGCAATGTACAGCGGGGGGTGCCCAGAAAGCTTGGGCCACCCTGCGCTGCGGATTCCAGCCCCCAGCTGCTTAGCTGTACCTGGCTAGACATAGAAATTGCGCGGAGCCCCACGCATTTTTTTTTTATTATTTCATGAAATTCATGAAATAATTAAAAAAAAGGGCTCCCCTATATTCTTGTGTCCGGCCAGGTACAAATAGGCACCTGGGGGTTGGGGGCAGCCCGTCGCTGCCTGCTGGATCCGGGTGGTTCCAGAAATACGGCGAAGCCCACGTGAAATTTGTTTCTGACAAATCCATAAAACAATGTAAATAAAAGGGACTGCATCTTTATTAACCCCTGGACCATGGGCGAGGGGTTAATAAAGATGCAGTCCCTTTTTTAGGATTGTTTTATTGATTTTTCAGAAAAAAAATTACATGGGCTTCGCCGTATTTCTGGAACCAGCCGGATCCAGCAGGCAGCGACGGGCTACCCCCAACCACCAGGTGCCTATTTGTACCTGGCCGGACACAAGAATATAGGGGAGCCCTTTTTTTTAATTATTTCATGAATTTCATGAAATAATTTAAAAAAAATGCGTGGGGCTCCGCGCAATTTCTATGTCTAGCCAGGTATGAAGGCTGGAATCCGCAGCGCAGGGAGGCCCAAGCTTTCTGGGCACCCCCCGCTGCAAATTGCAGCCCGCAGCCGCCCCAGAAGATGGCGCGTTCATTGAAGCGCCATCCTCTGGCGCTGAACCCCGCTCTTCCAGCGGCCCTGGTGGCGGTGGCAAGCTGGGTAATAAAGAGGTTAGGGCCAGCTTTGTATTATCAGCTGGCCCTAAGCCCGAAATTTATGGCAGTCACGCCAATATTAGACATGACCGCCATGAATTTCTACTAAATTGTTTTAAAAAAACACAACACAGAGAAAAAATTTTATTAGAAATAAAAAAAAAAGCCATTAGGGACTCCATCTTTAATTAAAAAAATCCTCTTCCGTCCGACACAGTCCAAAACGCGATGTCCTCTCTGCTACATCCCCTGTGCATAGATATAGATGTCTATGCACAGGGAATGAGCAGACTGAGAACAATCTCAGCTCTGCTACATCAGGCAGCAGGCGGGCTCTAGGACCCTGGAGCTGCGGCAGCCTGCACACAGAGCAGACAGCCGGACTCTTATCTGTGCGAGTTTCCCAGCGATTACATGCACAGTAAACGAGTCCAATGCAAATCAATGGCAAAACTAGGATTGCTTCAGGCTGAAGCTTCCGAGACACATCTGTGATTTGTAAATCGCACACTACTCGCTATTACTCGCTTCCCCATTCATTAACATTGGACTCGCTAGACTCGCAACGAGTAGCGAGTCCCGGGCTCGGACTCGCTAGAATCAAGCGATTCCGAGTAATTTAGGATTCGCCCATCACTACCTCGCACGAGTCATATGCTTGTGTGACCTCTGCCTAAATGTCTTCAGTTCTGATGTGATTATTCAGTGCCACAATTCTTAGATGCTGGATATCTCTGAAATGCTTGGTAACCGCACCTCCTGTACCCTCCTTCTGCGCACACCCCAGCAGCAAGTAGACCAGTTGTTATGGCATCTTGATCTAGAACATACGATGATGTGTATGTGGCACCTCAGAGTCCGGTTGCCACAATGGCATCGCCTACCTCGGGAGTGATGTCATGCTTGGAAGCATGAAGGGGTATCAACACCAGGTACGCCCACAGCATGCAACACTTTTCCTGACTCCAGACCAGAAGGGGGAGCTCTGAAACCCAAGTTCAAGTGAGCTCCCCTATAAATTCTGGCCTGGGGGCGGGTTAGGCAGTTCAGTTCCTAGGAGGACTGTGAAGACAACCTATATACTGGAGCAGTGCTAAGCTTGTCCCAGGCAGAGTTGAGAGTAAGGAACAGCAAGTGTGAGGGACCCGTAGGAGAGGGTCTGAGGAAGGAGAGAAGCAGGCCTAAGGAGTGGAGCCAGTTATTGGGCTCACCCCAGTGCAGAGTTCAAGAAACGGACATTGGAGTCTGAGGTTGTGAGAGTACTCCAGACCCAGCAGCCAAAACCGGAGGATGGGAGACTCCACGTCTCCCGGCCACAGCAAAGCACCAGGAGGCACAGCAGCACTGAAGAGCTCAGGGACAGTAGTCAGAGGAGTGGTGCCCAGGAAGGGCTCAAGCTGCCTGCCATACTGGTGAGAGACTTACAAGCAGGACGATTCTGGTTCTGGGAAGGGTCGATTAGGCTGGCTTCACACCATGGGACAATTCGATCCGGGGCTGTCAGGGATGAACCTAACAGCCTCGGACCGGATCTGGACACAGAACCGGAGGGCCAAATACGCCCTCTGGTCCAGTGTCCAGCCGGACGCCTCAATTGCAGCCGCAGCTGCTGATAATTCAAGATGGCGGCTAGCAGGGAGCTAGCCGCAGTTCTGAAATTACAGCAGCGTGCAGCCGCTGGTGTCCGGTTGCCGCATCCTCCCGGATCGGAGCAATACGGCCCCATAGACCCCCATGTTATGGAGCACCGGATTGCCCTGGATCCGGGAAGATCAGATTTGGGGAGATCTTTCTGCATTGTTCGATTTTGTGTCTGGGAGAAAAATCAGATTTCTCCCGGATTCTCCCGGACACATGGAAACAGGATGACAGAGAGCTGCCATCCGGCTCCATCCTGCCCCATAGGATACTATGGGGCCAAAATCAGGTCTGGGGCTGTCCGGTTCATCCCTGTCAGCCCCGGATCGGATCACACCGTGGTGTGAAGCCGGCCTTACTCAGGTGTTTCAGTTAGTTACTTCAGCAGCTTTCCCCAGATTGCTAACAGTCATACATTTTACCTTAATGTGCTGTGTGGTCATCTCTTCGGTGTAATCTTTTATCTCTATAAGGCTGCGTTCACATTGTGTATTTTCTGGATCCGTGACTGTCCATTGTAAAACGGACAGCCACGGATCCGATTAGCACCCATGTTATCCTATGGGCATGGATCGGATGGGATTTGCCTTTAATGGAATCTGATTTTTGTCGGATCCGATTGTGTCCGATTTTTTGCTTTGCCCAAAATCGGAGACTGCTCCGATTTTGGGCACAGTGGATTAAATCAGACACAATCGGATCTGACATGATCCGGGCCCATTAATGTGGGGGCCTATGGTCCCAGAAAACATTGGATCGTTTCTTGGACCCGATTTTAGTGTACTGAGCATGTTCAGTACACTAAAACTGCTCTGTACGATCTAATTTCACTTCCACAATGTATATAAGTGAAATTAAGTAAAAGCAAGTGTTAAAAATAAAAATTCTCTATTCTCACCTCCCCAGCGATCCCCCGACACCTCCAGCAAGATCCCAAAGGCTACAGGACCTGCCGTTACGTCACATCCCGGCGTCATCGGGTCACATGACCAGTTACCGCGGTAATCGGTCATGTGACCGATGATTCTGATCGGGTAGCCCCACCCAGCCAGGTCCTGTAAGCATCCGGAGCTAGATGCCGACGTCGGGGGATCACTGAAAAGGTAAAAATCGAATTTTTTTATTTTTAACCCTTGCTTTTACTTAAATTTCATTTCCGCAATGTATGTATACAGCTCTTTCTGTGTCCGGACCCGTGAAAATCACAGACCCGGACACAGAAATAGGTCATCTCCTATGGTGTCCGTTCATGTCCGTGGGGTCCTGCAAAAAGTAGGATCCCATGGACAGGAAAACATATGCAATGTGAAACCAGCCTTAGCTGACCCCGAACTGTTGTTTGACTACTCTTGTGTCTGTTCCTTGTATATGTTATCTTTCTCCTGGTATTTTAACCCTTGGACAGTTACCTGTTTAAGCCTTTGTTTAACCCTTGGATTCTCATCGTGCCCTCCTGTCCTGGAATACCTGACCTCAGACTGTTATATAACCACGTCTTTGTCTACTTCCAGATACTGCACACACTCCTGGAATCAACCCCGGATTGCCTGACCACAATTTTGCCATTTATTCCGTAAGTAGTGACTTTGTCACATCTTTTTTGTTATAGTGACTAGTGTCACATGACTACTGTTTGCAACTTTTGTTTTCTTCCCCACCTATGGATCCTATGATCTCTGTGATCAAATGGTGAATCTAACTCAGTTGGTACATGATCTGGCCTTGAAACTTCAGGAGGTTAGAGTTCTCATAGAACCAGTTACAGGGGGAGTTTTCTAATACTTTGGATGCCTCCTAGAATTCCCATCTTCCGACTGCTGTCATGAGGACTATTGGGCTGTCCAATGTACATATGAGCTCCCCAAAACCTGTAGTACCTCTTTCTAATAAATTCACAAGGGAAAAAGGCCAGTTTAGCGTTTTTATGGAAAGCTATAAACTACTCTTTTATCTTGCAACCCCAGTCTTCAGGGAATGAAACTCAGCGGGTGGGTATAATCATGTACCAAATACAGGGATGGGGGCTTAGACTTGGAAATTTTCCATACTTCCACTTGCTCTTGATTGGTCCTCTGTGGGCAACTTTTTTGATGCATTAGTGTTGTTTTATGATGAACCTGACAGGCTCCAGATGGCAGAGATAAGGATCATGAATCTGACACAGGGGATCCACTCCATCGAATACAGTACTGAGGTTCATCATTTGTCTTCTGAAGTCCTGCGGAATGACGCAGTCCTCAGGTAATAGTTTCATAGGGGTCTTTTGGATACTCTGAATGATGCTCTGGCTCTACATGCTCCACGTGGTTCATTGGGGGAAGACATGAATCAGGTTAACCACATCGATTGGAGGATTCGAGAGAGATGAGATGTTCAATAGTGATGGGCGAATCCTAAATTACTCGGAATCGCTTGACTCTAGCGAGTCCGAGCACAGGACTCGCTACTCGTTGCGAGTCTAATGTTAATGAATGGGGAAGCGAGTAATACCGAGTAGTGTGAGATTTACAAATCGCAGATGTGTCTCGGAAGCTTCAGCCTGAAGCAATCCTAGTTTTGTCATTTATTTGCATTGGACTCGTTTACTTTGCAACTGTAATCGCTGGGAAACTCGCACAGATAAGAGTCCTGTCTTCTCTGTGTGCTGGCTGCCAGCTCCAGGGTCCTAGAGCCTGCCTGCTGCCTGATGTAGCAGTGCTGAGATTGTTCTCAGTCTGCTCATTCCCTGTGTACAGACATGAATGTCTGTGCACAGAGATGATGTAGCAGAGCTGAGATTGTTCTCAGTCTGCTCATTCCCTGTGCATATACATCTATATCTATGCACAGGGGATGTAGCAGAGAGGACATCGCGTTTTGGACTGCGTCGGACGGAAGAGGATTTTTTTAATTAAAGATGGAGTCCCTAATAGCTTTTTTTTTTATTTCTAATAAAAAAATTTCTCTGTGTTGTGTTTTTTTTAAAACAATTTAATAGAAATTCATGGCGGTCATGTCTAATATTGGCGTGACCGCCATAAATTTCGGGCTTAGGGCCAGCTGATAATACAAAGCTGGCCTTAACCTCTATTACCCAGCGTGCCACCGCCACCAGGGCCGCTGGAAGAGCGGGGTTCAGCGCCAGAGGATGGCGCTTCAATGAACGCGCCATCTTCTGGGGTGGCTGCGGGCTGCAATTTGCAGCGGGGGGTGCCCAGAAAGCTTGGGCATCCCTGCGCTGCGGATTCCAGCCCCCAGCTGCTTAGCTGTACCTGGCTAGACATAGAAATTGCGCGGAGCCCCACGCATTTTTTTTACTCCGACTCCGAGACGACTCCGACTCCGAGACGACTCCGACTCCGACTCGACTCCGAGACGACTCCGACTCCGATACGACTCTGACTCCGAGACGACTCGACTCCGAGACGACTCAGACTCCGAGACGACTCCGACTCCGAGACGACTCCGACTCCGACTCGACTCCGAGACAACTCCGAGACGACTCCGACTCCGACTCCGAGACGACTCCGACTCCGAGACGACTCCGACTCCGAGACGACTCCGACTCGACTCCGAGACGACTCCGACTCGACTCCGACTCCGAGACGACTCCGACTCCGACTCGACTCCGAGACGACTCCGACTCCGAGACGACTCCGACTCCGAGACGACTCCGACTCCGAGGCGACTCCGACTCCGAGGCGACTCCGACTCTGAGACTTCGACTCTGAGGAGATTCCGACTCCGAGACGACTCCGACTCCGAGGCGACTCCGACTCTGAGGCGACTCCGAGGCGACTCCGACTCTGAGACTCCGACTCTGAGACTCTGACTCTGAGACTCTGACTCTGAAATTCATTAAATAATAAAAAAAATGCGTGGGGCTCCGCGCAATTTCTATGTCTAGCCAGGTACAGCTAAGCAGCTGGTGGCTGGAATCCGCAGCGCAGGGATGCCCAAGCTTTCTGGGCACCCCCTGCTGCAAATTGCAGCCCGCAGCCGCCCCAGAAGATGGCGCGTTCATTGAAGCGCCATCCTCTGGCGCTGAACCCCGCTCTTCCAGCGGCCCTGGTGGCAGTGGCACGCTGGGTAATAAAGGGGTTAATACCAGCTTTGTTATACAAGCTGGTATTAAGCCCAAGATTCTTAATGTCAGGCCACGTTTGACCCAGCCACTAAGAATCTCCAATAAAGGGTTAAAAAAACACAACACAGAGAAAATGTTTTATTTGAAATAAAAAAAAAAGCCATTAGGGACTCCATCTTTAATTAAAAAAATCCTCTTCTGTCCGACGTAGTCCAAAACGCGATGTCCTCTCTGCTACATCCCCTGTGCATAGATATAGATGTCTATGCACAGGGAATGAGCAGACTGAGAACAATCTCAGCACTGCTACATCATCTCTGTGAGCAGGCGGGCTCTAGGACCCTGGAGCTGTACAGAGAAGACAGCTGGACTCGGCTCGCAAAGAAACAGCAGTTATTTGCGAGTTTCCCTGCTATCACTGGCACAGTAGCCGAGTCTAATGCAAACAATGGCAATCCTAGTTTTGTCAGCGTTTCTGACAAAACTAGGATTGATATTGATTTGCATTAGACTCGTGCGAGTAATCGCTGGGAAACTCGCAGAGTACCGAGTCCTGCGAGTCCCTTAATACTCGCCGAGTAACGAGTCCTAGCGAGTAGATTCGCCCATCCCTAATGTTCAACAGGAGACTCCATTCTTGGTCCTTTTCACTTACCTGAGACAGGACCTTTGAAGGTTACAGCCAGCAGCTCAAGGGCCATTTACTGAAAACGTTGTTGTGATCTAGGACTCTTTACTGTGGTCGCACTGGATATTGCCTGAAGGACTGATTGACAGACCTACAGCAAACAAGCCAAAGGAAAACATACAGTGCCTTGTGAAAGTATTTGGCCCCGTTGAACTTTTCAACCTTTTGCCACATTTCAGGCTTCAAACATAAAGATATAAATTCAAATTTTTTTGTGAAGAATCAACAACAAGTGGGACACAATCATGAAGTGGAACGAAATTTAATGGATATTTTAAACTTTTTTAACAAAAAAAACTGAAAAGTAGGGCGTGCAATATTATTCGGCCCCCTTGAGTTAATACTTTGTAGCGCCACCTTTTGCTGCTATTACAGCTGCAAGTTGCTTGGGGTATGTCTCTAACAGTTTTGCACATTGAGAGACTGACAGTCTTTTCCTTGATCGAGATGAAAGTTTAGAGGGATGGCCTGGTCTTGGTAGATTTGCAGTGGTCTGATACTCCTTCCATTTCAATATAATCGCTTGCACAGTGCTCCATGAGATGTTTAACACTTGGGAAATCTTTTTGTATCCAAAACTGGCTTTAAACTTTGCCACAACAGTATCTCGGACCTGCCTGGTGTGTTCCTTGGTCTTCATGATGCTCTCTGCACTTGAAACAGAACCCTGAGACTATTACAGAGCAGGTGCATTTATACAGAGACTTGATTACACACAGGTGGATTCTAGTTATCATTACCAGTCATTTAGGATAACATTGGATCATTCAGTGATCCTCACTGAACTTCTGGAGTGAGTTTGCTGCACTGAAAGTAAAGGGGAAGAATAATATTGCACGCCCCACTTTTCAGTTTTATATTTGTTAAAAAAGTTTAAAATATGCAATAAATTTCGTTCCACTTAACGATTGTGTTCCACTTGTTGATTCTTCACAAAAAATTAGAATTTATATCTTTATGTTTGAAGCCTGAAATGTGGCAAAAGGTTGAAAAGTTCAAGGGGGCCAAATACTTTCACAAGTCACTGCATAATTTTGGGCTATTATCGAGGAGGTTATTCAGACATTTAGGTATCCTGTTAATCCTCAGATAAAGTCTTATTGAATGCAGAGCCCTCTGTTTCAGAATCAATCTCCATCAACATTCACTTTTTTTGACGGTAGATCTGCAGCTAATTTCATTGATTCTGGACAGGGTACAAAGTTAAGATTAGCAAAAAAGAAAATTACACAGCTTGCCCACTGAAAAAATCCTCCTTATAGACACAAAAATGATGTACAGCATAAAGTCCAATTTTCATTAAATGGTGGAAATCACTTTTCTGACTATGCAGTATTGTATCCAGCAATTATGGAATGAAATTTCTATGTTTCTCCTATGAAGTCTTGGCCAGAAACAAAGGTGCTGTGCCATTACCCCTTCAGGCAGGGGACCACAGAGTGGTATCGCTAGTGCTGTAAGACTGTCTATTCGGAGATAAGCTCTTTATATGGTGCACTTACTGCAATTGTCGGGAGAACTGTGTTGTTCATCCGATACTGTAAATTGCAGTTCCCGATGGACTGCGAACATCAGTGACTTGAAATCAGGAGGTGAAGAGAATTCACGTCTGGTGCATGGAACTGCCTTAGCCCAGGTAGAGACAAGTATGCAGCATAGGGAAGATAATCCAGCACCCAGGAAGCAGACAACGGAAGTAAGTAAAATCTTCTCATTTTATTTCAAGTCATAGTTAAAAATCCAAAATACAGTGATATCCTAGGGAGAGTTCATTCCCAAATAGACAGCAAAATAGAGAATAATCGTACATGTTTCGGCGCTACGCCTTAGTCATGGATATACCTATTAACTATGAATTAAAATAAAATTAGAAAATTTTACTCACTAACGTTGTTGGCTTCCTATGCACTGGATCTTCTTCACTTCGCTTCAAAGTTAGGATTAGGAACAGTTAAGTTAGAGAGACTTATTCAAATCGCTGCCATTAAAAAAACACTGTTGCTCCACAATCTTGTCCAGCTTGTAATAGTGGAATTCACTCTCAGAGTGGGAACTCTTCATGCGGAGTCTATCTCCTGTTATGATTTTGACAATTTACCTTCACGGTTGGTGTTGGGTATTCCATGAGTGTGTATACATAATTTGGCCATTGATTGGTGTCAGAAGGACATTGTTAAATGGGGTACTTATTGTCATGAAAAATGTATTAAATCTGTACAGGTGTTCTCTGCTAGTCTGGAGGATCTACCGGGGTACCTGAAAAACTTCAGATACATTTACTTGTAAAAGGAGGAAGATAATTTACCACCCATCCCCCCCCCCCCCATTGTCCTTATGAGTGTACCATCAATACTATTACTAATGCCACACTACCTAAAGGCCATCTGTATAGTTTGCCTGGCCCTGAGCGGACCGACATGGAAGTATACGTAAACAGAAGTTTACAAAAAGGACATATTTTTCCATTCTCTTAGCCTATAGCTGCTGATTTTTTCTTCATTAAAAAAAGCTGGGGGGCTCCGTCCCTGCCCCAATTTCAGGGAAGTAAACAAAATTATAGTTAAAAATACCTATCCACTTGCACTTATCTCCGACCTGTATAATCAGCTTACTGGGACCACATGGTTTTCCAAACAGGCAGGGCCGGCGTCAGCACCCGGCATACCCGGGCAAGTGCCGGGGCCTTGAACAGCTGGGGGGGCCCACTGGCCATCAGGGACAGGCAGCCCTTACAGCCAGGGGCCCATTAAGGACAGACAGCCCTGTGAACAAGGGGCACATTAGGCAGACTCAGCAAGGCACTGAGTGCTCCGCTGAGCTCCCAGTGCACATGGCTAATTTGCATGCGATGCAGATTAGCCATGTGCTGGCTTCAGGGAGCAGTGGAGCTTTCTCCTTTGCCTACTGTAGCAGAGTGATGAGTCATCACCCTCAGACCTCATCACACTGCTGCAGGAAGAGGAAGGAGGAAGCTCCACAGTCCCGGGAGCTGCTGCTATAAGGATGTGGTGGGGAAGCATCTGAGGAGGACACAGCCCCGGGAGAGCGGATGGAAGGGGAGTATGATCAGCAGGATGGGGGATTATATGTACCATAGAGGCTATGCTGACTGTATATAGAGGCTATGCAGACTGTATATAGAAGCTATGCAGACTGTATATAGAGGCTATGCAGACTGTATATAGAGGCTATGCAGACTGTATATAGAGGCTGGCTGACTGTATATAGAGGCTATGCAGACTGTATATAGAGGCTGGCTGACTGCATATAGAGGCTTTGCTGACTGTATATAGAGGCTGTGCTGACTGTATATAGAGGCTGCCTGTGCTGACTGTATATAGAGGCTGTGCTGGGGTATATAGAGGCTATGCAGACTGTATATAGAGGCTGGCTGACTGTATATAGAGGCTATGCAGACTGTATATAGAGACTGGCTGACTGTATATAGAGGCTTTGCTGACTGTATATAGAGGCTGTTCTGACTGTATATAAAGGCTGCCTGTGCTGACTGTATATAGAGGCTGTGCTGGGGTATATAGAGGCTATGCAGACTGTATATAGAGGCTATGCAGACTGTATGTAGAGGCTATGCAGACTGTATATAGAGGCTATGCTGACTGTATATAGAGGCTATGCAGACTGTATATAGAAGCTATGCAGACTGTATATAGAGGCTATGCAGACTGTATATAGAGGCTGGCTGACTGTATATAGAGGCTATGCAGACTGTATATAGAGGCTGGCTGACTGCATATAGAGGCTTTGCTGACTGTATATAGAGGCTGTGCTGACTGTATATAGAGGCTGCCTGTGCTGACTGTATATAGAGGCTGTGCTGGGGTATATAGAGGCTATGCAGACTGTATATAGAGGCTGGCTGACTGTATATAGAGGCTATGCAGACTGTATATAGAGACTGGCTGACTGTATATAGAGGCTTTGCTGACTGTATATAGAGGCTGTTCTGACTGTATATAAAGGCTGCCTGTGCTGACTGTATATAGAGGCTGTGCTGGGGTATATAGAGGCTATGCAGACTGTATATAGAGGCTATGCAGACTGTATGTAGAGGCTATGCAGACTGTATATAGAGGCTATGCAGACTGTATATAGAGGCTATGCAGACTGTATATAGAAGCTATGCAGACTGTATATAGAGGCTATGCAGACTGTATATAGAGGCTATGCAGACTGTATATAGAGGCTGGCTGACTGTATATAGAGGCTATGCAGACTGTATATAGAGGCTGGCTGACTGCATATAGAGGCTTTGCTGACTGTATATAGAGGCTGTGCTGACTGTATATAGAGGCTGCCTGTGCTGACTGTATATAGAGGCTGTGCTGGGGTATATAGAGGCTATGCAGACTGTATATAGAGGCTGGCTGACTGTATATAGAGGCTATGCAGACTGTATATAGAGACTGGCTGACTGTATATAGAGGCTTTGCTGACTGTATATAGAGGCTGTTCTGACTGTATATAAAGGCTGCCTGTGCTGACTGTATATAGAGGCTGTGCTGGGGTATATAGAGGCTATGCAGACTGTATATAGAGGCTATGCAGACTGTATGTAGAGGCTATGCAGACTGTATATAGAGGCTATGCAGACTGTATATAGAGGCTATGCAGACTGTATATAGAGGCTGGCTGACTGTATATAGAGGCTATGCAGACTGTATATAGAGACTGTGCTGGGGTATATAGAGGCTGGCTGACTGTATATAGAGGCTTTGCTGACTGTATATAGAGGCTGTGATGACTGTATATAGAGACTGCCTGTGCTGACTGTATATAGAGGCTGTGCTGACTGTATATAGAGACTGTGCTGACTGTATATAGAGGATGTGCTGACAGTATATAAAGGCTGTGCTGAATGTATATATAGGCTGCCTGTGCTGACTGTATATAGAGCCTTTGCTGGGGTATATAGAGGCTATGCAGACTGAATATAGAGGCTATGCAGACTGTATATAGAGGCTATGCAGACTGTATATAGAGGCTGACTGTATATAGAGGCTATGCAGACTGTATATAGAGGCTATGCTGGGGTATATAGAGGCTGTGCTGACTGTATATAGAGGCTTGCTGACAGTATATAGAGGCTGTGCTGACTGTATATAGAGGCTTTGCTGACTCTATAGAGAGGCTGTGCTGACTGTATATAGAGGCTGCCTGTGCTGACTGTTATAGAGGTTGTGCTGACTGTATATAGAGGCTGTGCTGGTGTATATAGAGGCTCTGCTGACTGTATGACACTGTGACCAGGGAGCCCAGTATGGAAAGGTGAGGGCAGTGTGATGAGGGGCAGTGTGGAGGGCATGTGCCAGAAGAGGGGCAGGGTGTAAACCATATTTTGTGCAGAGAACAGTGAGGAAGAGCAATTATTTATTACGGGGATCAGTGTAGGGCAGATATTTTTACTCATGAGAATTTTGATCATTTTGCTATTTTTAAAGATATCGTGTTGGGATGTGCTGAAGACCGGAGAAGATGGACGTCTCTAGAAATCAGCAGGACAAGATGAAGAAAAGAAAAAGATCGCAAAAAGATCACAAGGTCATCTATAAGGTACCTGGATGTAAATGATTACCGTATTATTCTCATCAGTACTGTAGTTCCTGTAAGATCTGATGGTGACTGGTAACAACAACTCCCACTACTCCTTACCATTGTTAAGGAAGTAGTAGGGGTTGTTGGTTCATACAGCACAAATGTGTATGGGTCTGACCTGACATTACAAGTGTTTTACCATTTACTGGTGTTGGTACTGTTGATGAATTTCTGTAGTGATGAGGATTGTGATGCTGTGTTTCTATAGTGATGGGGGTTATATGGATGGGGGTTCTAGTTATATATTTTTGCATCTCTGTTAGTTCTAATGATTGATGAAATTTGTTACTGATGAGGGCTTTGGTGATGTATTTCTGTACCTCTGGTGGGTTTGGTGTTGTATTTCTGCACTGATGAGGCTTTTGACATTGTGTTTCTGTACTGATAGGGGCTATATGGATGCATTTTTGTACCTCTGGTGGGACTGCTGGTGTATTTATGTACTGATGAGGGTTGTGATGCTGTGTTTCTTTACTGATGGGGGTTATATGGATGTATTTCTGTACCTCTGGTGGGTCTGGTGATGCAGTTTTGTGCTTATTGATTCTGATCCTGCACCCATGTGACAATCTATAACCTGTAAGATTATGTGATACATGGCTACGTTCATAAAGTTTTGTGCCCTCACAATTTAGGGGTTCTATATTTTTATTTGTTAGAAGCATTAAAGGGGTTGTCCCATATTTGTGATAAGTCTGCAGTCACTCCATGTGTCCCTCTATGTGACTGCAGACTTCTGAATGCTCATAGAGCACACACTGCTCACTGTCAGGATTCTCTGCTGCTGGAGGTGAGAGGTCATGAAACTTAAGTATGCGAGTTACATACATGCGGTCATGTACTGACTAGACATGCGAGGTCTCGATCAATGAAAATGAACTGAACAACGAAGAATGAAGAATTGCATTCATGTGCTCACACGACCGTCCAATCGTCTATCAATACAAGAGAATCCTGACAGTGTGCAGACCAAGGGCTGCGAGAATTCCGAGGCCCTCACTCACGTAGAGGGACTACAGACTCATCTCACACCTGGACGAGCCCTTTAATTCAAACACTAAGCCCTGTAGCCCAATCCTAACAGCATGTAATATACTTTGTATTTCATTGAACATTGAGAGAATTAGGTATTGCAGCTCATCGGCACATGACTGTAAGTGTGCAAATCGTATATGAATGATCGGTCACATGACGACTACTCAGACCGCTTGGGGAGGGGGGGCGCCAAACTGAAGTCTAGCCCCGGGTGCCAGAGAACCTAGATACACCTCTGGCTAGGGCATTCGGTTACCCGTTCTATTCTTGGCCCCTTTCTCTTCTGGGTCACCAGGTTGAGGTGCCCTCCCCGTTAGCTTCTCTCTGATGTTCTGTAGCTTTCCAGCTCTGCTTCATCTGCTGCTCTGATCTTTTGCAGCTCCTTTCTGACTGAACTCTTCACACTCTCGTTCCTGCTGTTCTAACTCCTTGCTGCTTTCCCCACTGCTTTATTACCTAGCCTTTCCTCCCACCAGGACCGGTTACCCTAGTAACGGGTGTCTAATTGGTCCTCTAACACTAAGTGTTTGCATGTGGTGCTGGAGCTTCAGACTTATTCTACCCATTACCAAAACAAAGTGTACAACACCTTCAGTCAGGGGTGCAGTACCCTTTTGTGACGCACGCTTAGTGGGGCACCACAGTTGCAGCTGCCGCTCACTTTCTATTGATTGCTCTTATGTCCGAAAACAAAGAAAAGAAAATGTGTGTGATGACAGAATGTCACATGGGCCCCGAGTCACGGTTACTGACAGCGCTGGAATGGCGGCAGAACAGAAGGTGAGTATAGACTTTGTTATCCTCACCCCTTCACCCCCAGGTGATTTTCCATTTTCTGGTTTTTTTTCCTCTAGCCTTCTTCCACAACTTTTATTTTTCTGTCATTATAGCCATATGAGGGTTTGTCTTTTGTCGGACGAGTTGTACTTTTGAACAGAGTTGAGCAAACTTTGCTCGAACACGTTCGCCAATTTCAAATCCGGTCCAAATTTGGCAATGTTCATTTGGCACCTCAAACTCCAACAATTTTGTTCAGTAAGGCTAGGGTCACACTTGCGTTTTTAATTTCAAATCCTGATCCGGTGTTGAGCTTTCAAAAAGCTCAAAACCGGAGCAGGAAACGCTCCTCATAGGAGCCTATTATAAAAACCGGATTGCATTACATGCGATCCGGTTACCGCATCCGGCTCTGCAGCCTGCATGAAAAATCATGCAGGCTGCAGTTTTCGGAGCGGTTCCAAGCCCTGCAATGCGCTAACTGGATTGCTCAAGATGTGTAATCCTGAGCAATGCGGTTACCGTATACTTTGCTTATCCCGGCTGCCGCCGGGATGAGCAAAGTGTTAAAACTGTTAAAACAGCTTAAATATTAATAATAACTGTGCCCATCATGTCTCTAGGGGGTGCCCACCCGCCCTAGAGAAATGCTACCTACTCAGGTGGGCATGTAATGGGTTAATTACTCCTGTACAGTAAGCCAGCTCCTGGCGGCTCTGTACAATTTTCTGAATGAAGCCGCCTGCACCTCTGAGCGCAGTGTAGGAATACTGTCTGGCGGTTCCCTGTTGGTCCTATGGATTTATGACAGCAGCGTTACATTTTCCAGTCCAATGTTCTCCCCAAAAATATTAATGAGCGTTTTTAAGATTCAGATGATTTTACTCTATAGTTAATAATTACATTTGGGAGAATCCATCATTAGATTACTGTAGGATTATTTTATGTGACTTTTTTTGTCTTTCCCACCACTTCATTATTAATTAGACTGTTCATCCTGAGCTGTCTGGTTCTTGGACACAGTGAGGACTGATATAGCATTTGAGGTATTTATATGTCATTTAGGGTCTGTGTTACCGCCCCGTGGGCACTAAAATGCCTGTGATGATTGGATGAGAATCTATGTGAGGTCATTCAAAAGGGAAGAAACATATTAAAAGGGAATGTCCACAAAATACATTTTTGCCCCCTATCCAAAGGGCTCAGACTGCCTTAAAAAATGAAGATCGTAACATTCACTTGACAACCATTCTTCCCCCAAGATCCTGTTCTGATCCTTATCAGATCTCTACACCTGATCCCTTCTGATTGCTCTAAGAAAAGGCGGGAAATGTCATTTCAGCCAATCAGAGGCCACAGCAGAGACCTCTGTGGAGCCCCAAGGGACGTGGGGTACTCGGTACTGGACCGATCTGCTGCTGGGGATGTCACTGGTGGCCTGGTCCGGACCGTGTCCCTGGCTCAGCACAATAAAAGGGGATTATTTACAAGGGATATGTCACGGGTGACGCCACCCATTTGATGTGGCCAGTAATGGGGGCCGCCGCTGCTGCAGAACCTCCGGGGGTGATGGAATGGCAGCGGGGATGGTATAGTTCTAGTGGGGAGAACTGTATCCCCCGGGGCAGCAAGGGTTAAAGTCTATGGTGTGTGTGTGTTACTGGAGCACACTTACTTGCAAACGCTGCAGGGATCTCTCCTCAGCATTGGTGCTGACAGGCTGTGGCTCTGCAGGCTGAGGTCTTCTTGGTGCAAGCCTGTATGGGGGAAAGGGTCTGCAGATGGAAGCAGGCAAGAGAGGCAATGCAGGGTTTCCAAGGCTTTACTTAAGGTCTTTCAAGCAAGTTACAGGTTATCTGCAGTTCTTTACACAGCTCTTAACATTCAGTTGCATTCTCCCTTTCCGGGTTCCCTTCTCTCCTGCAGCCAGGCTCCTCTCTCCTTGTGACCCCTCACACAGTCTTTAAGGGTGCCTTTCCGGGCTATTACTCTCTCTCTCCGTCTTACACGGGTGTATGCGGACGCTGAACAGTATAGCGGTGACTCGGGCTTCTGTGAGTCCTAGTGTGTCACTGAGCTGCCTGTCCTTTGGGTTAGGAACTCCAGCTTGAAACTAAAGCTCCCCGTCAGTGAATCTGGGGATGCCGGGTGAATCGTCGGTCCCCTTCAGAGCTGACACTCTGCTCTAGCCCAGCCTGCAACAGTCCTCTAGCATGAGGCTCTGCCAGGCTCCTTCCTCTGTTTCCTTCGGTATCTAGGAGGGCTTCTCCACCTGCCGTCAGTAGCTTCAGCTGCTGTCTAGGGCACGGGTTGCACCGTCCCTTCTCTGTCTGTCACACTCCTGGTGGTTTCAGCATCTTGGACGGGCTTTCCCCCCCATCTGGCTCGCATTGGCTCAGTACGGGTCTGCGCTCCTCAGCTTAGGCTCTTCCAGGACGTGTGTAGCCTTTCAACCTTTACATCTCAGCTACTTCAGCCTACTGTCTTCCTTTACTCCTCCCCTCTCTATATACTGTCAGTCACCTGACTTTCTGGTGTGCCCAACCCACTCCTCATCCACCACTCCTCTGGTCTCATATAGTGTCTAACCTCAGAGCTGGATGTGAACCCTCTCTATGCGTGGGGATGTGGGCTGTGAGGGTGTAGTGTTTACCATGTCCTAACTGCCTGGCTGCAGTACCCTTCTGTGGCCACCTGTACGCAGGGGCGCCACATTCTCCCGGAGTTAAACAGCGCGTCCGCGCGCGACTCGACATTGGTTACCCTGAAAACATTTTTATATTATCATAACAATAAACATTAAGGATTCTTGGTTTCTTCCCTTCCGGGAGGCACGATTCTTGGAACGTTGCATTAACTATAAACATGTGCATGGGTATCTATACTCATCATTACCCTCTTTTCTCTATAAAAGACATTATAAAACATTGCTTCGTATAAAAGTATAAAATCTCTCTTCTTTTCAAAAAGTGCTAAAACTTTCAAAAATTCTCAAAAAGTGCAAAAGTCTCAAAAAGCAGCTTCAAAACGGTTACAGTCTCGTGCACTACTTCTCATGTGCAGCTGGTCTTAAAACCAAAGGGGAGCACACAAAAGGTGCTCAACTATTTACAAGAGAGTTCTTATCAAGTCATTGTTCATGATATCGATTGTTCAGGTAAAACACATAAGACAGACAGGGGAATGCTAGCATTCACTCAGGTAAGGTTGGGGGATCAATAAGGAACAATGTACATTCACACTTACAAGTCTTCTTCTGTTTCTTTAAGGACCCGTGTTCACTCCTTCTTTTCTTCCAGCTTGACCTTCCACGGAAGTGTTGGCGGTCCTCTCTTTCTGGGGAACATCTCAAGTTCTTGCAGGGCCTGAATGAGCAGATAACTCTCCGGAGTCTGCGTTGCAATGTCTGCGGTGCTCTTTACTGTAACGGTCTCTCGCTTTGTAGCACGCGGCACAGTCACATCCACGAGATTTCCTGTTCGGCATCCACCCTCGCTCTGCATACGGTCACGGGTGTTGGCAACCCAGCCGGGTTGTATAGTTACCGACTCGTAGCTTCGCTGATGCTGATCGATGTTAAGCTGGATCCGGGTACGCTGTTCGTGGATCCGGGTCATCTGCTGGGGCAGCAGCCGCAGTATACCCCTCCGGGTATCCGGGACGTAGGGACGCTCTCCACCCTCTGCCATCTCTCCTCGGTCACACGGGGTCTCTCCTCGGCCGGGTTCCTCCACTGAAACAATCTGTGGGCCCTCCGGGATCACGCGTTGTCTTCCGGGTGCAGCGTTCTTCCAGGCGTCCTCTGCTTCCGTCCTCATGTCTCTGAATGGCGACTGCTTCTCTTCCGGTTGCCTGCTCCGCCCCCTCCTGATGACGATTTCCTTCTTCGTTCGCGCCAGCTTTTTGGTAGGAGGGTCTAGGGGCGGCGGCTCTTCTTTGAGAGTGACTGCTGGCTCTCCCGGAGTTAAGGAGAGCCAGGGCGGGACCTTCTTTTCGCGCCTTGGACCGGACCGGCCCACGATGGGAGGCTTAGGAACGCCCCCTCTGCACATGGCGCTAGTCCCTGGTGGCCGCCATTGGGGTCAGATTTTGGCGGGAAAAGTCTAGAAACAGTTCTTTTGGCGCTCAAGGTCCAATTCTTTTGGACCGGGTAGATCCTGTTCGTGACGCCAGGTTGTGGAGCCCCAAGGGACATGGGGTACTCGGTACCGGACCGATCTGCTGCTGGGGATGTCACTTGTGGCCTGGTCCGGACCGTGTCCCTGGCTCAGCACAATAAAAGGGGATTATTTACAAGGGATATGTCACGGGTGACGCCACCCACTTGATGCGGCCAGTAATGGGGGCCGCCGCTGCTGCAGAACCTCCGGGGGTGATGGAATGGCAGCGGGGATGGTATAGTTCTAGTGGGGAGAACTGTATCCCCCGGGGCAGCAAGGGTTAAAGTCTATGGTGTGTGTGTGTTACTGGAGCACACTTACTTGCAGATGCTGCAGGGATCTCTCCTCAGCATTGGTGCTGACAGGCTGTGGCTCTGCAGGTTGAGGTCTTCTTGGTGCAAGCCTGTATGGGGGAAAGGGTCTGCAGATGGAAGCAGGCAAGAGAGGCAATGCAGGGTTTCCAAGGCTTTACTTAAGGTCTTTCAAGCAAGTTACAGGTTATCTGCAGTTCTTTACACAGCTCTTAACATTCAGTTGCATTCTCCCTTTCCGGGTTCCCTTCTCTCCTGCAGCCAGGCTCCTCTCTCCTTGTGACCCCTCACACAGTCTTTAAGTGTGCCTTTCCGGGCTATTACTCTCTCTCTCCGTCTTACACGGGTGTATGCGGACGCTGAACAGTATAGCGGTGACTCGGGCTTCTGTGAGTCCTAGTGTGTCACTGAGCTGCCTGTCCTTTGGGTTAGGAACTCCAGCTTGAAACTAAAGCTCCCCGTCAGTGAATCTGGGGATGCCGGGTGAATCGTCGGTCCCCTTCAGAGCTGACACTCTGCTCTAGCCCAGCCTGCAACAGTCCTCTAGCATGAGGCTCTGCCAGGCTCCTTCCTCTGTTTCCTTCGGTATCTAGGAGGGCTTCTCCACCTGCCGTTAGTAGCTTCGGCTGCTGTCTAGGGCACGGGTTGCACCGTCCCTTCTCTGTCTGTCACACTCCTGGTGGTTTCAGCATCTTGGACGGGCTTTCCCCCCCATCTGGCTCGCATTGGCTCAGTACGGGTCTGCGCTCCTCAGCTTAGGCTCTTCCAGGACGTGTGTAGCCTTTCAACCTTTACATCTCAGCTACTTCAGCCTACTGTCTTCCTTTACTCCTCCCCCTCTCTATATACTGTCAGTCACCTGACTTTCTGGTGTGCCCAACCCACTCCTCATCCACCACTCCTCTGGTCTCATATAGTGTCTAACCTCAGAGCTGGATGTGAACCCTCTCTATGCGTGGGGATGTGGGCTGTGAGGGTGTAGTGTTTACCATGTCCTAACTGCCTGGCTGCAGTACCCTTCTGTGGCCACCTGTACGCAGGGGCACCACACCTCCTCAGTCAGTGATTGGCTGAGCAGGCTTAGTCTGCCTTTTTCATTGTGTCAAGGACAGAACCAAAAAGTGGAGATCACCCCAGGTCCCCCCTATTGGTAGAACAAGGGTCCGTAGAGTGGCAGTAACACTGTTCCTTCCACAAAGTTGAATAGATTTACACACACACATTCGCCTCCTCTCCAATTCTCTGTAATATTGGTAATGTTTACATATGATCTTCTGATAATAATGCTATATTAATTGGGACAGGATGGGCGATAACGTCCTGATCAGGGGGCGCTCCACAGTGGGTGGCAGATTGGGGAGGTTTTATCATGTATTTTAATCCTATTACAAGATGAAGCCAACAGTCAGATGACTGACCACCATTCAATCTCTATGGGGCTGCTGGAAAAAAATTAGCATAGTGCTCAGCGCCCATGTGGAGCCCACTGGGAATGGGTACTCAGGACCGGACCGGGTTGCTGCTGGGGATGTCACAGAGGGCCTGGTCCGGACTGTGTCCCAGGCCCACACAAGTAAAAGGGGGGTATTTACAAGGGATGAATGTCTGTCGTGACGCCACCCACGGTGTGTGGTCAGTAAGGGGACCACCGCTGCTGCAGAACCTCCGGGGATGATGTTAGGCAGCTTAGATGGAACTGCTCTCCGCAGGTAGAGGCGGGTTCCCCAGGGCAGTGGTTGTTATAGTCTATGGTGGATGTGATAGTAAGGGATGGATAGTGGAGATGGGTTGAAGGAACACACACTCACGTTTCTGTAGTTTTCCAAAGCTTTACTGCAGATGTTGTAGCAGATTGTCCATGGAGTCTGTACTGGGGCCGGGTTGCTCCCAACCTGTCCGGGTCCTCAGCTTCCTCCTGCTGTGCTGTGTGTGTGTGGCCCTGCGACTGCTTCTAGCTGAGCTGCTGGCACTGTCTCTCTCCCTCCTCTCTTGGCTAGGCAACTTGAGTCTTCCGTGTGTTACTGACCCCGCCGTGTTGCTTTGCACTGGTACAGTGTCGATCTAAAAACTCCACTATTCCTGGATTTACTATGCTGTGTGTGTCAGTCACAGTCTCGGATCCAGTGTCCGTTCTGTGCGCTCCTCTGGGGTGAGTGGTGGTGGCACTCAAGCTCCCAGATGTGTTTCTCTGTCCTTAATTCTCCTTTCCTCAGACCCTGGCTAGGCCTGGAATTGATGAGCCGGCTGTAGAGAAGCCTGGCGCAGCTCCTTTACACTACAGCCTCTCTCAGTTCTCCCAGGAACTGGAATCTTCACAGTACTGATACGTACTGAACTAACTACTTCCTGCTGACCTGGAGTATTTAAGGGAGCTGGTTTAGCTCCCCCTCCTGGCCCAGAGGTGCTAGTGTAGTGTCAGTGTGTTGTGGGGAGGGAACCCGTGTGATGTTGCTGTGGCACATTAACCCCTGGGGTGCCACACCCACATAGGGAATGAATGGACCGGTGGTCGAGCATGAGCAGTGATTAAAAATAGTCCTCTGTTTTGCCAATCAGTCCTGATGGTTAGATTTGGATAGGAGATACTAAATAAATGCAACCAGCATCTCTGATATCTACCTATGTGACAACCTCAATATTGAGGTACCAGTGTCACACTAATAAGGACTACGGACAAACCGTAATATACATAACCACCAAAAGAACATAATAGTCAGACGTCCATTTATGCAATTCAATAATAGCTTTTATTGGTCACATCAGGGTTTTTTAGAGGAAGTTAAAAAGTGCAAGTGCAGTATATTTTACATATAGGTCGATATAGCAGCTTTTTTTATATGTCTAAAATAAGACAATTACAAGGCATACAGATGTACAAAAAATTATATACATAATTCTGTATTTAAGAGCTATTTATACCCTTGTCTGTTAGTTGACCTACAAGAAATCCAGATCTCTATATGGAGTACACACTACAGCTTACATCTCTAAGCATTGTACATCTAAGCCAGGGGTCTTAAACACACGGCCCGGGGGCTTCAAAGTGCAGCCCGCGGCACTGTGGACAAAGTAAGGATGCCAGGATCCACTGTGCAGGGGGCTGCCACGGTGCGCTGTATAAAGGGCTGCCACGGTGTAGTGTGCTGGAGACTGCAGCTTTATTATCACTTCCTGCAGCCGCTACGACAAGCTCCAAGCCTCCTTCCCTCAGCTACATCAATGGATGCTGGCGTGCCAATCAGATCACAGACTCGCAAGTGATGTCGGCCAATCAGAAATCTCAAATGACGTCATACGCCAATGTCACTTGTTGTAAGGTTTTCAGTCTTTTTTGCTATATCTGTTGTTATGTTTGCATTTAGGGTATTTTGTCGGCCATCTTTTTTTCTTGTCATGTGCATTGACTTTTGCCCTTAACCAATATGGAGTTCTCAGCTTGTCGTCGGCCATCTTGTTTCCTGTCCTGTGCATTGACTTTTGCCCTCAAGCAATATGGAGTCCTCAGCTTTGATGTCCCTGCCCTGTTCCTTGCCAATTGCCCTTTTAATCAGTTTCAGATGATTTACCTGTGCTCCTGAATCAGATCTGCAACCAGCTTGTGACTTGCTCTCTGAAGCCTGGATTCACTCTGCCTGGAATTATTTGTGGACACAGAATCCTCCTGTTTGCCAGCAACACCTGACAGGAAAGTAATAGACGCTGAATGACTTGTGCTATGCTTTAATGCTCTGATGTCCTTGGTTGTTTTGCCTTGCACTCTGCAACTTACATTTACTTTATCCTGTTGATGCACTAACTTGTATGAAGCAATACAAGAGCTGCTTAAGAAGCGTCTGTCTCATGTGTTTCATTATACCCATGCATTAGACTCTATATAGACTGTATCCTATATGACAGATTCAGGAGCCATAATAGAGTCTGCTGGGTCTGGGACAGTGCTGCATCTGCTGCCACCTGCATATAGATTTCTGGATCTTTGCCATTGGGGAGCCGCTGCAGACCGTGGATCTGAGATATCGATATATGTGATGATAGTGGTTGTGGCTTCTCACAACCTTTCCAGGTGAGCACATTCCCTTCTTTTAAGTCAGGAGTGTTACCACAGGTAAACACTATTGTGCTCCTTTTCTTCCTTTCCAGTCTCTCTGCCATACAGCTTCTGGGAATATGGAGGACCCCGTTAAACATCTGTGCGAAGTGACGGATTCAATCCTTGCCGACCTACAGGCATTGAAGACCAACTTTGCAAGCCTGCGGGATCGCGGTGATCATAATCTGCAGGTGTTCGGACAAACCACGCAGGACTTACAAACCCGGATTGAGGTTCTGGAGGGACGAGTCCACACCCCAACTTCAACCCCTGTTATTGGAATCCCCAAGCTACCACCATTCCGCTTTGGCGGTGAACGGGAAAAATTTAGGGGATTCATTAATCAATGGAAACTGTTTTTTGCGGCTCATGCGCCACAGTTCCTTACTTAGCGATCTAAAGTATTGACAATAATTATGCTGCTCTCCAACAAAGCTCTCACATGGGCAAATCCCCTAATTGAGACTGACGATGACTGTCTAAATAATGTTGATGCTTTCATTTCAGCTATGGGGCAGGTATTCGATGATCCAAACCGCGGTGCTACAGCGGAATCAGCCATGTTAACTTTAGGCCAAGGTAAGCGCTCGGTAACGGAGTATGCTTTGGAATTCCGGAGATGGGCCCTCGACACCACTTGGGATAGCTCCGCTAGAAAGTCGGTTTTCCGGAAAGGATTATCCTCTGTGATTAAGGACGAACTCGCTCGTGCCGACCCACCTACAGAATTAGGAGATTTTATCAACTACTGTATTCGGATCGATGCTCGGCTTACTGAACGCAGACAGGAGAGATGGTCGGAGATAAAGCGCACTAATCATTTATTTCCTCCCTCTCCAGCTAAGGAGTCCTTGAGCAGGATTATACGAGAACCGGAACCTGAACCTATGCAGGTGGACTCTTTACAGAGACGGGTCAGTGATGCACGTAAGGAACATCGAGTAAAGGAAAATCTGTGTTTCTATTGCGGTAAGTCAGGACATTTCATTATAAACTGCCCCAGTTGTTCTCGTAAGACAACTGCAGCCATCATACACTGCGAGTGCTGTGAGAGGGGTTCTGTCAGGTCCGAACCACAGACCCCAGAGAGAGTAGAGGATACAGACATTGATTACTCAGACTTGAACTCTGTTATCTCTGAGGCTGATGCACGTGTTACTGCAGCAGTTTTTCAGGTTTCTTCAGCGGTTTCCCAGATGAGCTGTAAGAACAATTCTCATTGCTTTATTCCCCTCAAGCTCAGGGTTCACTCTGTCTGGGTATCTACCTCCGCTATGATTGATTCAGGGGCAAGGGGCAATTTTATGGACATCTCCTTCGCCGAGAAACTTGGAGTACGTTCAGTAAAGAAGGCTACTCCTGTACAGATGGAGACGTTGGATGGCTCACTGTTAAATTCTGGACCAGTGGATCAGGAGACTGAGCCCTTAAAGGTCCTCGTGGGTAATGACCATCAAGAGAGTATGTCATTTATGCTCATCTCTTCTCCTCATTTCCCTATTATTCTAGGACTGCCGTAGCTGCAGGCTCAGAATCCTACGATTAACTGGGAAACTAAAGAACTGCACTTTCCGGAGAAACAGATAAGTCCGGAAGCTTCAGTCTGCTCCATTCCTAAAGGACCAACATCAATCTCTGAGCTACCAGCAATATACCGTGAGTATGCTGACGTGTGTGACAAAAGGAACGCAGACCTGCTACCCCCTCACCGTCCATATGACTATCCAATAGACCTGTTACCAGGTGCAGGAATACCGTTTGGCAAGATTTACGCTTTGGCAGGTCTGAGCTAAAGGCTCTAAAGACTATATAGACGAACATCTAGCCAAGGCTTCATACGCCCTCTTCATCTCCTGCTGGTGCACCAATCGTCTTTGTGAAGAAGAAAGATGGATCTCTTAGGCCCTGTATAGACTATCGGGAGCTCAATAAAATCACGATCAGAAACCGTTACCCACTACCGTTGATCCCTGAATTATTGGAGAGAGTACGGCATGCAAAACTCTTTACTAAGTTGGATCTCCGTGGGGCCTATAACTTGTCCGCATTAGACCTGGGATGAATGGAAGACAGCTTTCAGGTCACGCTACGGACACTTTGAATACTAGTAATGCCGTTCGGTTTATGTAATGCTCCAGCAACTTTCCAACATTTGGTGAATGACATTTTTAGGGACCTCCTGGATACATTCATTGTTATTTATTTGGATGATATTTTGATTTTTTTCTAATTCCACAGAGGAGCATCACAGACATGTGAAGATGGTCTTAGAACGCCTTCGACAAAACCATCTGTATATCAAACTGGAGAAGTGCGAATTCCATCGGACGGAGATCCAATTTCTGGGGTATGTAATGTCATCACGAGGAATTAGTATGGATGAGAGTAAGATCCAAGCCATTAAAGACTGGCCAGGCCCCAAGAATGTGAAGGAGGTCCAGCGCTTTATAGGGTTTGCTAATTTCTACAGGCGTTGTTTCAGGAACTTTTCTGAGGTCGTGGCTCCCATCACGCGGCTTACCCGCAAGAACTCTGCTTTTACCTGGACCCCCCAGGCTCAAGAAGCATTTTCCCGTTTGAAAGAGAAATTCACCACGGCACCTATTCTGGTGCATCCTAACCCTGAACTTGCCTTCATAATAGAGGTGGATGCCTCAGACAGTGCCATCGGAGCTATCCTCTCCCAGAGGACAGGTGAGAAAGAAGTCTTACATCCCTGTGCTTTCTTTTCCCGGCGTTTGTCTCCTGCAGAACGGAACTATGACGTGGGTAATAGAGAATTGTTGGCCATCATCGCAGCCTTCTAGGAATGGAGACACCACCTTCAGGGAGCTGCACAGCAGATAATCGTGTTGACTGACCACCGCAATCTTGAGTTTATCAGATCGGCTAAGTGCTTGACTCCTCGCCAGGCTCGTTGGAGTCTTTTCTTAAACCAATTCAGTTTTGTTATCTCTTATAGGCCAGGATCGCGTAATGGAAAGGCCGATGCGTTGTCTAGACTCTACTCAACTGAAACTATTCCACTCACGTCTCGTAAGACTGTTATCTCTGATTCCAGGTTCCTGGGAGTGATTCATAATCAAGATTTGCTTAACGACATCAAGGAAGCATACCATACGGATCCCTGGCTGGCACAACCGTCTTGTGAAGTAAGTCTTGTATATAAGAACGGTGTGTGGATTCAGGGACAACGCCTGTATATTCCTGAAGCAGTCAGGGTGAGAGTACTGCAACTCGTCCACGATTCTAAGATAGCGGGGCATAGAGGAGTTCTGAAGACTCAAGAATTCCTGTCTCGCTTCTTTTGGTGGCCCACATACAGAAGATAAATACAAAAGGGGGTGGGGAACAAGAGGCCCAATAGTGCCCTTATCACTCGACACTATATCAGCAACCCGGTGAGCAAAGACGTCCACTCACCTGATCCAGTTGTGTCACCCACAACTTGTTTGAAGACGTGTTAGGAATAATACCTGATGGCTGCTGCTGGACCTTCACCGAACCACTCAGACGTGGAAAGACATCAGCTTGCTTGGGAAAAGGTGTATGGCGGTCCGCGCTGCCAGATTGACTCGCATCAAAGAAGACACTTGGAGATGGAATGTTGATCAGATCCTTCTTTTATTCACCGACGCGTTTCGGTGCCCACCTGGCACCTTCCTCAGGGATCCCTGAGAGTGAATCTGGCAGTGCGGACCGCCATACACCTTTTCCCAAGCAAACACATACAGAAGAGACATTCTAGGTTATGTCACTTCTTGCGAAGTCTGTGCCAGATGCAAGACTCCACGATCTTCGCCTACGGGTATATTACAACCCCTACCCATTCCATCCCGTCCATGGGGATCCATATCTATGGACTTCATTGTGGAGTTGCCAACCTCTCAAGGGAAGAACACAGTTCTGGTGGTGGATTGGTTAACAAAGGCAGCCCATTTTATTCCGTGTGTGGGTCTACCCACTGCGAAACAAACATCGGACTTAATCATTCAAAATGTGTTTCGCCTGCATGGCGTACCGGATGAGGTTGTATCTGATCGAGGGGTGCAATTCACTTCAAAGTTTTGGCAGCACTTCTGTGCTGTGTTGGACATCAAAGGTAACCTGTCATCTGCCTTTCATCCGCAGACGAATGGACAAACTGAGCGGACTAACCAGACCCTAGAACAGTATCTCCGCTGTTTTATCTGCCACCTACAAGATGACTGGGTGGATTTGCTCCCACTGGCTGAATTCTCGTATAACAACTCACAGAGCGCTTCCACCAAGCAGTCACCCTTTTATGCCAATTTGGGTTATCATCCAAACATCCTTCCTCGACTTCCCATAGATACACCTCTCCCAGCTGTAGCCGACAGAATCACCTCTCTACAACAGAATCTTGCCCTGCTTAAAGAGAATCTGGAATCCGCTCAGGACAGGTATAAAAAAGCAGCAGTTTCGTAAACCTGCACCAACCTTCAAGGTAGGAGATTTGGTCTGGCTGTCAACTAAGAATCTTAAATTGAGTGTACCATCATCCAAATTGGGTCATAACTACGTTGGGCCCTATAATATTAATAAGCTTGTCAGTAACGTTGCCTGTCACCTTCAACTTCCAAGATCTATGAGGATTCATCCCGTGTTTCACGTTTCTCTACTAAAGGCTGTGACTCCCAATTCATTCCCTGGTCGTTCTTCTTCCCCTCCTGCTCCGGTACTCATCGATGGCCAGGAGGAGTTTGTCGTGGAAAGGATCCTGGACTCCAGGTTGCGTAGAAACGGGGTGCAATACCTGGTAAAGTGGCAGGGCTATTCTTCTGAGGACAACTCGTGGGAGCCGGCCTCCAATCTCCATGCTCCTCGGTTACTCCGCCAGTTCCATCGGAGGTACCCGGGAAAGCCTGGACTGGGGCCATCCAGAGGCTGTCCCTAAGGGGGGGAGTAATGTAAGGTTTTCAGTCTTTTTTGCTATATCTGTTGTTATGTTTGCATTTAGTGTATTTTATCTTGTTTCCTGTCCTGTGCATTGACTTTTGCCCTCAAGCAATATGGAGTCCTCAGCTTTGATGTCCCTGCCCTGTTCCTTGCCAATTGCCCTTTTAATCAGTTTCAGATGATTTACCTGTGCTCCTGAATCAGATCTGTAACCAGCTTGTGACTTGCTCTCTGAAGCCTGGATTCACTCTACCTGGAATTATTTGTGGACACAAAATCCTCTTGTTTGCCAGCAACACCTGACAGGAAAGTAATAGACGCTGAATGACTTGTGCTATGCTTTAATGCTCTGATGTCCTTGGTTGTTTTGCCTTGCACTCTGCAACTTACATTTACTTTATCCTGTTGATGCACTAACTTGTATGAAGCAATACAAGAGCTGCTTAAGAAGCGTCTGTCTCATGTGTCTCATTATACCCATGCATTAGACTCTATATAGACTGTATCCTATATGACACTTGTGGGTCTGTGATCTGATTGGCCCGCCGGCTTCCATTGATGTACAGTAGCTGAGGGAAGGAGTCTTGGAGCTTGTCATAGCAGCCACAGGAAGTGATAATAAAGCCACAGTCCCCAGCACACTGCACTGTGGTGCTCCTTTACACAACGCATCATGGCGGTCCCTTACACAGTGCACCATGGCGGCTCCCTGCACAGTGGATCCCAGTATCGTTAAAGTGTGTGTGTGACAGAGAGAGAGAGAGTGTGACTGTGTGTATGAGAGTGTGTGTGTGTATACGAGTGTGTCTGAGAGTGTGTATGTGAGTGTGTATGAGAAAGTGTGTGTGTGTATGGGAGTGTGTATGAAAGTGTGTATATTATTATTATTATTATTATTTATTTATATAGCGCCATTATATTCCATGGCGCTTTACATGCTAAAAGGGCAGACTAGGACAAGTAGCATAGGAACAATACAGGTAACAATAAATGCTGACAATTCGGTTGTACAGATACAAGAGGGGAGAAATCCTGTCTGCGAAGGCTCACAGTCTACGAGGGGCAGGTGGGGATACAGTGGGAGGGGAATTCCAGTCGTGAGGCGGTGTGGTGGACCAGGTCTTATTGCAGGTGGTAGGCTTGGCGGAAGAGGTGTATATGAGTATGTATGTGTGTGTGTATGAGAGTGTGTGTGTATATGAGTGTGGTGTGTGTGTGTGTGTGTGTGTGTGTGTGTGTGTGTGTGTGTGCATGAGAGTGTGTATGAGAAAGTGTGTGTGTGAGTACGAGAGTATGTGTATATGAGTGTGTATGTATGAGTGTGTGTATGAGTGTGTGTGTGTGTATGTATGAGTGTGTGTATGAGTATGTATGAGTGTGTGTGTATATGAGTGTGTATGAGAGTCTGTGTATAAGTGTGTGTAAAAGTGTGTGAATGTGAGTGTAAGAGTATGTGAGTGTGTTTGAGTGTGTGTGTGTGTGTGTGTGTATGAGAGAGAGTGGGTGTATATGAGTGTGTGTGTATGAGTGTGTATGTCAGTGTGTATGTGTATGTATGAGCATGTGTGTTTAAGTGTATGAGAGGCTGTGTGTATAAGAGTAGGTGTATATGAGTGTGCATGTGTATCTGCGTGTATTAGAGTGTGTGCATGAGAGTGTGTGTATGAGTGTATGTGTGTGTGTCAGTGTGTATGTGCGTGTATGAGAGTGTGTGTATGAGCGTATGTGTGTGTGAGTGTGTATGGAAGACTGTGTGTGTGTGTGTGTGTGTGTGTGTGTGTGTACGCAAAAAGAAGAGCGACCAGGTTGGGACATCACTACAAAGTTGCATCAGCATGGTGACATTACTGCAAGAGGACCAGAATGAGGACATTACTACAAGAAGAGGACCAGGATGGGGGCATTACTACAAGATGAGGACGAAGATGGTGACATTACTACAAGATTGGGATGGGACATTACTACAAGAAGGACCATAATGGGGGACATTAATATAGGATGTGGACCAGTATGAGGACATTATTACAAGAAGGGGACCATGATGGGGACATTACTACAAGATTGGGATGGGACATAACTACAAGAAGGACCATAATGGGGGTTATTAATATAGGATGTGGACCAGTATGAGGACATTATTACAAGAAGGAGACCAGGATTACTACAAGGGAAGACCAGATGAGAACATTACACAAGATGAGGACCAGGATGGGGACATTACTACAAGAAGGGAACCACGGTGGGGACGTTACTAAATGAGATCAGGATTTGAACATTACTACATTGAGCAAAAAATTCTGGAATTACTAAAAATGTCACTTAGTAATGCGGCCCCCTGATATCAATTTTTATCTATGTGCGGCCCACCAACCCAGCCTAGTTTGAGACCCCTGATCTAAGCATTGTACATCTTATCATATGCATTACAGGTTATAGTCAAGTCACAGTGCCAATTAATCCTACTACAATTGTAGTTATAGCATATTCTATATATTCTGGATGGATCTAATTTACCAGTTCTCTCTACACTTGGATGTGAATCACCTTTTTCAGACACGGGATTGTCCCTCCTTTACGTGAGGATTCCTCTAATGGATGGGACTGTGGTGCAGTAAGAAAAGGTTTTTCTAAATGCATCTATTGAGACACTATGGGCGGATTGATCAAAGTCTTGTGCTATCACCTATCAGTGAGAAGGACTTTTTGCATACATGAGCACTATGCATCTGGCTTCATGCTTTTTTGTGTTCCTTTATAATTGGTCCAGCTAGGGTCTCTTTGTGACAGAAATTGTAATAATGTTTGTTCTATAATAAAATTTGTTGGCATATGGTTTGGTGTACTCCCGGTCCCTCCTGTGACCTTTTCTCCCCCAGATTGGTTCGCTATCATAGATAATTATACTATATTAGTCTGCTAATTAAGTTTTGTCTTACTTCTTCTGTATTTATGTTCTATTGTATTATTTCAATTTCTTCATTTCTTTTTCCCTCCCAGCTATGGGTTCACTGACTGGGGGTAGGATAATTATCTCGTTAAGATCTCGTTCCTTTTTTGTGTTCCCCCCTTTTTTTTTTTTTTTTTTTTTTTTTTTTTTTATATATTCGATTTCTGGAGAGGCCTCGGCCAATACTCAATGGATTTACTTATATATAACCCTTATCATTTTATTAATTTTTTGTTATTGATTGGTTCAACATGATACCAGAGAGAAATGAATGTTGCACCTCCTTTGTCTCTGTTATAATTTGGTTGCATGATTTGGTTGTTTTGTTAATCAAATACTAATTATAGGTACCTTTTTTATAACTATTTTTCATGATCATGAAAAACATCTCACGTTTTGGCTTTTTGAGATGTATGTATACATTGGGCTATGTACAAGCCCAATATAGGAATTATTGTATGACTTTTTTCTGGTGGGATTTACAGGGTGGGATCAGGTGTGTGACTGTTAGTTGCATATTAATGTATGACATTATGCTTTATACATACTCTATGATATGGTAACAAATTTATATACAGGTTAAATCCTTGGTGTGTACTGTAGGGACCTTTCGCTGGATCTTATACTGAGAATGTTATCTCATATTTTTATTGTAAATTACTTTGATATTGGAATACAGGGAAGCATTTTTTCTGTGTGCTAAACTACCTTCTCACTATATTTAGCTGATTGATTTTTCCCTTGTTTTTGCTTTCTTATGATGACAACCCACTGTTCTCTTTGTCTCCTCTGACCTTTGTCGGGATAACTGATAAGAACCATTAAACGTTTATACTAGGTTACCTTTTTCTCATATTGTAGATTCTGTGCGTGTCTGTGCCCTATGGTGCAGTATATGACGCGCAGCATGCGTGATACTAACCCTTCAGTCCTCTGCTGGGTTTGTGACCAATTGACGGAGGTGAGCATGCGCTGTGATTGTCCTACGGGTGTCATGAGTTGAAGCTGCCTCTTTACCTATGCGCATGCGCATTAATTATGGCGGCCATACTGGGACACCCGGGACTGAAGCCTCGCACACCCCCGCGCCTGCGCAGATTGTGTGTGGAGGGTTAGAGGTTATGATGACTTCCTCCTTTCCGATTTACTTCCTAGCCATAATGATGGCGGCGCCTCAGAGAGCGGATCTACACTTATTGCGTTCCAGGTGAGAGTAATTTGAATGCAATTACAGACATTATTTAACACTAGACATAGACACCAGTGAGGTGTGCCCCTGACGAAGTCATCAGAGGATGACGTAACGCGTAGGGTAATCTTCACCTACCCCTTAGCTGTGCCAGATGGTTCACTGCTAGATGGATGTTCATAGGCTATGGCCGTTTAACCAGGTAGTAGAATAGCATGACAATTGGGTTTACTAGGCAGTGTCTTCATTGGTATAAGTAGCACTTTGGTTGCACTTTATTTGTTTATGGACAGTTTATTATACTGCTGTATTTTTGATGCTGCTTGATGCTATTCTCATAAGCATGTGTATACTTTACTTACCAGCTGGGGTAGTGTTTGTGTACTGTGTGGCCGCATGTGGCCCTTTTAATTGTTTTTAAAGCTTTTTGCCACCTTATTGTTGTTTGTGTTTAATATGTGCAATAAAGATATTTGATTTGTGATTTGTGGTGATCGCCTTTCCTTGCTTGTCAGCTATCTCTGGTTTGTTTTGTATATATTTCTCAATCACAAGTATTATGTAGTGGCTATATTCATGCACGGTCGTGCATGTTATAATTATATAGTCGAAATTGGATATCAATGGTTGTGCACATTAACAGAATTTATGTTGATTTTATGTATCCTGAGCTATACTAAAAAATTCTGATCTATATAGTCGCTGCGTGCACCCATATCTTATCTAGCATCCAACTACACATAAAAGGGCAGACATTTCTGCCATGTAATTCAATAACGTGTACACAGACCTAATCACACATGGAAACCAGCTCACAAGTAAACCACAGACACAACAACCTGTAATGGCACAGAACTGATTACTACCTGATAATGGCACTGCTTCACCCACCTGGCGTCCTCCCCTGACTTGACTATAACCTGTAATGCATACGATAAGATGTACAATGCGTAGATGTAAGCTGCAGTGTGTACTCCATATAGAGATCTGGATTTCTTGTAGGTCAACTAACAGACAAGGGTATAAATGGCTCTTAAATACAGAATTATGCATATAATTTTTTGTACATCTGTATGCCTTGTAATTGTCTTATTTTAGACATATAAAAAAAATGCTGCTATATCGACCTATATGTAAAATATACTGCACTTGCACTTTTTAACTTCCTCTAAAATATCCTGACGTGACCAATAAAAACTATTATTGAATTGCATAATGTCTGACCGTTATGTTCTTTTTGTGGTTTTGGATAGGAGATAACTTGATTTCACCGGATAACCCCTTATAATGGATTTTGACACTTTAATCAAATACTGTGATCCACTAATGATCCTATTTTATAGGCACATTCACCATCTTGGAGCTAGTACAGTATCAGGCAGTTATGATGACATCATAGCTCTGAATGACATCACAACTGATATAGAATGTGCAGAGATCTGCTTGTGAGACATTATGTGCCACTTGGAACTCACAGCTGGAGGGGACGATTCCAGGTAGGGAGTGCTTTACTATTACGGAGTTATGGAAGCCAAAACCTCCCGCAATCAGCTGTTATTGCAGGGGAATGTCTCTGTCCCTACAGGACACAAGCACTATTACAACCTTTTTAGGGGAGAGGAGAAGGGGCAAGTGCTGCAGAGCTACAGATTGTCTACAGATTGTCAGCTCCTATTCCCAGGTGTGGATGGGTCACTGGGACAAGATCCTTTCTGTAGAAAACTCCAGGGACTGTCGAACAGTATTGGGGACTGCAGGACAACTGGCAATATAGGGTCGGCCATATTGTGAAGGACTGGCAGATACCATGCATTGGGCTTCTTCTTTGGCTCGTGGCTGAGAACTTCTGCTATTGATAAAAATAAGATTAATAAACCTGTATCCGCTGTCAGAGCCGCCCGTCATGCTCAGGACCAGCAGGCCACTGCCAGGTGCTGACTCTTCCTATTGGCCCCATTATTTTCCCAGTACAGCAGCGTTACATTTTCCAGTCCAGTGATTCCCTCAAAAAATATTAATGAGCATTTCTAAGATTCAGATGATTTTCCTCTGTAGTTAATAATTACATTTGGGAGGATCCATCATTACATTACTGGTATAGTTACCAAATGTAGGATTATTTTATGTTACTTTTTGGGCTTTCCCACCAATTCATTATTAATTGCACTGTTCGTCCCGAGTTGTCGGGTTCTTGGATACAATGCCAGAACTACAGCGAAGACTGAAATAAGATTTGAGGTATTTATGTAATTTAGGGTCTGTGATACTGCCGGTGGGCACTACAATGCCTATCATGATTGGGTGAAAACCTGTGTTTGGTGATTCAAAAGGGAAGGAACATATTAAAAGGGAATGTCCATAAAATATATTTTTTGTACCCCATCCAAAGGGCTCAGACTGCCTTAAAAAATGAAGGTAGTAACATTTGGATAGGAGATAACTTGATTTCACGGGACAACCCTTTATAACAGACTTTGACACATTAATCAAATACTGTGATCCACTTATGAAACTATTTTATAGACACATTCACCATCTTGGAGCTAGTACAGTATCAGGCAGTTATGATGACATCATAGACTCTGAATGACATCACAATTGATATAGAATGTGCAGAGATCTGCTCCGGAGGCATATTGTGCCACTTGGAACTGACATCGGAAGTAGATGAGTCCAGGTAGGGAGTGCTCTACCATTAGGGGTGTTATGGCAGCTAAAACCTCCCGCAATCAGCTGTCATTACTGAGGGAAGTAGCTTCCCCTACAGGACACACGTGGTATTACGGCCCACTATATTAGGAGGGTGACTATTTAATAACGGTTTGTAGAGTCTGCTCTAATAAATTGAATGTACATATGTATGTACAGTGTTGGCCAAAGTAATGACACCCCTGCAATTCTGTCAGATAATACTCAGTTTCTCCCTGACAATGATTGCAATCATAAATTCTTTGGCATTATTATCTTCATTTAATTTGTCTTCAATGAAAAAACACAAAAGAGAATGAAGGAAAAGTAAAACATTGATAATTTCACACAAAACTCCAAAAATGGGCCAGACAAAAGTATTGGCACCCTCAGCTTAATACTTGGTTGCACAACCTTTAGCTAAAATAACTGCTATCAACTGCTTCCGGTAACCATCAATACGTTTCTTACAATGCTCTGCTGGAATTGTAGACCATTCTTCTTTGGCAAATTGCTCCAGGTCCCTGATATTTGAAGGGTGCCTTCTCCAAACTGCCATTTTTAGATCTCTCCACAGGTGTTCTATGGGATTCAGGTCTGGACTCATTGCTGGCCACCTTAGAAGTCTCTAGTGCTTTGTCTCAAACCATTTTCTAGTGCTTTTTGAAGTGTGTTTTGGGTCATTGTCCTGCTGGAAGACCCATGACTTCTGAGGGAGACCCAGCTTTCTCACACTGGGCCCTATTTTATGCTGCAAAATTTGTTGGTAGTATTCAGACTTCATAATGCCATGCACACGGTCAAGCAGTCCAGTGCCAGAGGCAGCAAAGCAACCCCAAAATATAAGGGAACCTCCACCATGTTTGACTGTAGGGTCCGTGTTCTTTTCTTTGAATGCCTCTTTTTTTCTACTGTAAACTCTATGTTGATGCCTTTGCCCAAAAAGAGAGAACATTCTTCCAAAACGTTTCAGGCTTTCTCAGGTAAGTTTTGGCAAACTCCAGCCTGGCTTTTTTATGTCTCGGGGTAAGAAGTGGGGTCTTCCTGGGTCTCCTACTATACAGTCCCTTTTCATTCAGACGCCGACAGATAGTACGGGTTTACACTGTCGTACCCTCGGACTGCAGGGCAGCTTGAACTTGTTTGGATGTTAGTCGAGGTTCTTTATCCACCATCCGCACAATCTTGCATTGAAATCTCTCGTCAATTTTTCTTTTCCGTCCACATGTAGGGAAGTTAGCCACAGTGCCATGGGCTTTAAACATCTTGATGACACTGCGCACGGTAGACACAGGAACCTTCAGGCCTTTGGCGATGGACTTGTAGCCTTGAGATTGCTCATGATTCCTCACAATTTGGTTTCTCAAGTCCTCAGACAGTTCTTTGGTCTTCTTTCTTTTCTCTTTTCTCTTTAATCCATGTCAACTGGCTGCATGTGTGATTTAGCTTTTGCCAACACCTGTTAGGTGCCACAGGTAAGTTACAGGTGCTGTTGATTACACAAATTAGAGAAGCATCACATGATTTTTCTAAGGGTGCCAATACTTTTGTCCACCCCTTTTTTATGTTTGGTGTAGAATTATATCCAATTTGGCTTTAGGACAAATCTTTTTGTGTTTTTTTCATTGAAGACAAATTAAATGAAGATAATAATACCAAAGAATTTGTGATTGCAATAATTTTCAGGAAGAAACTGAGTATTATCTGACAGAATTGCAGGGGTGTCAATACTTTTGGCCATAACTGTATACCCACATATCTATATGTTATGTAAACATATATATGCACACATACTGTAGGTGGGGACAACTCAATATGGTTTCATTTTTGGGTAGTTTTGCCTGTTTCAAGGACAAATTATAGCATTTTGTAACAAATCTAGTTGTGAATGCTATTACTCTCTGTAGTCAGCTAATTTTTCCCTGTTGTTTGATCACCGGGTGACCTGTGAGTTGTCAGGAATGGGCAGTATGGAGTCCTGAGTTTTCCTTTAGGACATAGGTGACTAAATAATATGGATAAAATAGAAGGGACCCTTTAAATGTGTCTCATGATTATTAAATGAGGGGTTTTGCCTATTTATTAAATGAACTCTCCCTTGATCCATAAAGCAGGTGTGACCATTCTGATGACATCACAAGGCACATGACATCACCGACATTCCGAGACATCACCGACATTCCATGACATCACTGACATTCTATGACATCATGATTAGAATAGAAAGGACAAAGTTCTGAACCTGAATCACTTTGATTTTAGGTCCTGACAGTCTAGGTGAGTATCTCTCCCCTCCAGGACACATGATATACCATAGCACGGATGGCACAGCATCTACAGAGTTAATCGTCTGAATGCCCAGCTCGACTACCCATCTGTCCTGAAGACCCAACAGCTTTTTGAGAGTTGGATGGAGGACATCATCTCTGAAAATAGGTTCCACCATTGATTCCATGGTGCTGTATATGAGAAAGGGATACCATTACTCCATTCAATTAGCTGGATAGATAAGACTAAATGTCATTAAAGATGGGGTGAATGCTTAGTCTAAAGATATGTTTGCATGTTGCGTTGAACCATAGGATAATCACATCAACGATGACCGTCTGATAGCCCAGCTCGACTACCCATCTCTGCTGAAGACCCAACAGCTTTTTTGAGAGATGGGTGGAGGACATCATCTTTGAAAATAGGGTCCCAGCTGCTGTCCCCCCTCATTTTAGCACCCTCGTATCACAAGGTGATCGGAAATTACTGTGTGTTGATGGGATGCAGGTCTCGACATCTGTCGTCATCCTATTAGCTAGTTTTACATTATTATTATTTATTTATACAGCACCATTGATTCCATGGTGCTGTACATGAGAAAGGGATACCATTACTCCATTCAATTAGCTAAATAGATAAGAATTAAGGTATATATGTGTATGCTTTATTAAAGATGGAGTCAATGCTTAAGTTTAAGGCCATGTTCACATGTTGCATTGAACCATAGGATGATCACATCAAAGATGACCGTCTGATAACGCAGCTCGACTACCATCTCTCTGAAGACCCAACAGCTTTTTTGAGAGATGGGTGGAGGACATCATCTTTGAAAATAGGGTCCCAGCTGCTGTCCCCCCTCAGTTTAGCACCCTTGTATCAACGAGGTGATCGGAATTTACTGTGTGTTGGTGGGACGCAGGTCTGGACACTGTCGTCATCCGATTAGCTATTATTATCATTATTATTATTATTATATTTATTTTTACAGCACCATTGATTCCATGGTGCTGTACATGAGAAAGGGATACCATTACTCCATTCAATTAGCTGGAATAGATAAGAATTAATGTATAGTGTGTATTCTTTATTAAAGATGGAGTGAATGCTTAAGTTTAAGGCAATGTTCACATGTTGCATTGAACCATAGGATGATCACACCAAAGATAACCGTCTAAAAGCGCAGCTCGACTCCCCATCTCTGTTGAGGACCCAACAGCTTTTTTGAGAGATGGGTGGAGGACATCATCTTTGAAAACAGGGTCCCAGCTGCTGTCCCCCCTCAGCTTAGCGCCCTCGTATCAACGAGTTGATCAGAATTTACTGTGTGTTGGTGGGACACAGGTCTGGACAGCTGTCGTCATCCTATTAGCTATTATTATCATTATTATTATTATTATTTATTCATACAGCACCATTGATTCCATGGTGCTGTACATGAGAAAGGGATACCATTACTCCATTCAATTATCTGGATAGATAAGAATTAATGTATGTGTGTGTATTCTTTATTAAAGATGGAGTGAATGCTTAAGTTTAAGGCAATGTTCACATGTTGCATTGAACCATAGGATGATCACATCAAAGATGACTGTCTAAGGTCTCTACAGCAGATTGGTAGTCGAGCTGGCTAACAGCTTTTTGAGAGATGGGTGGAGGACATCATCTTTAAAATAGGGTCCCACCTGCTGTCCCCCCTCAGTTTTAGCGCACCTCGTATCAACAAGGTGATCGAATTTACTGGTGTTGGTGGGACGCAGATCTGGACAGCTGTCGTCATCCTATTAGGTATTATTATCAATTTATTATTATTTATTAATTTTTATAACAGCACCATTGATTCCATGGTGCTGTACATGAGAAAGGGATACCATTACTCCATTCAATTAGCTGGATAGATAAGAATTAATATATGTGTGTGTATTGCTTTTTAAAGATGGAGTGAATGCTTAAGTTTAAGGCAATGTTCACATGTTGCATTGAACCATAGGATGATCACATCAAAGATGACTGATAGCGCAGCTTGACTACCATCTATGCTGAAGACCCAACAGCTTTTTGAGAGATGGGTAGAGGACATCATCTTTGAAAATAGGGTCCCAGCTGGTGTCCCCCCTCAGTTTAGCGCCCTCGTATCAACGAGGTGATCGGAATTTACTGTGTGTTGTGGGACGCAGGTCTGGAAAGCTGTCGTCATCCTATTAGCTATTATTATCATTATTATTATTATAATGTTTTTAAACAGCACCATTGTTTCCATGGTGCTGTACATGAGAAAGGGATACCATTACTCCATTCAATTAGCTGGATAGATAAGAATTAATATATATGTGTGTATGCTTTATTAAAGATGGAGTGAATGCTTAAGTTTAAGGCACATGTTCACATGTTGCATTGAACCATAAGATAATCACACAAAGATGACCGTCTGAAAGCGCAGCTCGACTACCCATCTCTGCTGAGGACCCAACAGCTTTTTTGAGAGATGGGTGGAGGACATCATCTTTGAAAATAGGGTCCCAGCTGCTGTCCCCCCTCAGTTTAGTGCCCTCGTATCAACGAGGTGATCGGATTTTACTGTGTGTTGGTGGGACACAGGTCTGGACAGTTGTCGTCATCCTATTAGTCTTATTATTATCATTATTATAATTATTTATTTTAATACAGCACCATTGATTCCATGGTGCTGTACATGAGAAAGGGATACCATTACTCCATTCAATTATCTGGATAGATAATAATTAATTGTATTGTGTGTTGTATTCTTTATAAAAGATGAGTTGAAATGCTTAAATCTTGGCCATGTTACATGTTGCAATTGAAGCCCATAGTTATGAATCACAACAAAGATGAACTGTTGATAGCACAGCCGACTACCAATCTGTGTCTGAAAGATCCTAAACAGCTTTTTGTATGAGAATGGGTGAGAGGAGAACATCATTCATTAAAAAATAGGGTCCCACCTGTCTGGTACCCCCTTCAGTTTAGCTCATCATCGTATTACATACAGGTGATCGGAATTTACTGGGTGTTGGTGGGACGCAGATCTGGACAGCTGTCGTCATCCTATTAGGTATTATTATCAATATTATTATTATTATTATTAATTTTTTAAACAGCACCATTGATTCCATGGTGCTGTACATGAGAAAGGGATACCATTACTCCATTCAATTAGCTGGATAGATAAGAATTAATATATGTGTGTGTATGCTTTTTTAAAGATGGAGTGAATGCTTAAGTTTAAGGCAATGTTCACATGTTGCATTGAACCATAGGATGATCACATCAAAGATGACTGATAGCGCAGCTTGACTACCCATCTATGCTGAAGACCCAACAGCTTTTTTGAGAGATGGGTGGAGGACATCATCTTTGAAAATAGGGTCCCAGCTGGTGTCCCCCCTCAGTTTAGCGCCCTCGTATCAACGAGGTGATCGGAATTTACTGTGTGTTGGTGGGACGCAGGTCTGGAAAGCTGTCGTCATCCTATTAGCTATTATTATCATTATTATTATAATGTTTTTAAACAGCACCATTGTTTCCATGGTGCTGTACATGAGAAAGGGATACCATTACTCCATTCAATTAGCTGGATAGATAAGAATTAATATATATGTGTGTATGCTTTATTAAAGATGGAGTGAATGCTTAAGTTTAAGGCCATGTTCACATGTTGCATTGAACCATAAGATAATCACACCAAAGATGACCGTCTGAAAGCGCAGCTCGACTACCCATCTCTGCTGAGGACCCAACAGCTTTTTTGAGAGATGGGTGGAGGACATCATCTTTGAAAATAGGGTCCCAGCTGCTGTCCCCCCTCAGTTTAGCGCCCTCGTATCAACGAGGTGATCGGATTTTACTGTGTGTTGGTGGGACACAGGTCTGGACAGTTGTCGTCATCCTATTAGCTCTTATTATTATCATTATTATAATTATTTATTTATACAGCACCATTGATTCCATGGTGCTGTACATGAGAAAGGGATACCATTACTCCATTCAATTATCTGGATAGATAAGAATTAATGTATGTGTGTGTATTCTTTATTAAAGATGGAGTGAATGCTTAATTTAAGGCCATGTTCACATGTTGCATTGAAGCATATGATGATCACATCAAAGATGACTGTCTGATAGCACAGCTCGACTACCAATCTGTGCTGAAGACCTAACAGCTTTTTGAGAGATGGGTGGAGGACATCATCTTTAAAAATAGGGTCCCACCTGCTGTCCCCCCTCAGTTTAGCGCACTCGTATTAACAAGGTGATCGGAATTTACTGGGTGTTGGTGGGACGCAGGTCTGGACAGCTGTCGTCATCCTATTAGCTATTATTATCAATATTATTATTATTAATAATTTTTTAAACGGCACCATTGATTCCATGGTGCTGTACATGAGAAAGGGATACCATTACTCCATTCAATTAGCTGGATAGAAAAGAATTAATATATGTGTGTGTATGCTTTTTTAAAGATGGAGTGAATGCTTAAGTTTAAGGCCATGTTCACATGTTGCATTGAACCATAGGATGATCACATCAAAGATGACTGATAGCGCAGCTTGACTACCCATCTATGCTGAAGACCCAACAGCGTTTTTGAGAGATGGGTGGAGGACATCATCTTTGAAAATAGGGTCCCAGCTGCTGTCCCCCCTCAGCTTAGTGCCCTCGTATCAAAGAGTTGATCAGAATTTACTGTCTGTTGGTGGGACACAGGTCTGGACAGCTGTCGTCATCCTATTAGCTATTATTATCATTTATTATTACTATTATTTATTTATACAGCACCATTAATTCCATGGTGCTGTACATGAGAAAGGGATACCATTACTCCATTTAATTAGCTGAATAGATAAGAATTAATGTATGTGTGTGTATTCTTTATTAAAGATGGAGTGAATGCTTAAGTTTAAGGTCATGTTCACATGTTGCATTGAACCATAGGATGATCACATCAAAGATGACCGTCTGATAGCGCAGCTCGACTACCCATCTCTGCTGAAAACCCAAGAGCTTTTTTGAGAGATGGGTGAAGGACATCATCTTTGAAAATAGGGTTCCAACTGCTGTCCCCCCTCAGTTTAGCGCCCTCGTATTAACAAGGTGATCGGAATTTACTGTGTGTTGATGGGATGCAGGTCTCGACATCTGTCGTCATGTAAAAAAGTATCTCAGGCACACAACTAAGAAAAAGAGACTGTTTGCATCAATTCCTGTTTTTATTGTCTTGTCAGAAAAAATGGTGTCAGAAAAGTGGAACGTTTCGGTTTCGCAGAACCCTCTTCAGCCACTGACACTCTATAATAAAGACATGTACATATGTTTATTCACATATAAAGAGGAACAAATACACTGTTATATCTGATGACGATTCAGGACAATCATATATAAGGCAAAAACAAAAATAGGGAAAGAAAACGGGAACAAGTGTCATATCAATATATCATTGAATCAACATATTAATGCATATGTAAGGCCATGTTCACATGTTGCATTGAACCATAGGATGATCACATCAAAGATGACTGTCTGATAGCGCAGCTTGACTACCCATCTATGCTGAAGACCCAACAGCTTTTTTGAGAGATGGGTGGAGGACATCATCTTTGAAAATAGGGTCCCAGCTGCTGTCCCCCCTCAATTTAGCGCCCTCGTATCAACGAGGTGATCGGAATTTACTGTGTGTTGGTGGGACGCAGGTCTGGACAGCTGTCGTTATCCTATTCGTATCAACGAGTTGATGAGAATTTACTGTGTGTTGGTGGGACGCAGGTCTGGACAGCTGTCGTCATCCTATTAGCTATTATTATCATTATTAATATTATTATTTATTTATACAGTACCATTGATTCCATGGTGCTGTACATGAGAAAGGGATACCATTACTCCATTTAATTAGCTAAATAGATAAGAATTAATGTATGTGTGTGTATTCTTTATTAAAGATGGAGTGAATGCTTAAGTTTAAGGTCATGTTCACATGTTGCATTGAACCATAGGATGATCACATCAAAGATGACTGTCTGATAGCGCAGCTCGACTACCCATCTCTGCTGAAGACCCAACAGCTTTTTTTGAGAATTGGGTGGAGGACATCATCTTTGAAAATAGTGTCCCAGCTGCTGTCCCCCTTTCAGTTTAGCACCCTCGTATCAACGAGGTGATTGGAATTTACTGTGTGTTGGTGGGACGCAGGTCTGGACAGCTGTCATCCTATTAGCTGTTATTATCATTATTATTATTTATGTATACAGCACCATTGATTCCATGGTGCTGTACATGAGAAAGGGATACCATTACTCCATTCAATTAGCTGGATAGATAAGAATTAATGTGTGTGAGTGTATGCTTTATTGAAGATAAAGTGAATGCTTAAGTTTAAGGCTATGTTCACATGTTGCGTTGAACCAAAGGATGATCACATCAAAGATGACTGTCTGATAGCGCAGCTCGACTACCCATCTCTGCTGAAGACCAAACAGCTTTTTTGAGAGATGGGTGGAGGACATCATCTTTAAAAATAGGGTCCCAGCTGCTGTCCCCTCTCAGTTTAGCGCCCTCGTATCAACGAGGTAATCGGAGTTTACTGTGTGTTGGTGGGATGCAGGTCTGGACAGCTGTCGTAATCCTATTAGCTGTTATTATCATTATTATTATTATTATTTACATTGCCTACAAGTAGTATTCAACCGCCTGCAGATTTAGGTGGTTTGATAAGATGCAAATAAGTTAGAGCCTTCAAACTGCAAACTAGAGTAGGATTTATTAACAGAAGCATAAATCTTACAGACCAAAAAGTTATGTTGCTCAGTTGAATTTTAATAAATTTTAAACATAAAAGTGTGGGTCAATTATTATTCAACCCCTAAGTTTAATATTTTGTGGAATAACCCTTGTTTGCAATTACAGCTAATAATCGTCTTTTATAAGACCTGATCAGGCCGGCACAGGTCTCTGGAGTTATCTTGGCCCACTCCTCCATGCAGATCTTCTCCAAGTTATCTAGGTTCTTTAGGTGTCTCATGTGGACTTTAATCTTGAGCTCCTTCCACAAGTTTTCAATTGGGTTAAGGTCAGTGGACTGACTAGGCCACTCCATCACCTTGATTTTTTCCCTCTTGAACCAGGCCTTGGTTTTCTTGGCTGTGTGCTTTGGGTCGTTGTCTTGTTGGAAGATGAAATTACGACCCATCTTAAGATCCTTGATGGAGGAGCAGAGGTTCTTGGCCAAAATCTCCAGGTAGGCCGTGCTATCCATCTTCCCATGGATGCGGACCAGATGGCCAGGCCCCTTGGCTGAGAAACAGCCCCACAGCATGATGCTGCCACCACCATGCTTGACTGTAGGGATGGAATTCTTGGGGTCGTATGCAGTGCCATCCAGTCTCCAAACGTCACGTGTGTGGTTGGCACCAAAGATCTCGATCTTGGTCTCATCAGACCATAGAACCTTGAACCAGTCTGTCTCAGAGTCCTCCAAGTGATCATGAGCAAACTGTAGACGAGCCTTGACATGACGCTTTGAAAGTAAAGGTACCTTACGGGCTCGTCTGGAACGGAGACCATTGCGGTGGAGTACGTTACTTATGGGATTGACTGAAACAAATGTCCCCACTGCCATGAGATCTTCCCGGAGGTCCTTCCTTGTTGTCCTTGGGTTAGCCTTGACTCTTCAGACAAGCCTGGCCTCGGCACGGGAGGAAACTTTCAAACGCTGTCCAGGCCGTGGAAGGCTAACAGTAGTTCCATAAGCCTTCCACTTCTGGATGATGCTCCCAACAGTGGAGAAAGGTAGGCCCAACTCCTTGGAAAGGGTTTTGTACCCCTTGCCAGCCTTGTGACCCTCCACGATCTTGTCTCTGATGGCCTTGGAATGCTCCTTTGTCTTTCCCATGTTGGCCATGTATGAGTGCTGTTCACAAGTTTGGGGAGGGTTTTAAATAGTCAGAAAAGGCTGGCAAAAGAGATAATTAATCCACACATGTGAAGCTCATTGTTCTTTGTGCCTGAACTACTTCTTAATACTTTAGGGGGACCAAACAGAATGCTGGTGGTTTGAGGGGTTGAATAATAATTGACCCACACTTTTATGTTTAAAATTTATTAAAATTCAACTGAGCAACATAACTTTTTGGTTTGTAAGATTTATGCTTCTGTTAATAAATCCTACTCTCGTTTGCAGTTTGAAGGCTCTAACTTATTTGCATCTTATCAAAAAACCTAAATCTGCAGGGGGTTGAATACTACTTGTAGGCACCGTATTTATACAGCACCATTGATTCCATGGTGCTGTACATGAGAAAGGGATACCATTACTCCATTCAATTAGCTGGATAGACAAGAATTAATGTGTGTGTGTGTGTATGCTTTATTAAAGATGAGTGAATGCTTAAGTTTAAGGCCATGTTCACATGTTGCATAGAAACAAAGGATGATCACATCAAAGATGACCGTCTGATAGCGCAGCTCGACTACCCATCTCTGCTGAAGACCAAACTGCTTTTTTGAGAGATGGGTAGAGGACATCATCTTTGAAAATAGGGTCCCAGCTGCTGTCCCTCCTCAGTTTAGCGCCCTGGTATCAACGAGGTGATTGGAATTTACTGTGTGTTGGTGGGACGCAGGTCTGGACGGCTGTCGTCATCCTAGTAGCTATTATTATCATTATTATTATTATTACTATTTTTTATTTATACAGCACCATTGATTCCATGGTGCTGTACATGAGAAAGGGATACCATTACTCCATTGAATTAGCTGAATAGACAAGAATTAATGTATGTGTGTGTATGCTTTATTAAAGATGGAGTGAATGCTTAAGTTTAAGGCCATGTTCACATGTTGCATAGAACTATAGGATGATCACATCAAAGATGACCGTCTGATAGCGCAACTCAACTACCCATCTCTGCTGAAGACCAAACAGCTTTTTTGAGAGATGGGTGGAGGACATCATCTTTGAAAATAGGGTCCCAGCTGCTGTCCCACCTCAGTTTAGCGCACTCGTATCAACGTGGTGATCGGAATTTACTTTGTTTGGTGAGACGCAGGTCTGGACAGCTGTCGTCATCCTATTAGCTCTTATTATTATCATTATTATTATTATTTATTTATACAGCTCCATTGATTACATGGTGCTCTACATAAGAAAGGGATACCATTACTTCATTCTATTAGCTGGATAGATAAGAATTAATGTATGTGTGTATGCTTTATTAAAGATGGAGTGAATGCTTAAGTTTAAGGCCATGTTCACATGTTGCGTTGAACCATAGGATGATCACATCAAAGATGACCGTCTGATAGCGCAGCTCGACTACCCATCTCTGCTGAAGACCAAACTGCTTTTTTGAGAGATGGGTAGAGGACATCATCTTTGAAAATAGGGTCCCAGCTGCTGTCCCACCTCAGTTTAGCGCTCTGGTATTAACAAGGTGATCGAAATTTACTGTTTGTTGGTGGGACACAGGTCTGGAAAGCTGTCGTCATCCTATTAGCTATTATTATTATCTTTAATATTATTATTTATTTATACAGCACCATTGATTCCATGATGCTGTACATAAGAAAGGGATACCATTACTTTATTCAATTAGCTGGATAGATAAGAATTAATGTATGTGTGTGTATGCTTTATTAAAGATGGAGTGAATGCTTAAGTTTAAGGCCGTGTTTACATGTTGCATTGAACCATAGGATGATCACATCAAAGATGACCGTCTGATAGCGCTGCTCGACTACCCATCTCTGCTGAAGACCCAAGAGCTTTTTTGAGAAATGGGTGGAGGATATCATCTTTGAAAAAAGGGTCCCAGCTGCTGTCCCCCCTCAGTTTAGCGCCCTCGTATCAACGTGGTGATCGGAATTTACTTTGTGTTGGTGAGACGCAGGTCTGGACAGCTGTCGTCATCCTATTAGCTCTTATTATTATCATTATTATTATTATTTATTTATACAGCTCCATTGATTCCATGGTGCTCTACATAAGAAAGGGATACCATTACTTCATTCTATTAGCTGGATAGATAAGAATTAATGTATGTGTGTATGCTTTATTAAAGATGGAGTGAATGCTTAAGTTTAAGGCCATGTTCACATGTTGCGTTGAACCATAGGATGATCACATCAAAGATGACCGTCTGATAGCACAGCTCGACTACCCATCTCTGCTGAACACTCAACAGCCTTTTTGAGAGATGCGTGGAGGACATTATCTTTAAAATAGGGTCCCAGCTGCTGTCGCCGTTAAGTTTAGCACCCTCGTATCAACAAGGTGATCGGAATTCACTGTGTTGGTGGGACGAAGGTCTGGACATCTGTCGTCATCCTATTAGCTATTATTATCATTATTAATATTATTATTATTTAATTATACAGCACCATTGATTCCATGGTGCTGTACATGAGAAAGGGATACCATTACTCAATTCAATTAGCTGGATAGATAAGAATTATTGTATGTGTATGTATGCTTTATTAAAGATGGAGTGAATGCTTAAGTTTAAGGCCATGTTCACATGTTGCATTGAACCATTGGATGATCACATCAAAGATGACCATCTGATAGGGCAGTTCGACTACCCGTCCCTGCTGAAGACCCAACAGCTTTTTTGAGAGATGGGTGGAGGACATCATCTTTGAAAATAGGGTTCCAGCTGCTGTCCCCCCTCAGTTTAGCGCCCTCATATAAAGTAGGTAATCGGAATTTACTGTGTGTTGGTGGGACGCAGGTCTGGACAGCTGTTGTCATCCTATTAGCTATTATACAGTAAAAAAATGGGAAAGGAAACGGTGTTCACCAGTCCGCGCTGCCAGGATCCACTTATTCCAGGGAAGAAACTCACGATCAGATGTGATATGATCAAAGCCTTTTATTTGATCATATCACATCTGATCGTGAGTTTCTTCCCTGGAATAAGTGGATCCTGGCAGCGCGGACTGGTGAACACCGTTTCCTTTCCCATTTTTTTACTGTGTGATTCCACGTGCAAGTGGTCGGTGGGAGTCCAGCAGCAGCCATCCGGATAAAACACTACATGTCTGCATACCAGTTGTGGGTCGCACAACTGAAATAGGTGAGTGGTTCCTTTATACCACCTGATTGTCAGTGTCTAAGTGATAAGGCACTATTGCGCCTCTTGTTCCCCTTCCCCTTTTTTCTTTCATTTATTAGCTATTATGATTATTATTATTATTATTATTTATTTATACAGCACCATTGATTCCATGGTGCTGTACATGAGAAAGGGATACCATTACTCCATTCAATTAGCTGGATAGATAAGAAGTAATGTATGTGTGTGTATGCTTTATTAAAGATGGAGTGAATGCTTAAGTTTCAGGCCATGTTCACATGTTGTGTTGAACCATAGGATGATCACATCAAAGATGACCGTCTGATAGCGCAGCTCGACTACCCATCTCTGCTGAAGACCCAACAGCTTTTTTGACAGATGGGTGGAGGACATCATCTTTGAAAATAGGGTCCCAGCTGCTGTCCCCCCTCAGTTTAGTGCCCTCATATCAACGAGGTGATTGGAATTTACTGTGTGTTTTTGGGACGCAGGTCTGGACAGCTGTCGTCATCCTATTAGCTATTAAAGGGAACCTGTCACCTGGATCTAAGCCCCTACACTATCACTACCTGTCCCTGCACCTTCCTAGCTGCTCCCTATCGATCCCTCTCTGAGCTAAATCCGCCCTATAAAACTGCAGAAAAATAACTTATAACTTACAGAAGTCCCTGAGGCTGGGGACTGAGAAGGCGGCGCCAGGCTCCATTCAGCCCCTCCTCCATGCAGCAGCACACGCCCCACTGGGCGGCGTTATTCTTTCTTTATTGCCGCCTCCTCCATTTGGAATCTCCCACCCACTTTACACTGTAAGGTAGCAGTTAGGATCGGCACGACAGAAGGCAGTGACTCAGGTATTTACTCACACATCACACAGTTCAGGTATTCACAGACCTCCAGATTCCGATGTAACAGGTCAGACTAACCCCCCGACCACAATATACCCGAGGTATAAACTGGGCTAGCCCAGAATATACCCCCCTGGGCCAGAATATACCTTTGGTATATTCTGGCCTAGCCCAAACTATACCCCGGGGTATAAACAGGCCTAGGCCAGATTATAACTCTCCGTATACCACAGCAGCTGTAGATCAGGGCCCCAAGCCGTGCACAGGGCCCCAAGCAATGCATGAGGGCCCGAGGCAGCACAAGGTGGCCCCAGGCAGCAGAAAGTGGCCCTACGCAACATACAGGGGCCCCAGGCAGTGCTAGGGGCCCCAGGCAGTGCTAGGGGCCCCAGGCAGTGCATGGGGGCCCGAGGCAGCACACAGGGGCCCCAGGCTACACACAGGATCCCAGGCTACACACAGGGGCCCCAGCCAGCATACAAGGGCCCCAGGCAGTGCACAGGGCCCCAGGCAGCACAAAGTGGCTCCAGGCAACATACAGGGGCCCCATGCAGTACCAGGGGCCCCAGGCTACACACAGGATCCCAGGCTACACACAGGGGCCCCATGCAGCATACAAGGGCCCCAGGCAGTGCACAGGGCCCCAGGCAGCACAAAGTGGCCCCAGGAACATACAGGGGCCCCAGGCAGTACCAGGGGCCCCAGGCTACATACAGGATCCCAGGCTACACACAAGGGCTCCATGCAGCATACAAGGGCCCCAGGCAGCACACAGGGGCCCCAGGCAGCACAAAGTGACCACAGGCAATATACAGGGGCCCCAGGCAGTGGGCCACCCGGGGCCACTTTGTGCTGCCTGGGGCCCCTGTGTGCTGCCTCTGGCCCCCATGCGCTGCCTGGGACCCCTTTGTACTGCCTGGGGCCCTTGTATGCTGCATGGGGCCCCTGTATGTAGCCTGGGACCCTGTGTGTAGCCTGGGGCCCCTGTATGCTGCCTGGGGCCCCGTGCACTGCCTGGGGCCCCGTGCACTGCCTGGGGTCCTTGTATGCTGCATGGGGCCCCTGTGTGTAGCCTGGGATCCTGTGTGTAGCTTGTGGCCCCTAGTACTGCCTGGGGCCCCTGTATGTTGCCTGGGGCCTCTTTGTGCTGCTTGGGGCCACTTTGTGCTGCCTGGGGCCCTGTGCACTGCCTGGGGCCCCTAGCACTGCCTGGGGCCCCTAGCACTGCCTGGGGCCCATAGCACTGCCTGAGGCCCTAGCACTGCCTGGGGCCCCTGTATGTTGCGTAGGGCCACTTTCTGCTGCCTGGGGCCACTTTGTGCTGCCTCGGGCCCCCATGTGTTGCTTGGAGCCCTGATCTACAGCTGCTGTGGTATACGGAGGGGTATAATCTGGCCTAGGCCACTTTAACCCCGAGTATATTCTGGTCGGGGGGGTTAGTCTGGCCTGTTACACCGGGGGCACAGCCGAGTAGAACCTCATACAATCCCAGCAGCTCCTGCTGCTGTCCTGACACACTCCACCCCCTCCCCACAGCCCAGGGCAGCACATATCATCTCCTATTCACCCGCACACCTGGGGGTCAGTGATTTCAATCAGCACTTAGCTCCAGTAGCAGCTAACCCTGTGTGTGCTGCTACCGAGCAGAAGATACAATCTCCCATATGCTGTGTCTCGGTCAGGGGACACATCGAGGTCGCATCACCACAACATGATAGGTGTAAAGCACAGATTCCAAATGGAGGAGGCGGCGATAAAGAAAGAATAACGCCGCCCAGCGGGGCGTGTGCTGCTGCATGGAGGAGGGCTGAATGGAGCCTGGCGCCGCCTTCTCAGTCCCCAGCCTCAGGGACTGCTGTAAGTTATAAGTTATTTTTCTGCAGTTTTAACGGGCGGATTTAGCTCAGAGAGGGATAGATAGGGAGCAGCTAGGAAGGTGCAGGGACAGGTAGTGATAGTGTAGGGGCTTAGATCCAGGTGACAGGTTCCCTTTAATATCATTATTAATATTTATTCATACAGCACCATTGATTCCATGGTGCTGTACATGAGAAAGGGACACTATTACTCCATTCAATTAGCTGGATAGATAAAAATTATTGTATGTGTGTGTATGCTTTATTTAAGATGGAGTTAATGCTTAAGTTTAAGGCCATGTTCATATGTTGCCTTGAACCATAGGTAGAGCACATCAAAAATGACCGTCTGATAGCATAGCTCGACTCCCCATCTCTGCTGAAGACCCAACAGCTTTTTTGACAGATGGGTGGAGGACATCATCTTTGAAAATAGGGTCCCAGCTGCTGTCCCCCCTCAGTTTAGCACCCTCATAACAACGAGATGATCGGAATTTACTTTGTGTTGGTGGGACGCAGGTCTGGACAGCTGTCGTCATCCTATTAGCTATTATTATCATTAATATTATTATTATTAATTATTTATGCTGTACCATTGATTCCATGGTGATGTACAAGAGTAAGGGATACCATTACTCCATTCAATTAGCTGGATAGATAAAAATTAATGTATGTGTGTGTAGGCTTTGTTAAAGATGGAGTGAATGCATAAGTTTAGGGCCATGTTCACATGTTGCATTGAACCATAGGATGATCACATAAAAGATGACCGTCTGATAGCGCAGCTCGACTTTCCATCTCTGCTGAAGACCAAACAGCTTTTTTGAGAGATGGGTGGAGGACATCATCTTTGAAAATAGGGTCCCAGCTGCTGTCACCCTCAGTTTAGTGCCCTCGTTTAAACAAGGTGATAGGATTTTACTGTGTGTTGGTGGGACACAGGTCTGGACAGCTCTCGTCATCTTATTAGCTATTATTATCATTATTATTATTTATTTATACAGCACCATTGATTCCATGGTGCTGTACATGAGAAAGGGATACCATTACTCTATTCAATTAGCTGGACAGATAAGAATTAATGTATGTGTGTGTATGCTTTATTAAAGATGGAGTGAATGCTTAAGTTTTGGGCCATGTTCACATGTTGCATTGAACCATAGGATGATCACATCAAAGATGACCGTCTGATAGCGCAGCTCGACTTTCCATCTCTGCTGAAGACCAAACAGCTTTTTTGAGAGATGGGTGGAGGACATCATCTTTGAAAATAGGGTCCCAGTTGCTGTCACCCTCAGTTTAGTGCCCTAGTATCAACAAGGTGATAGGATTTTACTGTGTGTTGGTGGGACACAGGTCTGGACAGCTCTCGTCATCCTATTAGCTATTATTATTATTATTTATTTATACAGCACCATTGATTCCATGGTGCTGTACATGAGAAAGGGACACCATTACTCCATTGAATTAGCTGGATAGATAAGAATTATTGCATGTGTGTGTATGTTTTATTAAAGATGGAGTTAATGCTTAAGTTTAAGGCCATGTTCACATGTTGCGTTGAACCATAGGATGTTCACATCAAAAATGATCGTCTGATAGCATAGCTTGACTCCCCATCTCTACTGAAGACCCAACAGCTTTTTTGAAAGTTGGTGAAGGACATCATTTTTGAAAATAGTGTCCCAGCTGCTGTCCCCCTTCAGTTTAGCGCCCTCGTATAAAGTAGGTAATCGGAATTTACTGTGTGTTGGTGGGACGCAGGTCTGAACAGCTGTCGTCATCCAATTAGCTATTATTATAATAATTATTATTATTATTTATTTATACAGCACCATTGATTCCATGGTGCTGTACATGAGAAAGGGATACCATTACTCAATTCAATTAGCTGGAAAGATAAGAATTATTGTATGTGTGTGTATGCTTTATTAAAGATGGAGTGAATGCTTAAGTTTTAGGCCATGTTCACATGTTGCGTTGAACCATAGGATGATCACATCAAAAATGAACATCTGATAGCATAGCTCGACTCCCCATCTCTGCTGAAGACCCAACAGCGTTTTTGAGAGATGGGTGGAGGACATCATCTTTGAAAATAGGGTCCCAGCTGCTGTCCCCCCTCAGTTTAGCACCCTCATAACAACGAGATGATCGGAATTTACTGTGTGTTGGTGGGACGCAGGTCTAGACAGCTATCGTCATCCTATTAGCTATTATTATCATTAATATTATTATTATTAATTATTTATGCTGCACCATTGATTCAATGGTGATGTACAAGAGTAAGGGATACCATTACTCCATTCAATTAGCTGGATAGATAAACATTTATGTATGTATGTGTAGGCTTTATTAAAGATGGAGTGAATGCATAAGTTTAGGGCCATGTTCACATGTTGCATTGAACCATAGGATGATCACATCAAAGATGATTGTCTGATAGCGCAGCTCGACTACCCATCTTTGCTGAAGACCAAACAGCTTTTTTGAGAGGGGTGGAGGACATCATCTTTAAAAATAGGGTCCCAGCTGCTGTCCCCCCTCAGTTTAGCGCCCTCGTATAAAGTACGTAATCGGAATTTACTGTGTGTTGGTGGGACTTAGGTCTGGACAGCTGTTGTCATCCTATTAGCTATTATAATTATTATTATTATTATTATTATTATTTATTTATACAGCACCATTGATTCCATGGTGCTGTACATGAGAAAGGGATACCATTACTCCATTCAATTAGCTGGATAGATAAGAATTAATGTATGTGTGTGTATGCTTTATTAAAGATGGAGTGAATGCTTAAGTTTAGGGCCATGTTCACATGTTGCATTGAACCATAGGATGATCACATAAAAGATGAACGTCTGATAGCGCAGCTCGACTACCCATCTCTGCTGAAGACCCAACAGCTTTTTTGAGAGATAGGTGGAGGACATTATCTTTGAAAATAGGGTCCCAGCTGCTGTCCCCCCTCAGTTTAGCGCCCTCGTATCAACGAGGTGATCGGAATCTACTGTATGTTTGTGGGACGCAGGTCTGGACAGCTGTCGTCATCCTATTAGCTAATATTGTCATTATTATTATTTATTTATACAGCACCATTGATTCCATGGTGCTGTACATGAGAACGGGATACCATTACTCCATTCCATTAGCTGGAAAGATAAGAATTATTGTATGTGTGTATGCTTCATTAAAGATGGAGTGTATGCTTAAGTTTAAGGCCACTTTCACATGTTGCATTGAACCATAGGATAATCACATCAAAGATGACCTTCTGATAGCGCAGCTCGACTATCCCTCTCTGCTAAAGACCCAACAGCTTTTTTTAGAGAAGGGTGGAGGACATCATTTTTGAAAATAGGGTCCCAGCTGCTTTCCCCCCTCAGTTTAGCGCCCTCGTATAAAGTAGGTAATCGGAATTTACTGTGTGTTGGTGGGACGCAGGTCTGGACAGCTGTCGTCATCCTATTAGCTATTATTATAATTATTATTATTTATTTATACAGCACCATTGATTCCATGGTGCTGTACATGAGAAAGGGATACCATTACTCCATTCAATTAGCTAAATAGATAAGAATTATTGTATGTGTGTGTATATGCTTTATTAAAGATGGAGTTAATGCTTAAGTTTAAGGCCATGTTCACATGTTGTGTTGAACCATAGGATGATCACATCAAAGATGACCGTCTGATAGCGCAGCTCGACTACCCATCTCTGCTGAAGACCCAACAGCTTTTTTGACAGATGGGTGGAGGACATCATCTATGAAAATAGGGTCCCAGCTGCTGTCCCCCCTCAGTTTAGTGCCCTCGTATCAACGAGGTGATTGGAATTTACTGTGTGTTTGTGGGACGCAGGTCTGGACAGCTGTCGCCATCCCATTAGCTATTAATATCATTATTAATATATATTCATACAGCACCATTGATTCCATGGTGCTGTACATGAGAAAGGGATACCATTACTCCATTCAATTAACTGGATAGATAAGTACTAATGTATGTGTGTGTATTCTTTATTAAAGATGGAGTGAATGCTTAAGTTTAAGGCCATGTTCACATGTTGTGTTGAACCATAGGATGATCACATCAAAGATGACCGTCTGATAGCACTACTCGACTACCCCTTTCTGCTGAAGACCCAACAGCTTTTTTGAGAGATAGGTGGAGGATATCATCTTTGAAAATAGGGTCCCAGCTGCTGTCCCCCTTCAGTTTAGCGCCCTCGTATAAAGTAGGTAATCCGAATTTACTGTGTGTTGGTGGGACGCAGGTCTGAACAGCTGTCGTCATCCTATTAGCTATTATTATAATTATTATTATTATTAATATTTATTTATACAGCACCATTGATTCCATGGTGCTGTACATGAGAAAGGGATACCATTACTCAATTCAATTAGCTGGATAGATAAGAATTATTGTATGTGTGTGTATGCTTTATTAAAGATGGAGTGAATGCTTAAGTTTAAGGCCATGTTCACATGTTGCATTGAACCATTGGATGATCACATCAAAGATGACCGTCTGATAGGGCAGTTCGACTACCCGTCCCTGCTGAAGACCCAACAGCTTTTTTGAGAGATGGGTGGAGGACATCATCTTTGAAAATAGGGTTCCAGCTGATGTCCCCCCTCAGTTTAGCTCCCTCATATAAAGTAGGTAATCGGAATTTACTGTGTGTTGGTGGGACGCAGGTCTGGACAGCTGTTGTCATCCTATTAGCTATTATACAGTAAAAAAATGGGAAAGGAAACGGTGTTCACCAGTCCGCGCTGCCAGGATCCACTTATTCCAGGGAAGAAACTCACGATCAGATGTGATATGATCAAAGCCTTTTATTTGATCATATCACATCTGATCGTGAGTTTCTTCCCTGGAATAAGTGGATCCTGGCAGCGCGGACTGGTGAACACCGTTTCCTTTCCCATTTTTTTACTGTGTGATTCCACGTGCAAGTGGTCGGTGGGAGTCCAGCAGCAGCCATCCGGATAAAACACTACATGTCTGCATACCAGTTGTGGGTCGCACAACTGAAATAGGTGAGTGGTTCCTTTATACCACCTGATTGTCAGTGTCTAAGTGATAAGGCACTATTGCGCCTCTTGTTCCCCTTCCCCTTTTTTCTTTCATTTATTAGCTATTATGATAATAATTATTATTATTATTATTTATTTATACAGCACCATTGATTCCATGGTGCTGTACATGAGAAAGGGATACCATTACTCCATTCAATTAGCTGGATAGATAAGAAGTAATGTATGTGTGTGTATGCTTTATTAAAGATGGAGTGAATGCTTAAGTTTAGGGCCATGTTCACATGTTGCATTGAACCATAGGATGATCACATAAAAGATGACCGTCTGATAGCGCAGCTCGACTTTCCATCTCTGCTGAAGACCAAACAGCTTTTTTGAGAGATGGGTGGAGGACATCATCTTTGAAAATAGGGTCCCAGCTGCTGTCACCCTCAGTTTAGTGCCCTCGTATCAACAAGGTGATAGGATTTTACTGTGTGTTGGTGGGACACAGGTCTGGACAGCTCTCGTCATCCTATTAGCTATTATTATCATTATTATTATTTATTTATACAGCACCATTGATTCCATGGTGCTGTACATGAGAAAGGGATACCATTACTCAATTCAATTAGCTGGAAAGATAAGAATTATTGTATGTGTGTGTATGCTTTATTAAAGATGGAGTGAATGCTTAAGTTTAAGGCCATGTTCACATGTTGCGTTGAACCATAGGATGATCACATCAAAAATGATCGTCTGATAGCATAGCTCGACTCCCCATCTCTGCTGAAGACCCAACAGCTTTTTTGAGAGATGGGTGGAGGACATCATCTTTGAAAATAGGGTCCCAGCTGCTGTCACCCTCAGTTTAGTGCCCTCGTATCAACAAGGTGATAGGATTTTACTGTGTGTTGGTGGGACACAGGTCTGGACAGCTCTCGTCATCCTATTAGCTATTATTATTATTATTTATTTATACAGCACCATTGATTCCATGGTGCTGTACATGAGAAAGGGACACTATTACTCCATTCAATTAGCTGGATAGATAAAAATTATTGTATGTGTGTGTATGCTTTATTTAAGATGGAGTTAATGCTTAAGTTTAAGGCCATGTTCACATGTTGCGTTGAACCATAGGTAGATCACATCAAAGATGATTGTCTGATAGCGCAGCTCGACTACCCATCTTTGCTGAAGACCCAACAGCTTTTTTGAGAGTTGGTGAAGGACATCATCTTTGAAAATAGGGTCCCAGCTGCTGTCCCCCTTCAGTTTAGCGCCCTCATATAAAGTAGGTAATCGGAATTTACTGTGTGTTGGTGGGACGCAGGTCTGAACAGCTGTCGTCATCCTATTAGCTATTATTATAATTATTATTATTATTATTTATTTATACAGCACCATTGATTCCATGGTGCTGTACATGAGAAAGGGATACCATTACTCAATTCAATTAGCTGGATAGATAAGAATTATTGTATGTGTGTGTATGCTTTATTAAAGATGGAGTGAATGCTTAAGTTTAAGGCCATGTTCACATGTTGCGTTGAACCATAGGATGATCACATCAAAAATGATCGTCTGATAGCGCAGCTCGACTACCCATCTCTGCTGAAGACCCAACAGCTTTTTTGACAGATGGGTGGAGGACATTATCTTTGAAAATAGGGTCCCAGCTGCTGTCCCCCTCAGTTTAGCACCCTCATAACGACAAGATGATCGGAATTTACTGTGTGTTGGTGGGACGCAGGTCTGAACAGCTGTCGTCATCCTATTAGCTATTATTATCATTAATATTATTATTATTAATTATTTATGCTGCACCATTGATTCCATGGTGATGTACAAGAGTAAGGGATACCATTACTCCATTCAATTCGCTGGATAGATAAAAATTAATGAATGTGTGTGTAGGCTTTATTAAAAATGGAGTGAATGCATAAGTTTAGGGCCATGTTCACATGTTGCATTGAACCATAGGATGATCACATCAAAGATGATTGTCTGATAGCGCAGCTCGACTACCCATCTTTGCTGAAGACCAAACAGCTTTTTTGAGAGATGGATGGAGGACATCATCTTTGAAAATAGGGTTCCAGCTGCTGTCCCCCCTCAGTTTAGCGCCCTCGTATAAAGTAGGTAATCAGAATTTACTGTGTGTTGGTGGGACGCAGGTCTGGACAGCTGTTGTCATCCTATTAGCTATTATAATTATTATTATTATTATTATTTATTTATACAGCACCATTGATTCCATGGTGCTGTACATGAGAATGGGATACCATTACTCCATTCAATTAGCTGGATAGATAAGAAGTAATGTATGTGTGTGTATGCTTTATTAAAGATGGAGTGAATGCTTAAGTTTAGGGCCATGTTCACATGTTGCATTGAACCATAGGATGATCACATAAAAGATGACCGTCTGATAGCGCAGCTCGACTTTCCATCTCTGCTGAAGACCAAACAGCTTTTTTGAGAGATGGGTGGAGGACATCATCTTTGAAAATAGGGTCCCAGCTGCTGTCACCCTCAGTTTAGTGCCCTCGTATCAACGAGATGATTGGAATTTACTGTGTGTTGGTGGGACGCAGGTCTGGACAGCTGTCGTCATCCTATTAGCTATTATTATCATTAATATTATTATTATTAATTATTTATGCTGCACCATTGATTCAATGGTGATGTACAAGAGTAAGGGATACCACTACTCCATTCAATTAGCTGGATAGATAAGAATTAATGTATGTGTGTGTAGGCTTTATTAAAGATGGAGTGAATGCTTAAGTTTAGGGACATGTTCACATGTTGCATTGAACCATAGAATGATCACATCAAAGATGACTGTCTGATAGCGCAGCTCGGCTACCCATCTCTGCTGAAGACCAAACAGCTTTATTGAAGGATGGGTGGAGGACATCATCTTTGAAAATAGGGTCCCAGCTGCTGTCCCCCCTCAGTTTAGCGCCCTCGTATAAAGTAGTTAATCGGAATTTACTGTGTGTTGGTGGGACGCAGGTCTGGACAGCTGTCGTCATCCTATTAGGTATTAGAATTATTATTATTATTATTATTTATTTATACAGCACCATTGATTCCATGGTGCTGTACATGAGAAAGGGATACCATTACTCCATTCAATTGGCTGGATAGATAAGAATTATTGTATGTGTGTGTATGCTTTATTAAAGATGGAGTGAATGCTTAAGTTTAAGGCCACGTTTACATGTTGCATTGAACCATAGTCTGATCACATCAAAGATGACTGTCTGATAGCGCAGCTCAACTACCCACCTTGCTGAAGACCAAACAGCTTTTTTGTGAGATGGGTGGAGGACATCATCTTTGAAAATAGGGTCCCAGCTGCTGTCACCCTCAGTTTAGTGCCCTCGTATTCACAAGGTGATCGGAATTTACTGTGTGTTGGTGGGACCCAGGTCTGGACAGCTGTCGTCATCTTATTAGCTATTATTATCATTATTATCATTATTTATTTATACAGCACCATTGATTCCATGGTGCTGTACATAAGAAAGGGATACTATTATTCCATTCAATTAGCTGGATAGATAAGAATTAATGTATGTGTGTATTCTTTATTAAAGATGGAGTGAATGCTTAAGTTTAAGGCCATGTTCACATGTTGCATTGAACCATAGGATGATCACATCAAAGATGACCGTCTGATAGCGCAGCTCGACTACCCATCTCTGCCAAAAACCCAACAGCTTTTTTGAGAGATGAGTGGAGGACATCATCTTTGAAAATAGGGTCCCAGCTGCTGTCCCCCCTCAGTTTAGCGCCCTAGTATCAACGAGGTGATCGGAATTTACTGGGTGTTGGTGGGACGCAGGTCGGGAAAGCTGACGTCATCCTATTAGCTATTATTATCATTATTATTATTTATTTATACAGCACCATTGATTCCATGGTGCTGTACATGAGAACGGGATACTATTACTCCATTCAATTAGCTGGAAAGATAAGAATTATTGTATGTGTGTGTATGCTTTATTAAAGATGGCGTGAATGCTTAAGTTTAGGGTCATTTTCACATGTTGCATTGAACCATAGGATGATCACATCATAGATGACCCTCTGATAGCGCAGCTCAACTACCCATCTCTGCTGAAGACCCAACAGCTTTTTTGAGAGAAGGGTGGAGGACATCATCTTTGAAAATAGGGTCCCAGCTGCTGTCCCCCCTCAGTTTAGCGCCCTCGTATCAACGAGGTGATCGGAATTTACTGGGTGTTGGTGGGACGCAGGTCGGGAAAGCTGACGTCATCCTATTAGCTATTAACTTTATTATTATTATTTATTTACACAGCACCATTGATTCCATGGTGCTGTACATAAGAAAGGGATACCATTATTAAATTTAATTAGCTGGATAGATAAGAATTAATGTATGTGTTTATGCTTTATTAAAGATGGAGTGAATGCTTATGTTTAAGGCCATGTTCACATGTTTCATTGAACCTTTGGATGATCACATCAAAGATGACCGTCTGATAGCGCAGCTCGACTACCCATCTCTGCTGAAGACCCAACAGCTATTTTGAGAGATGGGTGGAGCACATCATCTTTGAAAATAGGGTTCCAGCTGCTGTCCCCCCTCAGTTTAGCGCCCTCGTATAAAGTAGGTAATCGGAATTTACTGAGTGCTTGGTGGGACGCAGGTCTGGACAGCTGTCGTCATGATATTAGCTATTATTATCTTTATTGTTATTATTTATTTATACAGCACCATTGATTCCATGGAGCTGTACATGAGAAAAGGATACCATTACTCCATTCAATTAGCTGGATAGATAAGAATTAATGTATGTGTGTGTATGCTTTATTAAAGATGGAATTAATTCTTAAGTTTAAGGCCATGTTAAGTTGAACCATAGGATGATCACATCAAAGATGACTGTCTGATAGCGCAGCTCGACTACCCATCTCTGCTGAAGACCAAACAGCTTTTTTGAGAGATGGGTGAAGGACATCATCTTTGAAAATAGGGTCCCAGCTGCTGTCCCCCCTCAGTTTAGCGCCCTCGTATAAAGTTGGTTATCGGAAATTACTGTGTGTTGGTGGGACGCAGGTCTGGACAGCTGTTGTCATCCTATTAGCTATTATAATTATTATTATTATTATTATTTATTTATACAGCACCATTGATTCCATGGTGCTGTACATGAGAAAGGGATACCATTACTCCATTCAATTAGCTGGATAGATAAGAATTAATGTATGTGTGTGTATGCTTTATTAAAGATGGAGTGAATGCTTAAGTTTAGGGCTATGTTCACATGGTGCATTGAACCATAGGATGATCACATAAAAGATGACCGTCTGATAGCGCAGCTCGACTACCCATCTCTGCTGAAGACCAAACAGCTTTTTTGAGAGATGGGTGAAGGACATCATCTTTGAAAATAGGGTCCCAGCTGCTGTCACCCTCAGTTTAGTGCCCTCGTATCAACAAGGTGATAGGATTTTACTGTGTGTTGGTGGGACGCAGGTCTGGACAGCTCTCGTCATCCTATTAGCTATTATTATCATTATTATTATTTATTTATACAGCACCATTGATTCCATGGTGCTGTAAATGAGAAAGGGACACCATTACTCCATTGAATTAGCTGAATAGATAAGAATTATTGTATGTGTGTGTATGTTTTATTAAAGATGGAGTTAATGCTTAAGTTTAAGGCCATGTTCACATGTTTCGTTGAACCATAGGATGTTCACATCAAAAATGACCGTCTGATAGCATAGCTCGACTCCCCATCTCTGCTGAAGACCCAACTGCTTTTTTGAGAGATGGGTGAAGGATATCATCTTTGAAAATAGGGTCCCAGCTGCTGTCCCCCCTCAGTTTAGCACCCTCATAACAACGAGGTGATCAGAATTTACTGTGTGTTGGTGGGACGCAGGTCTGGACAGCTGTCGTCATCCTATTAGCTATTATTATCATTATTATTATTATTATTATTAATAATTATTTATACTGCACCATTGATTCCTTGGTGATGTACAAGAGTAAGGGATACCACTACTCCATTCAATTCGCTGGATAGATAAGAATTAATGTATGTGTGTGTAGGCTTTATTAAAGATGGAGTGAATGCTTAAGTTTAGGGCTATGTTCACATGGTGCATTGAACCATAGGATGATCACATAAAAGATGACCGTCTGATAGCGCAGCTCGACTACCCATCTCTGCTGAAGACCAAACAGCTTTTTTGAGAGATGGGTGGAGGACATCATCTTTGAAAATAGGGTCCATCTGCTGTCCCCCCTCAGTTTAGCGCCCTTGTATAAAGTAGGTAATCGGAATTTACTGGGTGTTGGTGGGACGCAGGTCGGGAAAGCTGACGTCATCCTATTAGCTATTATTATCATTATTATTATTTATTTATACAGCACCATTGATTCCATGGTGCTGTACATAAGAAAGGGATACCATTACTCCATTTAATTAGCTGCATAGATAAGAATTAATGTATGTGTGTGTATGCTTTATTAAAGGTGGAGTGAATGCTTAAGTTTAAGGCCATGTTCACATGCTGCATTGAACCATAGGATGATCACATCAAAGATGACCGTCTGATAGCGCAGGTCGACTACCCATCTCTTCTGAAAATCCAACAGCTTTTTTGAGAGATGGGTGGAGGACATCATCTTTGAAAATAGGGTCCCAACTGCTGTCCCCCCTCAGTTTAGCGCCCTCGTATCAACAAGGTGATCGGAATTTACTGTGTGTTTGTGGGACCCAGGTCTGGACAGCTGTCGTCATCCTATTAGTTATTATTATCTTTATTATTATTATTTATTTACACAGCACCATTGATTCCACGGTGCTGTACATAAGAAAGGGATACCATTACTCCATTTAATTAGCTGGATAGATAAGAATTAATGTATGTGTGTGTATGCTTTATTAAAGATGGAGTGAATGCTTATGTTTAAGGCCATGTTCACATGTTGCATTGAACCATAGGATGATCACATCAAAGATGACCGTCTGATAGTGCAGGTCGTCTACCCATCTCTTCTGAAAATCCAACAGCTTTTTTGAGAGATGGGTGGAGGACATCATCTTTGAAAATAGGGTCCCAACTGCTGTCCCCCCTCAGTTTAGCGCCCTCGTATCAACAAGGTGATCGGAATTTACTGTGTGTTTGTGGGACCCAGGTCTGGACAGCTGTCGTCATCCTATTAGTTATTATTATCTTTATTATTATTATTTATTTACACAGCACCATTGATTCCATGGTGCTGTACATGAGAAAGGATACCATTACTCCATTCAATTAGCTGGATAGATAAGAATTAATGTATGTGTTTGTATGCTTTATTAAATATGGAGTGAATGCTTATTGTATATTGATAAAAGCATCCATTGTCCTGGATTGTGAGCTCCTAGGGGCAGGATGCATGTCTTTTCCTTTCTAGGTCGGCTCTCTTCAGCTTATAATTACATACAGATATACTTCAATAAGCAGCAGGTCACACGTGATCCAGGGAGGTATCCGATCGCCAGAACTGGGGTCAGGAAGCAATTTTTTTTTCCCCCTGAGGTAGAACTCTCCGGGGTTTTCTTAGCCTTCCTCTGTATCTCTGGGTCTTGTGGCTCATCAGGTCCGAAATGTCCGCAGCAAGTTCTGTGGTCTTCATCGGACCTGAGAGTCTTTGTGACTCTTAATTTATTGAAGGACCGGTAATAATTTCATTACAATGTTGGTTATTGCTACTCCAAAAAAAAAAAAAAAAAAAATTAGAGATTATATATTGTGTTTTGTGTTTTTATTTGACTGCAATTCACCCTACACAGTGACAATCGCTCAAACCTCCAGAACTAGAACCAGACTTGATCCGGCATCTAAAAAGGGTCCAGGACCAGGTCTATAGGGGGCGCCGTACACAGAGCGGGTCAAATTACTCCAGCCATTATAACGTCACCTGTCCCAAGTCATGTTACAATGGGGTCATTCTCGATGATGGGGGCACTCACATCGTATAGGTCCGGCCATGATAATGTCACCTGTCCCAAGTCACATCGCTATGGGGGTCTGTCTCGGTGATGGGGGCACTCACATTGTATGGGTCCTATATAATACACTACCTGAAAGAAGACTGAAGAGCAGGTCAGAGAGACGCAGAACACAGGAGACTCAGGAAAAGGAGGAAAATTGCTAAAGAGGTGTCACAGGGACAACAAATAGCCACAGGACAAAACAGGGGGGGTCAGGAATTATCACAATGGCGCATTCACTAAGACCAGCTATAGTAAGAAGAGGAGAAACTTAGGAGGATTTGTGCCAAAGTATGCACCTATTTATCAGGATAGGACAGAAACCCGATTTATGTTAATCATGTACATGTCCTGACTGATTTCTCCCAGAGCAAAGTCACTGCCTGGTGCAGAAGTGCTGGACAACCTCTATATGTGTAATAATGACCCACAGAGCCGCCTCCATCAGAGGAGATGTACACACATCTGTCCATCAGAGGAGATGTACAAACATCTGTCCATCAGAAGAGTTGTACACACATCTGTCCATCAGGTTGGGGGGTGGGGAGGATTTTCTCGATATATCCCACTCCTCATAGCACACTTGGATAAAAAGACAATTTACATACGAGGAAGAAGGACAAAGGGGCAGGAACACAGAAAGAACTACTGGATCCAGAACAGCCATATTTACACAATGTCAAAGCAAAATACAGATTTATGGAAAGCGACAGGTTCTCTTTAATGGGATTTCTGATGGAGGAGAACATCTCAATGGATTCCGCACATCACTAGTTTCCCCTATTATGACCAGCCATTAATGGGAGACATATAGAGATGGGACCAGTCATGTGCCGTGTGCAGGGTCTCCACATAAAAAAGGATACAAAAAGTGAATGGGGTCGGGGTCTACTATAGACTTACATGTTATGGGGCTGCAAAGCCAGTCGATAAACCTGTAAGTGGCAGCATTGGTGTCTGGGTGCTTTACCTGCACCCCCATTAGTAATTTGTGGTGATAGGTCGGGACATGAGTGGGACTGCAGATTCTAGTGTCTTTGACCCACTAGGGCGATAAAAAACACTGAATAGTTTGAAAATGGGCATCCACTATGGTTGCTGGATACATGAAGTCTTCTACAGCCTTAGGCAGCAGTTTTTATGGTACTCATACTCAATAGATAAAAGTCAGAAAGTCTTCAACACCAAAACTGACGAGGCCACACCTCTGGGTTGCCTAATGTCATTGCTTCTCTAGGGCTCTTCTCAGATATTCATTACATCAGAGCCCTAGAAAACCAAAGCTGCCCCTGTGGAGGTCATAACTGCAGCAGCCCAAGAGCCATACTCCTTAATGGGGGTCCCCTGGGGTGGTGAAGGATATAGGATCCATTCACACCACATTCAGTCGTGCATTCAAATCTTTACACAAAGCTTCCAACTGAATCATGAAAAACTGGATTGTGCTGTCTGAAATTATCGACACCCCCGAAAAAAGGTTAATGGAGCCCAAAGATTCAAAGTTTGTTCAATTCAATGGCTTCTTCAAGGACATATCTGAATCACATTTTGGTGGGATTTAGATAAAACTCCCGGGTACACAAATGTAGTGCAAGGATCAGACTTGCAGCACAAATACCAGAGACCAGCTGTAATCCGGGGCCCTGCCGGAAGTAAGGGAGCAGGAGCTAGCATCAGGAGAGGTGCTTCTAGTTAATGGTTCCCATACCATTTCTAGTCCTGATTCCCGGATACAACCTGAAGGGTCCAATTAATTGGGAGTGCGATAAGGTTTCAATGGTCTATCACTATTTTGGGACTCTCACCTGCACACTACAAGCTCTTTTATTAGTTAAGCCCCACCCACAATGAATGCCAATATTATTATTAGAAACCTCATCATGGCGAGACACAGCTTGGGGTGCAGCTTTCCACTTTTGGCCACTACATGGCCCTTACAAGATAATCATGTGTTCACTGCATTATCACACAGAATGTAAAAAGGTTTAGTACCGTGTTAGCCAGTTGAAAACATGTTGATTGCTCTCAGTGGGAGAAAAAAAATAATAAACTTGTAGTTGTGACCAGGCCCGGAGCCAGCACCCAGCATACCCGGCAGATGCCGGGGCCCTGAAGCAATGAAAGGTCCACAGTTGTGAGTGAGCGGAAGCAGAGGAGCCATGCTCACACACAGCTGCACTCCCTCTCTCCTCTCCTGCTCTGCACTGATCTATGTGATCGGTACACAGCAGGAGAACAAGCTAACCGGGAGATAAATGGAGGCTGATGGATCTGCCAGTTCCAGTCATGTGACTGATCACATGACTGAAATCAAGGTCCTAGAAGAAACTGCTTAACTTCTGCAGCCTCCATGCAGCCTCCATGCAGCTCCTGCTCTGCACGGATCAAGATCATCTGAATGTGGTAATATATGTGTATGCATCTGTGTGTATGTGTGTGTGTCTGTATGTCTCTGTGTGTATTTGTATGTGTGTGTATTTGTATTTATGTATATGTATGTTTGTATGTGCATGTAGCAGAGCTGTGTGTGTTTGTACGTGTATGCATTGTACATGTAGCAGAGCTGGGTATGTAGTGTGCATGTAGCAAAGCCATATGTGTATCTGTATGTGTAGTGTGCATGTAGCAGAGCTGCGTGTGTCTGTGTCTGTGTATGTTCATGTAGTAGAGCGGTGTGTGTTTTATGTGTAGTGTGCATATAGCAGAGCTGTGTGTCTACATGTCCGTGTAGCAGAGGCATCAATGTCTATGGGCATGTAGCAGAGCTGTGTGTCATATATAATTTGGATGGGTGGAGGCGGATTGTAAAAGGGACCCATTAAGACTCTTTCTCCCAGGGCCCACATAAATCTGGAGCCGGCCCTGCAAACAGGTCTTAGAAGGGCTTATAATTTTGCAATGAATGAAAAGGTGTGTAGGCTCAGCGCAATTCTTTATCAATAGCTTATGTCTACAGTATATCAATATAACTCACAATATGTATGCTAAAAAAAATCTTAAATAAAATCACAAATATGCATTTTTTAACCGTGTACCGGATATTTATTAACATAATTTTTATCAAAAAACGTTTTTATATAAAATGCTTTAATACATTAAAATCCTAATGTATATATATATATACAGTTATTTCTATAAATTCAATAAGTTTCTCATTACTCTTCTGGACAGAGTTCTGTTCCATTAGTGAGGGTGATGCCTCTCAGATTCCATATGGGGTGCCCTAAAAAACATTTAGTGTATCAGTATATATATATCATTCTGTTGGAGAATATTTGGACACCACAGCCACCCCAGCATGAACAAAAAAACAGGTGAGCACAAAAACACAGGAATATTTTGATCCCTCATACTACAGCATACTAATCTATTATATAATTGCCGTAGCGACTTCTGTCGCGACCGGCGCTACTTCCTGTGGCTTTGTTCGCGTAGCTTTGCACTTTCTCCAGGACTCTGTCAGTGGCCGCGTAGCGGCCACGCGACTCGCGAAGCAATGCCCGCAAAGCGGGCATTGCGAGTCACCGAGTTTCATTGCGAGTTTCTGGCTCCGTGGAACGACGGATGAGAGGCGAGTCCCCTGGCCGAAAATAGAACCAGGGCCCCGGCCATAAAATCGCCGACACACCGCTATGTATGTCTATGGGAAGTGAGGCGCGATTCTGATTGGCCGCTGTGAATTTTCAAAAATGGCGCCGCGAGTGTGATTGGAGGGCGCATTCCCATAGAGATGCATTGAGAAATGAGGCGCGATTGTCATTGGTTCTTGGACATGGCGCTTTGCTTCCGATTGGTCGGCGCTCAGCGGGGAAAGCTCAACTTTCCTTGCCGAGCGCCTGGTTCGATTTTCGGCCACGCCGTTCGGGAGGGTGGAAGTCTGTAGCTCCGCCCCGCTCTGTTGTGATTGGACAGCGGCATCTTCACACAGTAGCGCCGACCAATCGTATTCATGGCGCTATGTTTGTGAAGTTTCCGCTCTCCAATCAAATAGCGGCTGGCGTCTGCCGGTTTTTTATGAATGAACATTTCGCGTCCGCCATGTTAGAGCGCGAAATTTGATTTTGTGAACTATGTTAAAGTTAAAAAGCTGTTTTCACAGTACAATCTCACATCAGAGTATATATTCCTAATGCCTATGCTTATATTAACCCCTTCTTTATACTAATTTCATATCAGCTACGTTTCACCATATTGACCTGTTTTTTTCTAACTTTATTAACCCCTTCTATTCTATTTCTGCTCCACTTGCTATCTCACTATGTGCTGTACTAAGGCCATTTCTACATTAACCTCTTCTATGCCTTTTGCATTTTACTTTTCCCACATACTCTTTTATATGGTTCTAACTCTTACTTTAACCCCTTGCATTCTGTTTTTTATTCACTAACTGTGTCACTATGTGCTGTACTCATTACATTTGAAAATTAACCTCTTCTATACCATTTCTTAGTTATTTTATCTTCCACACTGTTTTATATGAGTGCAAGTAGTACGTTAACCCCTTCTATTCTCTTGGCTATTCACTGCCTATGTCACTATGTGGTCTACTACTGCCATTTTAATACTAAATTCTTTAATACTATTTTTCTTTTTATTGATCATGCCGTATTTTGTACGCGTGCCAGTGCTACATTAACCCCTTACAGACTGTTTTTTATTTTATTTCTACGTGCAGTGTCGCTACACTCTTATGAGTACATTAACCCATTATATGCTATTTTGCTTATATTTCTACTTGCAGTGTGTCGTTACACTCTTATGAGTACATTAACCCATTATATCCTATTTTGCTTACATTTCATACTAATTAGTATGTAGGACTACTAACTCTTATATTTAACAGTTTGGATGTAATGCTACCTTACCACTGTCTTATTGTTGTGCCAGTGCTACATTAACCCCTTAAAGACTATTCTTTATTTTATTTCTACTTGCAGTGTGTTGTTACACTCTTATGAGTACATTAACCCATTATATGCTATTTTGCTTATATTTCATATTAATTAGTCTGTAGGACTACTAACTGTCTTATATTTAACAGTTTGGATGTTATGCTACCTGTCCCTTTCAAATCAGCGGTAATTTTAAATCGTGCCAGATGTGGTGAAAAAATCGCATCTCCTCTGTTTGCTGCATTGCTGCTGCATAACTGCTGCACTTGCGGTCCGATTACGGTAATCGCCATAGTCAGTATATAGGGACTTGCGTCAGATGCTGCAAGTGCACTTTGGCTCTTGCGCCAGGTGCTGCCGCAAAATAAATCACGGTCGACCACTGTTTTTTATCGCCCCACCACCTGCCGCAAGTGGTAAACACCAATTGCCGCACCTGCCGCAAGTAACTATATACTGACTATAGCAATTAACGCAACCGCCCACAAGTGCAGCGCTTATGCTGCGGCTATGCACCAAACCCAGCAGATACAGTTTTTTTCACCGCATCTGATGCTATTTCTAATTACCGCTAATGTGAAAGGGCCTGTCGTCACAGTAGGACATTAACTACTTTTACATACCAAATATATTGGTTCCATCTCATTTTACACTCTATGACCGACTTGGGCCCCTTTCACACGCGCGTTGTACATGCCGATTTACATTATTCCATAACATGTGGAAATATTTCCATTATTAACGCAAGTTCCCCATACCTGTCACCATGGGTGCAGTTGCGTAAGGTCACGCTACTACGCCGGATTAATGTTGATTTCTACATTGACCTGCCTGTTTCACCATGTACTCCAGAAGTTCCCTTATTTGTATTTTCACCATGCTTGGTCACATTGTCCCATTTCACGCTCGCTGATAATGCCGCTGTTTCCACCAACTCCAGCAAGAAAAAAAAAAAACACTACTTCCCCTATAATCCCAAAACCCTACGTTTAAGGTATACAATAACGCTAACTCCGCCATTTTGCAACACCTTCTGCAACTCCACCCCTGCTGCCAGTTATGCGGAACTTCATGTCATATCGGTACTTTAACCGCTTTTCTGACAATGTTGGAAATCTGCTTTTACAACACGCCTCTCAAAGGGCCCTTACATCCATTTCTCTTGCCTTTAAGTCTCTTTTTAAGGACTTTAAACACACTGATTTCCATTCACTACTCCATACAATAAACATCAAGAAATATTTGTTTTGTACTTTAAAGAACTCAATCATTTCATTTTCACTGGTTATTCAAATACACACTTTCCTTTTATTTGTTTTGCCTATTTAGACATAGTTATTATTGATTGTTTCCTTATCTAACACACTCTAGCTCATTTTGGATTTGACTTACTATTCTTATTAAGATGAGCTCTCCAACAACAAATATCGCTCTTGCCAAGGAGGCTGCATCTACGCCTAAGAAGAAGCGTGCAGAGGAGACTTCAGAAGAGACACGTCTTCGGTTAGATCGTGATAAGGCTGCTAAAGCAAAACGTATTGCAGAGGAGACTTCGGAAGAGAGACGTCTTCGCTTAGATCTTCGTAACGCTGCTAAGGCGAAATGTATTGCAGAGGAGACTTCAGAAGAGAGGCGTCTTCGCTTAGATAGTGATAAGGCTGCTAAGGCGAAACGCACTGCTGAGGAGACCTCGGAAGAGAGACGTCTTCGCTTAGATCGTGTTAAGGCTGCTCACGCCAAAGGCATTGCAGAGGAGACTTCGGAAGAGAGACGTCTTTGTTTACTACGTCTTAAGGCTGCTAGAGTGGAACGCATTGCCAAACTGTCTTCTCCAATGAGACGTTTTCGGTTGGATGCTGCGAAGGCTGCTTCGAAGAAATTTATTGCTGGACTGTCTTCTGAAGAAATAAGTCAACGAATGTCAAAAAGAGCCATGGATGCACGTGCCAGACGGGAAAAACAGCAAATTACTGTCACTGAAGAATCGTCTGACAAAGATACTACTCCTGCCTCTTCGTGTACTGACATTCTACAAAGTGAAAATCCTTTAACACCTCCCATGACCTCCATGGAAAACAAAGAAGCAAAGGTTCAAAAGGAGTCTGGGCGTATGCGCAAGAAGCGTGCCGAGGAGACTTCTGAAGAAAGACGACTTTGCTTGGATAAGGAAAAGGCTGCTTTGAAAACACGGGTTTCAAAAGACTCTTTTGAAGGAAGGACGCAACAATTAGGCAAAAAAATCCATGCCTGCGTGTTGAAGACGCAAACACCAAGAGTTCATGCCTACAGGAGATCCGTCTGACCCTCATACTGCTGCCACCTCTTCCTGTGACCCTCATACTGCTGCCACCTCTTCGTCTGACCGTCATACTGCTGCCAGCTCTTCTTCTGATCCTCATACTGCTGACACCTTTTCGTCTGATCCTCATACTGCTGCCACTTCTTCATCTGATCCTCATACTGCTGCCACCTCTTTGTCTGATCCTCATACTGCTGCCACCTCTTCTTCTACTGTGTTAACTACTACTGAACAGCCTTTACCACATCGCAAGGCCACATGTAAACGAAAACACTCTGCTGAGGAGACGCCATACACCAAACAGTGTAACATTTTGAGGCTTAAAAGGAAAAGACAGATGCATAAAGATACACTGTCTCCTACGTCTAAACAACTCCGCTTGACCCATTTGGCTGATAGACGTCGTGACGTACGCACACGTTCTTCCACTTCAACATTGCAAGAGCCACAACGCAATTTATATTCAACTTCTTCTTTTCTTGAATGTTTTGATTCTATGTCCCTTCCACGTCTCATCTATGTAGGATTACACAATCTACCTTTCTTATCTTAACTTTTCCTTCATCCAATGGGATTTATTGATCAGGATCATGCTATTACAGAACATACCTGTGGTTTCATGAATGTAATATGTGAAGATTGTGAGGCTCGACATTTTACTGATGAACGCCCATCAGATAAACACTTTACTCTTTGTTGCCACAAGGGAAAAGTAAAGGTACCATTACCTCAATACCCGGAGGTCTTCCAACGGCTGCTGAAATGAGAGAGTGAGTACAGTTCTAATTTGATGCAGAATATTAGGAGCATTAATAGTTCTTTTGCTTTTGCCTCCATGGGTGCCCATGTTTCTCCACCACCTGGACACGGCCCTTACTGTTTCCGTATTCATGGGCAAATTTATCATCGCACCGGAACACTCCATCCTGCTCAAGATCAACCTCCAGCATATGCACAACTGTACATTTTAGATACTGCAAGTGCTGTAGAACAACGGATACAGTCTCCAGAAAATGTGAAATGTCATCCTACTTTAATGAGTATCATTGCTCTTCAATTGGATAATATTAATTCCTTTGTTTCGGCCTACAAAATGCTACGTGACGTTGAATTAGAAGAACAACAGAAGGCAGTAGAACATGGCACCGTCATGCCAAATATTATCATGGCCATTAAACAAGACAGAGACCAAGACCCTAGACGCTATAACAATCCTACTGTCAATGAAGTTGCTGTGGTCTTTGAAAATGCTGATGGAGAGCCACCATTCAATAGAGACATTTTAATTCATTTGAAACCTGATCCAAATAACCCCTTGGCCCCAAAAACACAGCAAGTCAGTATTCTACACAGCAATTTAGATGCATTACTGTATCCCTTATTTTTCCCTCATGGAGAACAAGGCTGGCATGAGGGACTCAAGCATCAAGGCCAAAGTCAACGCAGGGTTACACAGCTCCAGTATTATTGCTATTTGTTGCCTGTACGGAATCGGTTCAATCCTGTCCTGAATGGTAATAAACTAACGCAGCAGTACTTAGTGGATGCGTATGTGAAAATCGAGGCTAATCGCTTAAATTTTATCCGTCAACACCAAAAGGATTTAAAAGTGGAGGATTATTGCGTACTCCAGGAACATCTCCTGAAAAAATCTGTTGAGAAAGGTATTCCCATTGGCAAGACGGTCATTTTACCATCTTCCTTTGAAGGCAGTCCAAGAAACATGCAGCAACGCTATCAGGATGCCATGGCTATTGTGACTAAATTTGGACGACCGGATCTTTTTGTAACCATGACCTGTAATCCTAAATGGAGGGAGATTAAAATCAATTTAGAGCCATGGGAGCGTGTGGAACATAGACCTGATTTAGTCGCCCGTGTTTTCAGAATTAAACTGGAAGCCCTATTAAAAGACATTAACAGTGGATTATTTGGCAAAGTTTGTGCAATGGTTCATGTTATTGAATTCCAAAAGCATGGCCTACCACACGCTCACATTTTGATCATTCTGGATAGCAAATCCAAACTAAGAACTGAGGTTGAAGTGGATAATATAGTTTGGGCTGAAATCCCTGATCCTGAAGATTACCCTGTGCTCCATGAAATTGTGATGCAACACATGATTCATGGACCTTGTGGACAACACAACCCCAATTCTCCATGTATGGATCTTGGAAAGTGTAAGAAAGGTTTTCCTAAAGATTTCCAAACAAAAACACTCTTAGCTGACGATTCATACCCTACTTATCAAAGAAAGGAAGGATCATCCTTTCAACACCATTCAAAGATGATTGATAATTCTTGGGTTGTTCCCTATAACCCTTTCCTACTATTAAAATACATAATAGAAATATACAAAAATACCAAAAATATTAGTTTTGTTATAAAGATATTATAATTAGTTTTTAGATATAATATAGTTATTTAAAATATATAGTAATTACTTTTTTAGCTTAGAAAATTTCTTTTTTCATTTCATTGTATATGTATGTAAACACACATTTTTTTTGTAGATTGTAGATGTGTATCATCTAAATGCTTGCATTTAGTGATAAGAACCTGAAGCTCCAGCAGTATAGCTGCTGCGAGATTTCTTTTTCTTTTTACACAGGGTGAGGTTTTTGTGAATAGCTAAGGCTGCCTTCAGACTTGCAGATGCATCTCCAGCATTTTGAAGATGCATCTGCAAGCATCTGCATGCAAACGGCAGCCCCTATCTTTATAATGGGACATACGGTGTCTGCAGATGCTTGCAGACAGCCGTGTGCACCCATTTACTCCTATATGTGATCTCTGCACAGGCGCATGCCTGCATACAAATCACACAATCCCGCCCGCAGCAGGGATGCAACATGTGGCGTCCCTGGTGCGGAGGAGAGTCTGTGATCTGTACGAAGGCATCCGCCTGCACACAGATCACATATAGGAGTGAATGGGTGCGCACGGCTGTCTGCAAGAATCTGCAGACACCGTGTGTCCCATTATAAAGAGAGGGACTGCCGTCTGCATGCACATGCTTGCAGATGCATCTGCAAAACGCTGCAGATGCATCTGCAAGTCTGAAGGCAGCCTAAGAGATGGGTGGGACGGCTGTTCACACACATCTCTATCTTGAAGTGTGTTCTGTACATATAAATACATATATACACATAGGTACATATTTAGACACATAGCTACATATTTAGACACATAGGGAAAGAATAGACATTTTGATTTTACATCTGAATTATTCTGCTATTTCTTGAATTTTTAGTTGGAAAAAAACAATTTTGCCACTTGCTGCCTAATGGTGACCTACAGTACTCTTAATGTAAGTTGCATGAAATGTTTATGGAATTTGTGGTTTACTTGCGGTAGTTGCGGCACATGTGCTTTCGACAGTTTCAATCGCCAAAATCAGTTAGCTCTCATTTTTAGTGGTTGCATTTAGTCAACCTGTTAAAGCTCAGCTTGCCGTATTTACTGCAAGCTAACTGCAAGTTCAATATTTATTACATGTTACTTGCTGAAAGTGAGCTGTAGGTAGTCTCTTTGGTGCCAAGTTCAGAAATTGTATTTGGTTATTCCATACCTTCTGCAAATAGCCAAAAAATATCTGATTTAAAAGGAGTCTAACTATTAATTATTAAGGATAGAGTAGAGTAGGTACCACCAGTTGTAAGGCTACCTTCCCGTGGTTGGTGGGGAAACATGTACTGGCTCAATCATAGATTATTAATATTCATATATAAATTGAATATACATAATCTGTACAAAACATCGGTGCCAGTATCTGTACGAAAAGCCTTGCCTTAGAATCATGACATGTACTACACTGACATATACCATGCAAACATTGGTAGTTGATAGATATCATGTCTTATGTGCATTATTGTCAAATTTGAATGAATAATGTATATATGCATGCTACACTCCCGATTCTTTAACATTGGCCCGCCATCTATCATGGAATAATAGGATTATTAGTTAAAACTCAAATTTAATAAACTATACACCGATCCTAGAATCGGGCTCACAGCTAATACAAACATATTTTAATAAGGAAGCACCACAAAAAAGGAGGAAATCCACATCAAGCAGTACATAGCCCAGCAAGAAGATAACATATAAAGCAATATATAGAGGTAAGAGAAACCACCTGAGCTTAATATACAATAATAATTCCCCTAACGCACTTCCGTAAGTTTCGGCGCTACTTCCGTCGTTGTGGCCGTAGGCGCGCGGCGCCTACACGATCTGCAAAGCATTGCCCGCGCAGCGGGCATTGCGAAATGATATATGGTATATTTTTAAAAAAATAGGCAAGCTAGTATAGGAATAAATTGTTATGTGTTTTAGATAGACTAAAGACTAGAGAGTAAATGAAGAGTTAATGGGAAGACTTTTTATCAATCAATCAATCAATCAATATGTGTAATAGGGAATCAATCATGTTGCTTATAAAATGTATGATCACAGTCTAATCCCCTTACACCGCCTGAGGAAGACTGTCAGAGCACAGTTGAAACATGTTGTGGAGCTAAGGGGAAATAAAGTCGCCTGTTAATGAAATCCATTTAGGTGCCTGTAAATTGAGCCCTCCCACAAAGACCGCTTATCATCCTTGTAACATATATCTATCCCCATTTCTGGGGACGAGCGTCAGGAGCAGCCTAATAGAGGCACAGAGCAAAAAGCAAAAAGGACCTGGCGTTACTAGGTAACCAGTGGATGCGGTGACGTAGTTCTGGAATTTGGGTGACCACGTGACCGGAAAGGTCCTATCGGAGCAGCCGTGAACGAGTGAGGAAGGAGGAAGGAACAAACAGTTGTTGCATCGAAGGGGACACCTAATGGAGGCTTACAAACCGGGTTGTGCAGGCAGCACAACCCTGTCACGTGAGTGGCCACTGCCCCACGCCACTAATAAGAGTCTGGAGGATCCTACCCATTGCACCCCATTTTTCTTTTCCTTTTTCTTTTCTCTTGTTTTACAGCAGGAGGATTGGTCCTCATCTCTACTTCTGGCTAAAATTGCCTTTAATAAGCAGATCAATCAGTCTACTGGAACCTCGCAGCTTCTTTGTAATTATGATTTTATTCCCATTTTGGTGAATTTTCTAGGATATGCTCTGGGTGTCTTGCAGCAGAGGTAGCTATACAAAAACTTGAAACTAAAAAATTGGAACAGCATCAGAAAAAATTACCTTACACTAGTGCTGCACTTTTTCAAAACACCAATCCAAGTGTCCTTTTTATGATATAGAAAAAATTGCTCCAAAAAATAAATTAAATGTGGACTTTATTGCCCAGTGGCATGCTGATATTTTGGATATAGTATCCTTTTTCAAACAGTCTGCTTGAAAAAGGATACTATATCCGAAATGTTGCCACGCCACTGGGCAATAATGTCCACATTTAATTTATTTTTATGCTGTTTTTTCATTTTTTTCTATATACAAAAACTTGGTAATGTCTGGAGGGAGGTTCAAAATACTATTGGGATGGCTCAGCTTTGGCAGAAACATAAGGCTGGAAGGAAATGCTCAACAGGTTCTGCCTTTAAGGTGGAAGATAACATATGGTTATCTTCTAAGAATATTAAACTAAAGGTGCCCTAAACAAAGTTAGGTCCTAAATTCATTGGTCCATATGAGATTTGGAGGTGGCCAATCAGGTTGCCTTCAGATTAAAAATCCCGCAGTTTTCTTGTATCTCAAAAGTGTTCCACAGATCACTGTTGAATGAATTTGTTTCCTCTGTTGTGTTGACCTTATCCCTGCCTCTTCCTGTTTCCATTGATGGAGGTTTAAAGTATAAGGTACAGAGGTTTATTCATTCTCTGAGAACCTGGAATTCCCTTTAATACCTAGTGCATTGGAAGGGATATATATCAAAAGAGAGATCCTGGATTCCAACTCATTCTGCAGAAGCCGATCGATTAGTCAGGCCCTTTCATTGGGGTTTCCTGGAAAACCTTGGGGTCTCATGAACCCCTGTGAAAAGGGGGTTTTGTCACAATCTCTCCATGCAGTACTTCTAGGATGTTATTGTATGTTGTTGTTACTGGTACTTGGGTGTGCTGAGTTGTCAGTATGTTATGTTCAGAGCTATTCTCTATGCTGGTTCTAGGAAGGGTTGATTACTCAGGTGTCTCTTCTTCCCATAATTCCTATGTAACTTAACTCTGCAGCTTTCCCCAGAATTCTTCAAGTCATACATTTTACCTGAAAGTGCTGTGTGGCCATCTCTCCTGTATATACCTTCATCTCTGTTAAATGACCCTGGACTGTTGTTTGACTACTCTTGTGCCTGTTCTTTGTACATATTATCTTTCTCCTGGTATTTTGACCTGTGGACCTTTACCAGTTTAAGACTTTGTTTAAACCCTGGATCCTCATCGTGTTCTCCTAGAATACCTGACCTCAGAAAATGATACGACCACGTCTCTATCTACTCCCGGATACTGCGTACTCTCCTGGAACTGACCATCTTTTTGCCTCTTGTAAGTAGTGACTTCATCACATCTTTGCTGTTGTAGTGACTAGCGTGACTGCCACTTATAATCTGTATGTACTTTGTGTCACTTTATACTGCATGCGTTGTTTGCCCTTTATAACTCGCAGGTCTGAGCTGCCTTATTGCCTAACATTAGACGAAGGGAAATGCGAGATTTTCTCACATCACTCTGTGAGAGTCACACACCAGTGTGACTCCAGTCTTATACCTATAAAACTGGAACAAGCAGACATATACATGAGACCTTTCCATTGCTCAGAAGCACCTGCCATATACTCTACCACCAATTACCACTGTAATTATACCAACAAACAGCCTTATTGTGCAGAACTACAATAAAGCCTCAATGTATTGCTACATTAAAAGACTCATCTGATCAAGCCACATACAGCCCTGAGCCTGAAGTAAACTGATAACCCTACTTGAAACATTGTTATTGAGAAAAACCTAACGAAGTGATCATTTCCAACCCATACACATATACAGTAAGGGTACCTTTACACGTGGCAACTTTTCTAGGAATTTCACTGGCAATTTATTGGTTGCAGTGAAATCATGGACACATTGTTCTATCTTGTTGCTGTGTACAAATGGAACAATGTCTCCATGATTTCACTGCAACCAGTAAGTTGTCAGTAAAATTCCTAGAAAAGTTGCCGCATGTAAAGGTACCCTAACACATTAGTGGCAATGAAGAAACCAGGTTGTAAAAGAGTGTCTCACATGCTCTGATTTTTTGTGGAGCAGGCAATAGAGAATTTTCTATCTACATATAGTAGTATTGGGGCTGAGTTAAATTGTTACATTTAGGCCTGCACCTTCTCGCACGACCCATGCCTCTGTCACTAGATGGCACCCTACTTGCACTGCTGATAACATTGGGAGATGCACCCACAGACCTGATTTATATTGGTCTGGGACTTGTGGTCCCATCCAGAATGAAGTCTAAGACTTAGTGCTGGTTATCTATTATCGCCAGCTCTCTGAGGTGAACATTGGGCATCGCCACTCCCTAGTTAAATCCACAGCAGCCTTTAGCTATCAGTTATATTTCATTACTATTCTGTTGCTGTGTAACATAGTAGATTACAGTTGCTGTCTTTAGCCTCTATATCCTGAAATTCCTGGCATTTGGTTCTTGACCTTAGCTTGTTTTTCTCTTTAATCAATTGACTAACAATTTCCTGACTCTGACCTTATGGTGACAACCTGGCTTGCCGACCTCTCTGCCAGCACACACCACACATTTGTTTAAATGTGAGCTTTGTATTGTGAATGTGAAGCGCTGCGGAATATGTTGGCGCTATATAAATAAAAATTATTATTATTTTTACCACAAGCCAGCAGCCCTTCTTTGGACATAAAATAGGGGACCGTGCATAAGTTCAGATCCCTGCATAGGGGTTAAAGGGTGAAGACCAGGCTACCCCATGGACCTGCTAATCAGAGAGCCTTGTGCAAAGCCTGACTGTGAAAGCCCTATTATGAGCTGACAGGTTTCCAGGAACAGACTAATTACAGAAATGAAAACTGAAGAAACTTTGTAAATGATCTAACTTAAAAATATCCCATTAATTTAAACCTACAGCCCCTATATAAATCTAGATAATCCCCATGTACTTGTAGTAGACAATATATTGCCACCACCTTACTTGACATAAATATATATATATATATATATATATATATATAGCATTGCGAGTAAATGAACAAATATAAAATAGCTCTGAAGGTGTACATAATTTAGGCATTGTATGTAGGGTTGTATATATTCTTAACAAAGTCATAAGTTTTTTAAACTTGAAAAATAGGGTTGGAATGATAACAAGCACAGAGATGGGGTCTTAGCCGATAAAATCGAAAAAGAAAAACCTTGGATAGGCTCACCTTTTGTGGTTGGGTGAGACACAACCCTATAAGCACATACACCGGCTGCTGCAGACCCACATGCAAGTATAATATCAAGACAGAAGAAAAGCGTGCTATTTGCACTGCCTGAGTCATTCTCATCACTCTGGCAGTGCAAATAGGACCCTTTTCTTCTATTTGGATATTATGCTTTTTTTAAACTGCAATAAAATTCTATTTTAAAAGACACAATATTAAAATACTTATATTGGAAAAAATTCTTTACATAAGAGTACTTTTTTATATTGGGTGAATCGCATATCTATATCCAGATATATTTAATTCCAAACTAATATTTATTCACAAATTATAAATGGTAACATTGAATTTCACAATATGATTAAGTAACTAAAGTAAACCATGGCTCTCTTTAGGATAATAATAATAATTTTTATTTATATAGCGCCAACATATTCTGCAGCACTTTACAGTTCAGAGGGTATATGATACAATGCAATACAATAATATATAATAAAATACAATAATAAGATGAAATACAATACAATATGAGACAATACAAATATAATACAATACAGACCATATGAGACAAAAAATAGATAAATACAACACTATGCCCATTAGGAGTGAGATCCCTGCTCGCAACCTTACAATCTATGAAGAAATACGGGAAACACATAAGGTAATAGTAACAAATGCCATCGTATATGGTCCAGCTATCAATATGATAAATAGGGGATTCACATAATGCTGCATGAACTGTTCACCAACCAGGATCTGTACAAGAACAGATAAAGTGCTATAAAATATGTTAAAAGTATAGCAAACTTTAACACAACCTGCTTTGTGATCCAGAGTCTAAACTGCTGTAACCTCGGCACTTCGTCCAAACTCAATTATCTTCACCACGATGCTCGTGGAGGTGTGGATCCTGCAGCAGCTGGTTTTGAGCTTTTGTACTGGCTGTGAGTGCACACAACCGACCCAGGTGAGCAGATCTCATCACATTTAGCTCCTCTCTTTTAAGGAGCTAAGACCCTATTGCGCAATTTTGTCTCACTCTCTAGATGTAACCTCAATGACATTCCTGCTCCTTAGGCTTCATGCTGCTGGAAGGCTGTGTTGTAGAATGACATGCAAACTCCATGAGGACTGCGATGGATCTTCATGACTTTATGTCTTCCTTAATAAATTGGTAAATAAGGGTGTATTCATTTAACTCTTTCTCTTTATATGTTTAAGGTTTGCTTTCTTGGACTTTGTATTCGATGGACTATGGCAGATCTTCATGGCTGTTTTTTTTCTTGAAATAAATTTGTAAATGAGGGCTAAAGTCAGGGAGTGTTTTTCAAACAAAAAGTTGTGGTTTTGTTGTCTGTTACCTTACTGGGTTACTAATGGAGGGATATCTGATAGACACCTTTACATTACTAACGCGGAGCTTGATGACATCTGACATTACCTAGCTGGCATCAACCCCACAAACCATTACACTAACTGCCACCGCAGCAGGGCATTGAGAAGAGCCGAGGCAAAATGCCAGGATTGGCGCATCTAATGGATGTGCCAAATCTGGGACCATGGCATATTGGTATTTTTAGGCTGGGGAGGGTCAATAAACATCGACTTTCTAACCCTGGTAATACCAGCCCAAAGCTGTCTGCTTTACCTTGAGGAGAAAAGGGAATTCATCCAGCAAAACTCAGAACATAAAATATATTCTGGAACTATTGGATGAATTATCCTTTTCTACTCATGTTCCTCCAGTGACCAGCTGGAATCCTTCCCTCTGTGCAATACCTCTCTTACTGTCTGGACTTGTGGACACCATCAGTGAACTGGCAGTGGCTGATAAGTATTTACTCTTTGTTCTACTTTACCTTGGCTGGTTCTCAAGAATGGGGGAACCTCACATTTTTTTAATTATAAAAAAAAAAAAAAAGATAAACTTTTAAAAAGGAGTGGGCTCCCCCTCTATTTTTGAGAACCAGCCAAGGTCAAGCACATAGGTTTGCTTTACCTTGGCTGGCTAAATAATGAGGGGGGACCCAGTTGTTTTTTCTTTCAAACTATTTATTGTGGCTAATGACTGTAAAATCTATTGATCTCTTCATTCTTTCTTTCTCTCTATTCTGTCTCTCTTTCTCTCTATTCTATGTTTCTATCTGTTCTTTCTACCTATCATTATATCTATTATATCTATGCTATCTATTGTATCTGTCTATCTATTCTATCTTTCGCTCTATGTATTCATTCTATCCCTCTATTCTATCTATCTTTATATCTATTTTATCTACCTTCTATCTTTCTCTCCAACTATTCTTTTTATCTATTCTATCTTTCTATACATCTCTTTATGTATGCTATTTGCCTTTATATCTCTCTATTTAACTAGAAAAAGTTCTCTGCAGCACTCAGTTACTACCAATGACGTACAATTGCTAACAAGCTACGTTTTTCAAAAAACTCAAAAATCTTATTTTTTTATTTCTGAAGTTCTTAGTACATACATTGGCCAGTGTCTGCTTGCGCATCGACTGCGACAAAGTGACTTCAGGTCCGATGAGTCCTAATGCTGACACCCAAGGGTAGGGTGGACAAGTAGGACTTGGGTGTCAGCGTTAGGACTCATCGGATCTGAAGTCACTTTGTCGCAGTTGATGAGCAAGCAGACACTGGCCAATGTATGTACCAAGAACTTCAGAAATAAAAAAATAAGATTTTTGAGTTTTTTGAAAAACGTAGCTTGTTAGCAATTGTACGTCATTGGTAGTAACTGAGTGCTGCAGAGAACTTTTTCTAGTTATTTGACCCAGCGTCCCTGCTAGCACCAGTTCACATTAGTCTGTGAGTGCTGTGCAGTTTTTTTCTCTTTTTTCTCTCTCTATTTATTCATGCATGTACATACACATACAGTATATTCATATATACTGTATATATAGATATATGCACACACATATTCACGTGGTCACACACATAAGCATAGATTGTGATTTTTAGAGCTATTTGTGTAGGATTTTATTTAATAATGATATTGCTACAGGCAGGCAGGGAGGAAGGAATTAAGGAAAGCACCTTTCTCCAGTGAACCGGGGAGCAGAGGACCATAAGTAGCAGTGACTCCCCTGTGCCTGTGCAGAGCTAATGAAGCCAATGCCCTTAGGAGGGGGAAATAATTCAGGATAACGTTGGGACTTTTACTGAGCAGGCGCAGAATTTCAGACCAGGAAATACAAGTCACAGGCATAGTGTGATGCTAACAGGTGGCAAAAAGGATGCTAAAAAAGCAAGGAGGCAGGGTTATCTTCCCGGCAGAATAGCCTGGAAGATCTAATTAACATAAAGCGATCAAAGATGATATTTCCACAAGAAGGCATCTGCTTTGAGGCATACAGATAAGACTATTTTTACTATCCTATTACCTGTATGCTCATAGTAACATTTTAGAAAGGTCAAAGTAGTGACAGATTCCCTATAAGTTTTTTAGCACATAGTAGAGAATGCATGACATCAATTGTTTGCAGGATTTTCCTTCATGTAAATTGTTGCACATTTTTCTAAAGTTTTTATTGTGGCTTGGAATGTGTTTTTTGTTGAGGTTTGTAGATCGGAAACCCCAAATATAATTATAAAAATCCTCAAAAATTGTGCTGAAAAATGAATTAAAACAGCTCAAAAGGTCATTACTGTGAAACTATGCTGAAATGTGTTATTTTAGAAGCTTTTTTAGATGTGGATTTACTTAAACGTTTTCTACAATTTTTTCAAAACTGACCGGAGACCTGACCGGAAGAAGCGGCATATTGCTGCGAAACGGTGCCCGTCGTCACCTGTACTCCACACTCCCACCCCTCACCATGCCTTGCCTGTAACCTGGCTCCAATGAAGTGAAGACTTATATTGGTGAGTGCCGCTCATTTTTCTACTGTATTCTACTGAAAAGGGGAACCGGAGCATGAAATACAAAAGCTGGAGCTGATAAAAAGTTCAGCCACAAGAGGGAGCTAAAATATTCTAAACAAACTAAGTAAGGGATTTCAGATTAGCTCCTGAAGCAGAATAGCTTGTTTTGGTGGAATTCCTGTTTTGTCTAATGTAGATGGAACCAAGACTTTTAAGCTGTGTCTAGTCTTGCCCACACCCCTGACTTGCAGCTTCCTGTGTACACTCTGTATTGTCAGTAAATTGCCAGTGGTGGGACAGATTACTTGAGCTTGGCTGCACGTTAAACATTGTCCTCTAATGATAATCTTCTGCTGATAAAACACTGATTGTATTGAACCTACAGTGCACAGCCTAATAAGTAAACACATTCCTAGAATCAGGTTCTCAGCACCTATATTATGCTGCTCTCATATTAAATATCAAAAATCGGTTGACAGATTCCCTTTAAGCCCTTGAAATTATTATTATTAATAGGTATTTATATAGCGCCATTAGGATACATGGCGCTTTACAATTTGGAGGGTAGACAGAAACAGGTGGTCGAGGACGACCACAAACAACGACAAACGATGACATATCACAATTAGTCATACGGGTACAGCAGGGTCGGGGATCCTGTCCGCGAGGGCTCACAGTCTAAAGGGGGTGGGGAGGGAGACAGTAGAAGGGGGAGGTGAGATGGTGCAGTGGGTCTCAGTGTGTGTTATAGGCTTGTAGGAAGAGGTGGGTCTTCAGGTTTTTTTTTAAGGTTCCCAGGGTCGGGGAGTGTCTGATGTGATGGGGGAGGGAGTTCCAGTCTGGCAGAAGCACGAGAGAAGTCTTGTGTGCGGTTGTGGGAGGTGGAGATGCGGGGGGTTGAGAGGAGGAGTTCTTGGGAGAAGCGCAGATTGCGCGAAGGGAGGTAGCGGGAGACCAGGTTGGAGATGTAGGGAGGGGACAGGTTGTGTATGGCCTTGTATGTCAAGGTTAGGGTTTTGAAGCGAGATCGCTGGGGGATGGGGGAGCCAGTGGAGGGCTTGGCGGAGAGGGGAGGCGGGGGAGTAGCAGGAAGAAATCCTGCTTTCCAGTGGCAGTTATAATCTGACTAGCTTCTTTGAACGTGTGTGGCTTTCTAGATTCCCAATGGACATTGTTGATTTTGACTTTAGGTCATTTTTTGACTATTCTCCTTCTTTAAGATTTTGTCCCTACATCAGCCTCTGGGTGCTGACTCGGCTACCAGACAATCTTCTTGCTTCTGGTTTTATCCTCCAGACAGCAGCCTATGTGTGGAAGTAATTGTATTAAAAAGGGGCCTTAGCACACTGTAATGTTAGGTGCCAGAGGAAAAAAGGTCAATCTCACAATAAAAAGGGACCTCGGCACACTCAGGAGAAAGAGATACAAGCGAATATACAAGAAAAAATTCTTGAAACAATGTCTTTTGCTTTACTATGTGTCTTTTTTATTTTTCAACAGTCCATGTCAAGATTCACAGTGCGTTGACGTTAACGTTTCGGCTATACATTGCCTTCATTATGAATGCTTATAATCTGTATAATAAAAACATACATGTAAAAGCCCAAAAGGGATAACATGATTACACATGGTAAGAGAAAAAAATAATGACACATTTAACAGAATACATTACTTCATGTATATGACATCAGAACCTTTGTGAAGAGGGGACGGAATTACAGAAAAAAATGGAAAAAACCACTAACACAAGGGGGTGATTGTATATCCACAAGATAAAGGAAAGCTTGGCACATACACTGCCTATACATATTCATGTGATTTATGAAAAAAAACACAACACACTCAATATGTACAGAACTAGTTGAAGGCTCCATGGATATAAAATAACCATAAGAAATAAATAAATGACTTATACGTATACGCTTACTGCAGAAACAGAGGATATAAGGGTTCTCATAAGGGACAATCGGAGTCCAGGTGAATAGACGTGTACAATACTGTAAATGTCAGTCTAGAACGTGTAGGGCAAAAATAAACAGCGTCACATAATAGAATAAACCCCCTAAGAATACTAGAACTGGTACAAGGTAAAATATCAGAAGTATATAGAATACCTGAAGTATATAGAAAACCAAAATGCAGACTAATGGGAGCCCAGGAAATGTACGTCCAGCACTAAAACAATGCCTGACCTAAATGTACAGAAGATACGGTAATTACAACTGAAATAAAATGGTAACCCATTGACCATATACATAGAGAGAAAAAAGAAACAAAGCTACCAGATAGTATCAGGAATGGGCATGTCCCTTGTCTATATTGGTCCTCTGTCCAAGAATCTGAAAGAATATATCAGTTACTATCCTGAAAAAAACAAGCTTATAACCAGGTTAAATGCATAAAAGCACCTGAAATGTAATAGTGTCCTTCAATGGTGAGAGATCCACCCTCCAGTTTGTGCAGGACTGTTAGTCTATGGATTAGGGAATACTAAACAAATGAAACAAGTATAAGAAACCTATGCACAAAAAACAGAATCCTCTTGTGACACAGAGATTACCTGAAAAATGCAGCCATCAGTGTGCAGGAGGGAATGGGGACTGAGTAATGGCGAATAGCACGTTTATATGGCGTGGGGGCGTTGCCAGATTGCACTCAGATGGCTTCCTGCTTCCTGCATCTGGATAACAGGAAGCTCCTGAGTGTGGAACGCAAGCACTTCTACTGCGCATGAGCAAATGTTGTTTTAGTGCTAGACAAGCTGAGTCCGAGTCACATGACCCGGGGGAACGCCCACAAAGCTGCAGTTTCAGTATCTCTGTGAAGGAAGAGAGGGAGTAAATAAGAGGTGCACCAAGTATTTCTGATATGGCTTTTTCTGAGTCTGTGGCCTCTGTCAGATGTGACAAGAAGCTATAGAAGGCAAACAATGCAACATTTAAAAAAAAAAAATCAGTTGCAAAATTTATTATAAGCCAAAATTACATGCACTTAATTAAGATTTAATGCCTATCAAGTTCTCCATATGCTTGTCCCTTTTTTATCAACATAGTATAAAGAAATGTTCATATGTTGTGAATTATAGGTGAATTGTTGTATACCTCAATACAACTGGGAAATAAATCTTACATACATGATACATGCATTGAAACAGAAAATAATACAGCTGGAAATCAAAATGTAATAATGTTGAAGCAGAGATGTGAGTATCCTAGAACAGCAACGGCATACCCCTGGGCAAGAAGAAAGAAATAAGAAAGAATACAATAATATATGTGTGAACCAGGCAAAATGTGTTAAATCAAAGAGACCAGATGATGCCTTCTCCGGATGACCAATGCTGCATGAATAATTGAATACCCTATACATAATCCTATGAACATGTCATAAATTATGTGTCATATTACACCAGCCCAACTATGGCTGTATGAATTATCCATCATAACACTTAGTGGGACAAGCTATAGTCTTGAATGACACCATTGATTTACCACAAAATATGCTGAAAAACTGGAAAAAATTCTACGTGTTGTAAATGGCGAAAGAAAAATGCAATTGTGTAACCCAGTGGGGTTGTTGTCTGTTGTTCATTGTACAGTAGAATAATTTTCTAGGTCAGTATGATTTATATATTTAAATTGTGAAACAATAATCTGTAAGTAGAAAAAAAAAAGGAATTGTGTTGTCATTTTTTGAGATTTATAAATGCAATTTTGTACTGGCATGTTATTGTTACTTGAGCCGAAATTATTCTTATTTATGTCATTTTGAGTACTTGACCCCTTAATGCCTACTGTTGTGTATTTGCATCATACCAGTTCAATTCATTTATATGCATATGTATGTTTTAATTCAGGCAATAAGGGGTTTAAAATGTTTTTATTGCTTTTTACTGCATTTATTTAGTGTGGAAGCTGTGACCTGGTACTGCTTTGTGCAGATCACTTATGGCTGTCAGAAGTTAATTACGTTATTGGTATAAAATGATAATATGGTGGAGATAGTGGAGACATGACTGCACGATTGGTACAACAAGGCTGTTAATTGTCAAGGCTACAGTCTGTTCAGGTATGACCATAAAATAAGCGAATGGGATGAATATATATATATATATATATATATACAGTCCCTGGCAAAAGTTATGTCGCTTATCCATGATGTGTAAATAAAAGCGTATAACCTGATGTTAAATTCATCCATTGGTTGTATAAATTACTCTTTTGAAAGCTGAAACCCTCCCAAATGTGGTTTAGATTAAGAAAATAAATTGGCATCAATGCTGAAATATTTATCATTTAATGAACACAGAATGGTCAGATTTTGGCAAGACAAAAGTTTTGTCGCCCACAGAAAGTAATGTGATATTCAAACAAATAATGAACTTAAAATACAAATGTATGTTGCATAACATTCGTGAATGAAGTTGTGGCGCTATTAGAGTCATATTTAATATTTTGTGTGACTTCCATGAGTTTGAAGGACTGCATCCATGCGGTTCAACAATGATTCATACAATTTATTAATGAAGACTTCAGGAATAGCAAAGAATGCAGTCTTACATGCCTCCCAGAGTTCATCTAGATTCTTTGGTTTTATCTTCCAAGCTTCCTCTTTCATCCTACCCCAAACATGCTCATTGATGCTCATGTCTGGTGACTGGGCTGGCCAGTCCTTGAGCACCTTGATCTTTTTTGCCTGGAGGAACTTTGTTGTAGAGATGGCTGTATGAGATGGAGCACCATCCTGCTGTAGAATTTGACCTCTTTTATAATTTGGAATGTAAGAGGTAGCTAATACTTCTTGATATTTTAGGCTATTGATATTGCCTTCCACCTTGCAAATGTTTCGCAAACCCCCATACTAAATGTAACCCCAGACCATGATCTTTCCACCACCAAATTTAACTGTTTTCTGGGTGTATTTTGGATCAATACAGGCTCCAATAGGTCTCCTACAGTATTTGCAGTGGCTGTGGTGTAATTCTACTGAAGATTCATCAGAGAAATCCACCTTCTGCCACTTTTTCAGCGTTTAGCAGGCTGTGGGACTTTGCAAATGCCACAAGTTTTTTTATTTGCCTTTTGTTTAGTGATGGCTTCTGGGCACTGATTCAACCATAGAGGCCATTTCGAGACAGAATCCTACAAACTGTTTTAGTTGACACAGGGACTTGAGGTGATCAGGCCTGTTAGAGCTCTGCTGAAGTGGAAGAGGGGCTTGCTTTGGATTTTCTAACCAACAAACGTTCCTCCTGAGCCTTTGTCTTGTGGGGTCTGCCAGACCTGGGCTTATCAAACACATATCCAGTCTCTTCAAATCTTTTTTATTTCTTTGTATTTGACGCTGAGACACATTAAAGGTGCCAGCCACCTCTGCAGTAGATCTGGTCTTCAGCCTCTTGATAATCAAGGCTTTGGTTGCAGGGTGGATTTTTGGCATGTTGTCAGAGCTCAAGTTGCAGTTCAAGTGAAGGTCTGGAGTGCTGGGTTTCTTTTTAGACACACCCACTAATTAACCAATCATTTACTGAGCACAGGTGAGGATGTAAACTACGATTGGGTGCATTATATAACCAGGCGACAAAACATGTGTCTTGCCAAATTCTGACCATTCTGTGTTCATTAAATGATCAATATTTCAATAATGATGCCAGTTTATTTTCTTAACCTAAACCACATTTGGGAGGGTTTCAGCTATCAAAAGAGTAATTTATAAAACCAATGGATTAATTTTAATCTCAGGTTATAAACTTTTATTAACATAACATGGATAAGCGACATAACTTTTGTCAGGGACTGTATATATATATCTACTATATAATTGCCTAATGGCCACTTCCATTTGAGGCCGAAATTGCGCGCTGCAGATGGAAGTGGCGAGTATGCAAAAGAGCCGCGCGGCTCTCCTCACAGCCCACCCCGCTCCTCCTGCCCACACTCCCTGCGGACCCCCCCGCTCCCCGTGGCCCCCCGCTCCTCCTGGCCCGCGCTCCACCATAGTAAGAGTAAAATAAAAACCTCATCTGTCCACCGGCTTGCTTCGACCCCCGGTACCCGCCGCCTCCCCCCTCGCCTTCCACTGTTCTCACCCGTCTCCTCCAGCCAGCTACAGAGTCACACTCTGTACAGCGGTCATATGACAGGGCGGGTGATGTGACGTCACACAGCCCGCCCTGTCACATGACCGCTGTACAGTACGACTCTATAGCTGGGGAAGACAGGTGAGAACAGAGGGGGGTGAGGGGGATCCTGCCCACTTGCCTCCATCCTGCCCCCCACCGCCATCCTGCCCCTCACCTCCATCCTGCCCCCCCCCCCCCCGGCTCCATGCTGCCCCCTTGCAACCATCCTGGCCCCCTTGGCTCCATCCTGCCCCCCGGCTCCTTTGTGCCCCCCCTGCTCTATCCTCCCCCCCCCCCCGGGCTCCATCCTGCCCCCCTGGCTCCATCCTGCCCCTCGCCTCCATCCTGCCTCCCCGCCATCATCCTGCCCCCCGCCACCATCCTACCCCGCCGGCTCCATTCTGCCCCCCCTGCCACCATCCTGCCCTGCTCGCTCCATCCTGCCCCCCACCAAAATCCTGCCCCCCACCACCATCCTGCCCCCCCCGGCTCCATCTTTCTCCACCTGCCACCATCCTGCCCCCCTGCTCCATCCTGCTCCCCTGCCTCCATCCTGCTCCCTCGCCTTCATCCTGCCCCCGCCTCCATCCTGCCACACTCGCTCCATCTTGCCCTCCCCACCCCCATTCTGCCCCCCCGCCTCCATCCTGCCCTCCCCACCTCCATCCTGCCCCCGCCTCCATCCTGCCCTGCTAGCTCCATCCTGCCCCGCCTCCATCCTGCCCCCCGTCACCATCCTACCCCGCCGGCTCCATCCTGCCCCACGCCACCATCCTGCCCCACTTTTCCATCCTGCCCTGATCACTCCATCCTGCCCCCGCCTCCATCCTGCCCCCGCCACCATCCTGCCCCCTGCCACTATCTTGTCCCCCCTGCCACCATACTGCCCCCGCCATCATCCTGCCCCCTGCTTCATCCTGCCCCCCTAGGTCCATCCTGCTCCCCCACCTCCATCCTGCCCCCCGCCTCCATCCTGCCCTGCTTGCTCCATCCTGCGCCCCCACCACCATCCTGCCCCGCCAGTTCCATTCTGCCCCGCTTGCTCCATCCTGCCCCGATCACTCCATCCTGCCCCCCGCCTCCATCCTGCCTCCCGTCACCATCCTGCCCCGCCGGCTCCATCCTGCCCCCCGCCACCATTCTGCCCCGCTTGCTCCATTCTGCCCCGCTTGCTCCATCCTGCCCCGATCACTCCATCCTGCCTCCCGCCTCCATCCTGCCCCCCGCCTCCATCCTGCCCCTCTGCCTCCGCCACCATCCTGCCCCCTGCTCCATCCTGCCCTCCTAGGTCCATCCTGCTCCCCCACCTCCATCCTGACCTGCTTGCTCCATCCTGCCCCGCTCGCTCCATCCTGCCCCCCCTCCTCCATCCTGCCCATCACCATCCTGCCCCCCCGGCTCAATGCTGCCCTCCCGCAACCATATTGGCCCCCCCGGCTCCATCTTTCCCCCCTGCTCCATCCTCCCCCCTTGCTCCATCCTGCCCCCCGCCTCCATCCTGCCCCCCCACCTCCATCCTGCCCCCCTGCCACCATCCTGCTCCCCTGCCTCCATCCTGCCCCTCGCCTCCATCCTACCCCGCTTGCTCCATCTTGCCCTCCCCACCCCCATCCTGCCCCCCCGCCTCCATCCTGCCCTGCTCGCTCCATCTTGCCCTCCCCGCCTCCATCCTGCCCCCTGCCTCCATCCTGCCCCCACCTCCATCCTGCCCCCCCGAAGATGGGTAAGTACCAACACTCCTCTGAGTGTCGAAGTGCAGGTGCAATCCCTGCGTGATTGTTCTGGAATATCTTCCCCATGAAGGTAAAGAAATGTTCCTTTGGACAAAATCACACGACCACCCTCAAACACCAACAGATTATTTGCGGACCCTTGCTAGCAGTAGGGGTTGGGAGGTGACTCCAGGGGTCCTCAGACTTCCAGGGGGGTATAAACTAAGAGGATGTAGGGTTATTTTCAAGAGGTAGGAGAGCTTCATGTATAAGTAGGCGTTTGAAAGTATGAAAGAAAGTACAAAGGGAAAAACAAAAAAGGGAGGCTAATGTGACAATACAACCCCAAAGTCCCTATACTGGAACTTACCCTTCTTTACAGCGGAGGTTGGCACCCTAAAAGAATTCGCAGATGGCGCCCCCACTCCATGTTGGCTAACCCTCCTATCTTTCCCTGGGCTAACATGCACCTATGAAAGAAGAAAAGGAAAGTGCTTCATTTAGCCCCTTGGGTGATACTGTATTGAGGGTAAAAATCCAGAAAGTTTCTTTTTGAAGAATCTTCTTATCCCACTCTCCACCTCGGATAGGTGGGGCAACGTGATCTATCCCAATAAAGGAGTCACATCTCACATCACCCCCATGGTCCTGATTCACATGCCTTGCTAGAGGGGTATCGTTCTTGTTCCTAATATCCCCCATGTGTTCACCCATCCTCTTTCTAAACACCCTCCTTGTTTTGCCTACATATCCTTGGCTGCAAGGGCAAACTGCTCTATAAATCACCCCCTTGGTTTTGCAATTAATGAATGATTGGATAGTGTATATTTTGTTATTCACGTTACTTGTGAAGGTCTTAGTAGTAGTTAAGGATTCACAAGAGGTGCATGTCCCACATTTATAGCAACCCTTCACATTACTTTTTAGCCAAGTATCATTTCTCACTTGAAAATTGCTATGTACTAACCGATCCTTCAATGATCTCGCCCTCATGTATGTGATTCTGGGGTTGCCTGGTAGAAAGGGGCTGAGAGCACCATCCATTTTTAGAATCGGTCAAAATTTGGCCATTGCCTGTCGCACACGGTCCGCCCCATTGGTGTAAATGGCTATCATGCAAATTTCGTCATCTTTCTTCCCTTCCTTGGGTACTGGGTTCAGTAATTTAGGACGTTCAACTTTTTCCACCTCCCTCTAGGCCCTATTAACCATTTTCTCAGGGTATCCCCATACCTTGAGTCTACTTTTCAGGTCATCAGATTGTACCCGAAAGCTGGCTTCATCTGAGCAATTACGGCTCATACAGATAAGCTGTGCCGCCTAAGGGCATATGGGGACTCGGGTATCTGGGCCATTGCTGAGGTTGGGATGTCACTGGTGGCCTGCCCAGACCCGTGCCCTGAGGACTATGTTTTTAAAAAGGGGTAGTATAAATGGGAATAAAGTCTTTCGTGACGCCACCTGTGGTTTCTGGTGACTGCACCAGCGCTGCGTGGGGCTCTTAGGTAACAGGACAGTCTCTGTGGATGTCAGGGTCAAGGGTTAAGGAATTGACACACACACCGTAGGTTGTTTCTTTACGTTTACTGATGATATTGCAGGTAAAAATCCGGTGTACTGTCGGGTTGTCAAGAAGCACTTCAGGATTTTCACAGTGTGGGTGTAAGGCCTCCTTGTCTCTTTTCCCATGTGTGTATGAAGCCTCTGCCCCGTGTGACACTTGGCTGGCCTCCTCTGCTCTCCTATCACCTGTGCTGTTGTTGGGAAACCCACGATGGACTGCCGCTATTCCTCCATCTGTGGTGCCTGGCTCCCTTGTTGGTGGCTGCACAGATGCCCGGGAGATTGGAGTCTCCACAGTAGACCTGTATTCTCTGCTGGGCTAGATGCTCTCCAGCAGACTCGGACTCTGGTGACCAGGATGCTTTCTGGAGTGAACCAAAGATGGCTTCTCAGTCCCCAATTTACTCTTCCTCCGTTCTCTCCTCGCCTTCCGACCCCACTCTTGGGCCCTGCAAGGCTACTCTGAAGGCTGTTCAGGGTAACTGGCTCGGGCCTAGCGCGGCACCGACCACCAGGATGTCTTCACAGCTCCTCTAGCATCTGCACACTCTAACTAACTCCGCCCCCAGCACCAGTATTTATAGGGGATCTTGCCTAAGAGCAGCAAGTTTAGCTCCCCTACTGTGCTGGGGTGGAAGGTGTTGTTTGTGTCTGGGTACCTAGTGTGGAAACCCATCCTTGCTGTGAGTCTGTGGTTACCTGTAGCAGCAGGGTGCCACAGAACTGACCCTTTGGAATCCCTTTCTTTTGGCTCATAGGTTGGCCACTCTCCCATCTCAAAAGTGAGTTGGTAGCTGTGGCCTTGCAGTTGCTTGTTTGTAAAGTACCATCCCCCCCTTCTCAATCTGAATGTCTAGGAGGGGAAGTTTGGTCCTTGCCGTTTCAAACGTAAATCTGAGGCCTAGGTTATTACCATTCAAAACCCCCACCAGGTCAGCAAATTGTCTCTCATCACTTCTCCAAATCAGGAAGATATCATCAATATATCTCGCCCATAAGATGATCCTTTCTAGATCGCTTCGGGGGTCTTCACCAAAAACTACGGTTTCCTCCCACCAGCCCAGGTACAGGTTGGCATATGATGTGGCCATCAAGCACCCCATTGCTGTGCCCCTGAGCTGGTGGATGTACATGTCTGCCGTCTCCTTAATCCAGAGAAGCAGGGGGGTGGTCCTGTCTAAATGACTCATCTTAAAGGGAACCTGTCACCTCCAAAAAGCCACCTAAGCTACAAAAACATGCCCCTGCAGCATCCTATGACCATTTTCACACTCCTTTAGTCTTCTAAATGCTTCCTGTCAAAGTACATAAAAACGTTTTTATACATACTCATTAGCCATGATAATCACATTAGTAGAAGATTACCGGGCACTAACAAATTATGCACTGGCCTGCGCCACTCTCGTGGCTGTCACCTGCAGGTAGCCTGGTGGTGCTGGCGCTAATAAGAATCACATATCGTAGCGTCAGAAGAGACGCTTTTGGCTACGAGTGGTAGTGACGCCACACCCGGGGGTAATTTAATCCCGGATGTGACGACAGACGCCGTAGAGGACCCGTAGAAGCGGTATCATCCGCGAAACGGTGAACCGTCGTCCGCCTTCCTGCACCCCCTTCCCGCTATGTTGCTGTACCGCAAGGATTGATTCAGCAAATAAAGAATGAAAAACCCTGCTTCGGTGAGTGCGGCTACTTTTCTTCTCTTCTGACGCTACGATTAGCCATGATAATGAGTAGGGAACATATTCGTTAACCCTTAGGGCGTGTTTGTTTGGTGCCTTGGTCGTCAGAACTCATTTGTTAAAATTTTAGAAATTATAGGAAAAAGAAATAGCAAAAGGGTCAAAATGACCCCTCTGGTAGTTCTAGTGTTAAAGGAGTGTGAGAATGGTCATAGGATGCTGCAGGGACGTTTTTGTAGCTTAGGTGGCTTTTTGGAGGTGACAGGATACCTTTAAAAGGAGACGTTCTTATTTGGGCAGAAACAACATAAATGGGTATTTGGTGACCTCTAAAGGTACCGTCACACGCGGCAATATTGCTTGCAATTTTACTGGCAATTTGCTGGTTGCAGTGAAATCATGGAGACATTGTTCCATTTGTACACGGCAACAAAATAGAAAATGTGTCCATGATTTCACTGCAACCAGTGAGTTGCAAGCAATATATCAATGTGTGTAACGATACCTTTACAGATCCCAACGACTGTCGGGGTTCGGCCACAGAATGGGGATCGCTGGTAAGTCTGCCTGTCTGGCATCTCACCAGCGACCACATAGCGACGCACCAGTGATCCCGGCCAGGTTGGATCGTTGTTGGGATCGCTGGTGCATCTCTACGTGTAAGGGTTCCGTTGGAACAATGTCGGAAACGATCTCGTGGGCACGCGGTCGTTTCCGACATTGTTTTGACATTGTTGGTGAGATGTCGCACGTCTAGATATCGTGGCCGACTCACCAGCGATGTGGCGAGCAGCTATCGATCGCACAACCCAGCGAACGATACCTTCTCATTGCTGTGAATGGGCGAAGTCGTGAATGACATCGTTATCGCGGTGTCAAACACAACGATATACCAGGCTGGCTGATAATTCATTGTGTGGTTTGAGAACATGTTCTCAAACCACCTATCAGCGATCCAACGACTTATTGTAGTTGAACCATGGTGTTACACGTAACGACATCCTAACGATGCCGCATGAATGACTCCAAACCCGTGATGTATCAGCGACATTGTTAACGGGGCCCTTAGATGTGGGGCTGATGGATAGTTGTTTGGGTGAGATCCCTCTTGCTGCCCCTTGTGTAGTTCTGTCCCTGTCATCTAGTATATGTGCAGTCCTCTCGTCACAGACTGGGATCACTTCTGCCATGGATCGGTTATCTTGCTCCTTCCCCATTCCCAAAAGGACAATACTGAGGAGCAACCAACTACAGACGTGTCACGTGACCACACCGACCGTACACAGATCACGTGACACTACCTAGACTCCTCCCACACAGCACACATGACTGATCACGTGCTCGTGACATCACGCGAGGTCCTTGCGCGCTGTAGGCCGCCGGCATGTCGTGTGTGCAGGGCTCCGTGGACCAGGTGGTGATGCCGGGTGATGTGCTCCTACTCCCGGCTCAGCCTGCCGACTCCACGCTTTCCCTTTCAGCTGCCGCCTCCGACACTAAGCGGCTGCGGGTGCTGTGTGGGCCGGGGCTGAGGCGCCACGGAGAGGACCTGCAGGTCACCAAGTGCGGCCTCCTGCGCCACCGGGAGCCGGGAGTGTACTGGGTGGACTCTCATCAGAAGAGGGTAATGGAGGAGTAATCCTACCCGGGCCCTGTGTACAGCCCTGTCCTCATTACAATGCCTCTGTGTGTACAGTGCAGGCAGCTTCATATGGTTGTGATCCCTGTATACAGCTCTGTCCTCATTATAATGCCTCTGTGTACAGTGCAGGCAGCTTTATATGGTGATCCCTGTATACAGCCCTGTCCTCATTACAATGCCTCTGTGTGTACAGTGCAGGCAGCTTCATATGGTTGTGATCCCTGTATTGTGAGGTGACCTGTGATAACCCATTATGGTGGGTTTACACGCCACGATATCGTTTCGATATCGCAACTCAATGGCGCGGGAGCGCGCAATTAGTGCACGTTTCACCCGCATCGCATTGACTGTTTAGACGCTGCGATATCGTAATACAACGTCCGTGCGATGTCTCCGCCTCCCAATCCAGGATCGCATAGTTAACATGGGAGTGAATGGGTGACGTATCAAATCGCATCGTAATTGGGTGTTTACACAGCACGATCTGGCTTCAATCGCTATGCAATATCGGGGCATTGAATAGCACGCTCATTCGATCCCCGATATCGCATTGACATCGTTCCTGCATCGCATTGGACGTTCACACCATACAACGCAGGCACGATATCGGGTCCAACGATTGAACCACGTGACTTTTGATTGAAATTGTACTGCGATATCGCGACGTGTAAACCCGCCATCAGTCCGGTGAATAGAGCCAGGCCATTCATCGCTCATTCTTGGCAGTGGCTAATAATGGGATGTGAATGGTCCCATAGTCATCACTTATTATTATCTACATTCTATATTGCTCCATGTTTTGGGTCCTGTCTCCTCCCTCTCATCTCTGGATAATGGCACATTTCTCTATGCTGTGCCAGCCTCCTTTGTCATGGCTGATGGGGTCTTTGACCAAATAACCCGTGAGCCCCCCCACTTTTTGTATGTGCAAAGCAAAAGGTGAGCTCCCCCCTCATCCAGGAGACGCCCCTAGAGGACCCTTTTATGTAGCTTCAGAAACATGTTAGTTTATTTTGGGGTGGGTCTGCTTTGACACCCCTATTCGTGTCCTGGGCTCCAGTGTGCACCCTCCTGCTGCCCTCAGGGGTCTGATAAGGCTACAAGTGTACTGCTATTTTTAGTACCCCTATTAAACTGCTAGTGGATGGATTACCTTGTCCTACTACCAGTAGTATAGGTATTTCAGAACTGAAGTCCCCCTTCCCCCCCCCCCCCCATTGATATTCCTGTTTTTCCTCTCCAGTACGTTCCTGTGAAAGGGGACCATGTTATTGGCATTGTCACTATGAAGTCCGGGGATATTTTCAGGCTCGATGTTGCGGGCAGTGATCAAGCATCATTATCGTTTTTGGCCTTTGAAGGTTCAACTAAAAAGAACAGACCAAATGTGAAGGTGAGGATGTGACGACAGAGTATGTGTCTGTTGTATCAATGTACCAACATGGGACAGCTCTGTGGTATCGAAGGTGTCCACCCATCTGCTGCCCTTGGCTTCGCCATGCCCAGCTTTGATGGCCACGGCTCGGTGGGCATTTCAGGAGCTTACAGCGTTCTTCCTCAACAATTGTCTAAGGCCAGGTTCAGAGAGCCCAGCTAAACATCGGGCCAGTCACATCTGTATATTGGACGGGTGTATGAGCTGCTTGACATTAACACGCACTACTCTGCTCTATAAATCAGTCCATACTGCATGCTGAAAATGCTATTTTCCCACACAGACTATGTACTGGTACTCAAGGCCTGCTTACATGCCGTGACGTCCCAGCGATCCAACCAACGATCGGGATCGCTGGGACATCGCTATATGATCACTGGTGAGCTGTCACACAGGCAGACTCACCAGCGACCAGGGAGAATGCTGGTAACCAGGGTACACATCGGGTAACTGAGCATAGCGCTGCGCTTAGTTACCCAATGTTTACCCTGGTTACCATGTCCCAGCGTGTAATGTGCAGCGCTGGGCATCGGCTGGGAGGTTGTTGATCGTTGGTCTCACGCTGTCACACACGCCAATGCTGGCCGCCCAGCGGGAGACCAACGGTCAAAAATCGCCCTGGCCACTCCGCAACAATCAAGCTGATCGCTAATCGTTGCAGGATGTCACACAGCGACATTGCTATGAGGTCACTGCAACGTCACAAGTTGCAGCAACATCACTAGCAATGTCGACATATATAAACCGGCCTCAACTCTAAAGGGTGTTTGGACCGTCTGTCTATGTGAAGTCAGGGTATATTCGTCATTTGTTTTTTGTTTTTTCTGTTATGTTTCAGGCAGAAAAATCCACACCTATATGCAGCTTTAAAAAGATGTGATTTTTTTTTTTTTTTTTTTTTTTTTTTTTTTTAAGCAGGTTTTCTTTCTTCTAAAGGCGGTTTTTGGTCTAAATGTACAAGTCTGCAGTCACTCCTGGCTCTGACTCCGGAGAATCCACAGTGAACCGCACGTGTGATGTGAAGATACATAGTGACTGCAGATTTGTGCATTTAGGGTGGAAACACACTATGGCTGGCTTCACACTTGTGCTCCCCGCCGCTGCGTATTGCGGCGGGGAAGCGCAAACTGAGTGCAGGCACCGCGTGTCCCTATGTTTAACATGTGGACGCGGGTGCCTGCGCTCTGATGCAGATTGGCATGTGCACTTATTCACTGCAATGTATGATTTGTACGCAGGCGGATGCATGCGCACAAATCACACATTCTAGTCCGCACCCTGAACGCGACATGTCGCTAGCTCGTGAGCTGCGGTCCTGACCTATCAGCGGCGGTAGCTGCGTGCAGCTGCAGACCGTTCCGGAGGGCAAATTAGCCCTCCAGTTCTGTGTGCTGATCCAGTCCGGGGCTGTCAGGTTCACCCCTGATAGCCCCGGACCGGACCTGACTGCAGTGTGGAGCCGCCCTAAGTGTCTCCCAGCCCTTAGACTGGACAGCCCCTTTAATGGGTTATTAATTATATAATGCTATTTAGCAACTGTCATTTTTGGCACATTTCTGTTAAAAAAGAAGTACTAAAAACTACTGTAAAGATGCACATCTTGCTACAATTTTCAAATAGCAATCACAGCAAAATTGACACAATACTTTCTTGTAAGTGTAAACCCAAGTGGGAAAAAAGAGGCAGTACATTCACAACAACCACATTTTTCATTCAATGATTGAGACACTTCACAAGCAGCTGTGGAGTGATTTTTTTTTTTTTTATGTGGATTTTGGGACAAAATGAATACCAATAAACTCTGTGTACATGTATAATGCTAGAATGATCATTCTCTGTATTGCAGGTTGGAGATCTCGTCTATGGCCAGTTCATCGTTGCCAATAAAGACATGGAGCCGGAGTTGGCATGTATTGATGGCTCTGGTAAAGGAAACGGGATGGGAGTCATAGGACAGGATGGCCTCATGTTTAAAGTTTCCTTGGGACTTGTGAGAAAGTAAGAGAATCCACAAACCGCGGCTGTGCACACTGGTGTCATGGCTTTACAGAATAATCAGCAGTGACTGATTGGGACCAGTTTTTGTATTGAATCCCTTCATTCTCTCAACAAGAATAGTGCTGCATACATCAAAACAGACCATGAAATGTCTCTCCACAAAGTGTGAACATGGCTTAACCACTTCTCATGTAGTTGCACATCTAAAATGTGAGTTATGTGCACACAAACTATTTTTTTAGACAAAATTTGCCTGGAGCTCACCTTAAATTGCAAAAAAATGGGCAAAATAATTAAAGGGGTTGTGCCACGATACACTTTTCTGGCAAACATTTCAAAAGGGGTGTAAATATTCACCCAAAAAATGTTTACGGTGGATATCATGAAGAAAAAATACCTATTGCTATGTTTTATGTGTGCTTGTTCCCCCTCTATGCCGCGCTGAACAGGAGAGATTGTGGGAGGGGTTCAAGAAAGGATCATGTGACCACAAATACCACATTCTTGCCTTCACTGTGTCCCTCCGCACTGCTGGATTCAAATAGTCCACACACATACAATATCCTGATCACTCTACAGCCTTTTTCTGGTCGTCATAATGGGAGACCCAGACAATGGGGTTTAGGGCTCTGCCCTCCGGAGGTCACACTAGGTACTACAAGTTTGTAGACACCGCCTCCTCCGCTTATAAACCCCCACCGTAGGAGAGATCCTCAGTTTTAAACTTAGTGTGCTCGGAGGATCACGCTTTGCTTGCACTTCACTGCATTCTCACAGCTTACGTGATGGCGTATGAAGACAAGGTAAAATGGTCCCGCTCGGGACCCCCGACAGCCTCCCCGCTCACCCTCTGCGGAACACGCTGGTGGAGGTACCGGAGGGCTTTTAGCCTGGACACTTCAGTGTCCTCCCGGTACGCTGTCGCGCTCCTTTCCTTTCCATCCCTCCATGGAGGCTCTGGTAAGGGGGAGCCTGGAGCCTTGCACAGCTCCGCTCCGTCCGAGGCCTCCCTAAATGGTGCTTACAGACCGGACGGAGCCAGCCCAGTCCGAGGCCTCCCTAAATGGTGCTTACACTCCGGACTGGTGCTGTACCCCCGTCCGAGGCCTCCCTAAAGGTGCTTACAGACCGGACCGGCACTGAGGCACCTGGTGTGTCTCCTGCTGTGCCTGGGGGTAGTGTCTGGCATTTTGTGTCATGACACTCAGACCGCGCGGTTACCCTCGGGTCCGCGGTTCTGGCGGTGACCCTGTGCTGGGGTCACCCTGGCTGACCGCCCTGTGTATCACAGGGGCTGAGGCTGTAGACTGCGGGTGTTTTATGTGTACATGCAGTCTGAGAGTGTGTGTGGTGATATTCACATTCTTTTCCCGCGCTGCGGGCTCCGGCACCTCCATTGCTGAGGCAGTCTGGAGGAGGAGGAGGCAGCCCTTATGGTGACATCACCGCTGGGCGTGTTGTGTGTTCTTCCCGCGTGTTCCTGGCTCCGCCCACATCTTTACTGTCGGCGGCCATCTTCTCCCTCACTTCCCGGCTGGGATCTGGCTGCAGCGCGTGTCTGCACCTACAAGGGAGACCGGAACTCGCGGAGGTCACACACACACACCGCTTCCTCCTACCGCTTTATTGCGGTCGGTAAGCCACCGGGATTCCCGGTTTGTTTGTGAACTTTGGCTTATATTCCCCTCACTGTGGAGATGTCCTCAGTTGGGAAGCATGCTGCTAAGGCGGCGGTGGTCTCCATTGCCTGTGTTACATGCAACGGGACACTGGTGGAGGGGTCCTGCAATAACTGCGGACGCCCAGAGGCCCGGTCTGCTACTACTGAGTCTGCAAATCCGGGATTATACCCTGAGGTTCAGGTGATCCCAGGGCCATGGGAAACGCAGAATAAGATCAATGAATCTCTGCTGTCCCAGATGTCCTCCATGTCGCAAACCCTGGAGGCACTGCATAGGAGACTGGAAAACCCAGCTACTCCTCCTAGTTACCCCGGGTGTCTCTTACTTCTGCTGTAAGACCCCCTAAGCGAGCCCGTGAGGCTTCTCCTGAGCTCCAGACTCTCTCTGAGGAGGAGCGTTCCTCTGATGGTGAGGAAGATGATGGGGGTTCTACTCTTGGGTCTATGTCTGAACCTCCAGATGGGGTGGAGGATCTGGTGTCCTCCATCAATGAGACATTGCGTCTTGTCACTCCTCCTGAGGAGGTGACTGTACACCCCAAGGAGATCTATCAATGGCTGCGGCCAGAGGCTAGACCAAGTGGCTCCTTCATGGACCACACTAATTTCGGAAGGGTGATTAAAGCTCCCAGATTACATCCTGGGCGGCGTTATGTCCGTAAAACTAAGGACAATCGCTTTCCCTTTCCCCAGGAGGCGCTCCAGGAATGGTCGCAGTCTCCCAAGGTGGATGCTTCCATGACTAGGATTGCTGCGCGCTCCTTGTTTTCTGCCTCTGATAGCTCCTCATTGAAGGATGCTACTGATAGACAGGTCGAGCAACTCGCCAAGTCTTCCTATGAGGCTGTGGGGTCTTCGTTTGCCCCTAATTTTGCCGCGGTCTGGACCCTTCAAGCGATTACTATCTGTTTGGATGGTATCACTGATCTAGCTAGGTCCAGTCCAGAGGTCCTGGCTCTCACTGAGAGAGCAAGGGCCTATGCGGACTATGCCAGGACGGCATCTTTGGAAACTGCCACTCGCTCTGCTGTGGCCTCGGCCAATGCAATTGCGATCCGCAGGCTGTTGTGGCTGCGTCTTTGGGACTCAGATGCCACATCTAAGAAGATTTTACAAAATCTTCCGTTCGCTGGTGACAGGCTTTTTGGCACCGAACTGGACAAATTGATAAAGGATTCTGCTGAGTCTAAGATCCCGCAGAATAAGCCTAAGCCACGGTACACCGTGAAAAGGAACCCTAAGCAGTGGTCCTTTCGCTCCGGTTCACAGTCATCAACGGCGTCCACTCGCTCAGACCGAGGGGGCAAGCCTGCTACTCAGTGGCGTTCCAAGAGTCGTCAGAAGAAGCCGGCGGGGGCAGCGGCTGCCACCCCCAAGCCCGCCTCGACATGACTCGCTCTCTCATCCTGCCTCCCCACAGGTGGGGGGCCGCCTGTCTCGCTTTCAGGACAAGTGGCTTCTTCACACTCAAGATCAGTGGGTTCGAGACGTAGTCTCAAGAGGTTACAGGATAGAGCTGACGTCACAACCAATACCCCGATTCCATCGGTCGGTTCCATCTCCAGAAAAGGCTCAGGCTTTTCACCTGGTGTTGGAGGGACTCCGCAGAGACGGAGTGGTGGTCCCTGTGCCCACGGAAGAGAGGTTCAGGGGTTTTTACTCCAACCTCTTTATTGTCCCAAAGAAGGACGGCTCTTTTCGCCCGGTTTTGGACCTCAAGTTGTTCAACCGTCACGTGTTGGTTCGGAAGTTCCGCATGGAATCCCTGCGCTCAGTGATCGCGGCTGTGTCACAGGGAGACTTCCTAGCGTCCATCGATATCAGGGACGCTTACCTTCACGTCCCCATTGCACCAGCTCATCAGCGCTGGTTGAGATTCGCAGTGGGGGAAGAGCACTTCCAATTTGTGGCACTGCCTTTCGGGCTAGCCTCAGCACCACGGGTGTTCACAAAGGTGATGGCCTCCATGATGGCTCTCCTGCATGCGCAGGGACACGCCGTCATACCCTATTTGGACGACCTATTGGTCAGGGCGCCATCGGAAGACCTTTGTCGGGTGAGCCTGGAGGTGACCATGAAGTCCCTGGAACGGTTCGGGTGGCTTATCAACATTCAAAAGTCGACCCTGGTTCCGACCCAGTCATTGACATATCTGGGCATGGACTTCCACACGGACTCGGCCCTGGTGTCCCTACCTCAAGCCAAGCAGCTTGCGATCCAATCAGGAGTGCAGAATGTCCTCCTGTCTCCACAGTCATCCCTACGGGTATTGATGAGACTGGTGGGTCGCATGGTAGCGGCGATAGAGGCGGTGCCGTTCGCACAGTTTCGCCTCCGTCCTCTCCAGCTGGAGATTCTTCGCAGATGGGACAAGAGGACGATCTCTCTGAATCGGCTGGTGACACTGTCACAACCAACCAGGGACTCTCTACAGTGGTGGCTCCAGCCACATCACCTGTCACGGGGCCGGTCCTTCCTAAAACCGTCATGGTTAGTGGTGACCACCGACGCCAGTCTGAAGGGCTGGGGCGCGGTGTTCTTGCACCACAGGGCTCAAGGCCTCTGGACTCAGTCGGAGTCGGCGTTGCAGATCAACGTGCTGGAGATCAAGGCGGTCTATCTGGCGCTACTGGCGTTTCAGAAATTTCTGTCAGGACAGCCCATTCGGGTACAGTCCGACAATGTGACGGCCGTCGCCTACATAAATCATCAGGGAGGGACCAGAAGTGCTCAGGCCCTCGCCGAAGTCCACCGCATTCTACTCTGGGTGGAGGAAAAACGGCTGCCTGATCTCCGCAGTTCACATCCCAGGGGTCGAGAACTGGGAGGCCGACTATCTGAGCCGACAGGGGATGGACGCCGGAGAGTGGTCCATACATCCAGACGTCTTCCGGGACATCTGCGGCAGGTGGGGCACTCCGGACGTGGATCTGATGGCCTCACGGCTGAATCATCAGGTGCCCCAATACATGGCGAGATCTTGGGATCCCCAGTCTCTGGGGGCGGACGCCCTGATCCTGAGCTGGTCCAGCTTTCAGCTGCCATATGTGTTTCCGCCTCTGGCTCTGATTCCCAGGGTCCTGTGGAAGATCAGGACAGAATGCAGAGTGGCCATTCTAGTGGCTCCAGATTGGCCCAGGAGGTCTTGGTACCCGGACCTGTGGCAACTATCAGGCGGACACAGGTGGGCTCTTCCAGAACGCGCAGATCTACTCGCGCAAGGCCCATTCTTCCACTCCAATTCCAGGGCCCTCAGATTGACTGCATGGCTCTTGAGGCCTGGCTGCTGACATCCAGAGGTTTCTCTCCTACTGTGGTTGCCACTATGAATCGGGCAAGGAAACCTGTTTCCAGGAAGATATACCACAGAACGTGGAAAATCTTTTTTACCTGGTGTGCCTCTGGTGGCCGCTCACCGTGGCCATTGTCCATCCCGACATTGTTGGCTTTCCTACAGTCGGGGTTGGAGTTGGGATTATCCCTTGGCTCTCTGAAAGGTCAAGTATCAGCACTTTCAGTGTTGTTTGACAGGCGCTTGGCGCTCCTCCCGAAGGTACGTCAATTTCTGCAGGGGGTGTCTCGGGTGGTTCCGCCCTACAGACGACCTCTGGACCCTTGGGACCTAAACATGGTCCTGGCGACACTGCAGAAACCGTCGTTTGAGCCACTGAGAGACATCTCTCTCTCTCGTCTATCCCAGAAGGTGGTCTTTCTGGTGGCGATTACGTCTCTGAGACGGGTCTCAGAATTGGCTGCACTTTCGTGCAAGTCTCCCTTTCTGGTGGTTCACCAAGACAAGGTGGTGTTGCGACCACGGCCTGAATTTCTGCCGAAGGTGGTTTCAACGTTTCACCTAAACCAGGAGATTGTTCTCCCATCATTTTGCCCCGCTCCCGTTCATCAGGTTGAGCGCGACCTCCATACTCTGGATCTCGTGAGAGCTGTACGCATTTATGTGTCCAGGACCGCCTCCTTTAGGAGTTCGGATTCCTTATTTGTCCTCACGATGGGTCGCTGTAAGGGGGCCGCGGCTTCGAAGTCGACCTTGGCCAGATGGATCAAGGCTCCCATTCAGGAGGCGTACCGGTCTTCTGGTTTGCCTCTCCCGGTGGGTTTGAAGGCACACTCTACGAGAGCTGTAGGTGCCTCCTGGGCCTTGCGACATCGAGCTTCTGCTCTACAGGTGTGTCAGGCGGCCACTTGGTCCAGCCTGCACACTTTCTCTAAGCACTATATGGTGCATGCCCATGCCTCTGCGGATGCGAGTTTGGGCAGGCGGGTTCTCCAGGCGGCGGTTGCCCACCTTTAGAGGGAACCATGTGTTATCCGTCTTGTTGAGGAACTCTTCCCGCCCTGGGGTATTGCTTTAGGACATCCCCATTGTCTGGGTCTCCCATTATGACGACCAGAAAAAAGAATTTTGTTTACGTACCGTAAATTCTTTTTTCTTTAGTCATCAATGGGAGACCCAGCACCCACCCAGTTGTTCCGTTGCATATTTTGCACTTGTTCTGTTCTCGGTTGAGACAGTGTTTACCGGGTTGTTGAACCGTCTGTGCACGGCATTCTTCCCGATGTTTCGGGTGTGGTTTAATTTCTCCTCGCAGCTTATGGACTAAACTGAGGATCTCTCCTACGGTGGGGGTTTATAAGCGGAGGAGGCGGTGTCTACAAACTTGTAGTACCTAGTGTGACCTCCGGAGGGCAGAGCCCTAAACCCCATTGTCTGGGTCTCCCATTGATGACTAAAGAAAAAAGAATTTACGGTACGTAAACAAAATTCTCTTTTTTTATATATTACTGTTTAGTTTGACATTTCTGTGGAATATTCCAATGTCATGCACACATTCTATTTTATATATACCGTGTATTTACTAACACGCCATGACAGCTTGCACCTGTGCATTCCATACACATACATTAGATGTATATAAAGCTGAGTGTATGTGTGTCATCTAAAGGAATCCTCACCCGTCGCATTTTACAAAATTTTATGAAGTTTTGCACACACCCCCCATTTGACTCAGGGAACATCATAGACTATATTTTGAGGGGAAATTTAACCCTGCACTTTATAGTCAGTTGGTAAAAAAAAAGTCCTATTTACTTTTAATATCTATTACTTCCCAGATACAGCCTTTCCTGTTTTGACAGTTAGCCTGGATATTCATCAGGTGGCCGATCTATACCAATCACAGCTCAGCTTCTGATTGGTTGCTAATGACAACAAAGGACTTTCATAGTATAACACAGCTTATACATGTCTGTGAAACAATCAAGGAAGCTGCCAAAGGCAAGGACTACTAGGGCATGACTCTCAGTGAAGCAGCAGCCACACATAGCAACAAAGGCACCTCTTTGCTATTCTTCTATCAACTTACTGCATATAGCCCCCAATATACAGCAGGAGGCTACACACAGCCGCTGTTGCCCATGCTGTGATGTTGAGTAAACCTTTTTTCACCTAAAGAAGGATTGGAGTACTGCAACTTCATTTATATCATACATAGATAGATAGATACGTTTATGAATAAAGTTGCAGCACTCAGGTCCTCAGGTAGCTAGAGGCTAGGGTAACACTACCCGAAACGTCGCACTGTGTACCATGCTGCAATAAAAAAGAGCCCTTTTGCACAAGCAAGGACCTGAGTGCTGCAACTTTATTCATAAACGTATGTATTGGGAGCCAATAGTGGACGGTTTTGGTTGTGGGCACCATATAGAAGCACGGTGCTGCCCTATTTTCATGAAATATAGATAGATAGAATGGTCCCTAGGTATATGGCTAAAAATAGAAAACGTTTTTGAGCAGCAGTTCTTTTTTTAGCAAAAATGCTAGGTGCTATATCAGTCTTTGGGATGGGGATCAACCACCACTCTCACACTATAGGTTTGCAAAATGAAGACTGCAGCACTCAGTAAAGCACACACCCACTGGTCCAAGTCCAGATATGGAGCCTAATTTATAAGTCATTATTTCAAATTCCCTGTGGACATTACATATAAGAGCCACCTTCACAGTATGCAGCCTTAGTGCTGCTGAAGGTGGCTCTTTTACCTTCAAAGGCCCTGGGGGGGTGACCGGTTCCCTTAACTGTTGCAATCCTGATGGGTAGACATTTCCAGTGTGTATTGGCTCAATGTTTCCACCTCTTCTGCCAATTTCAAAGGTGCTGACAAGTTTGTATGGCAGAGGGAGACCTATTGAAGGTCCCTGTCTGCTGTGATTGGGCATCATAGGTGATCACTAGTTCTACTATAGAGAATAGACCGTATTAGGCTGGAGATACACGCATCATTCTCGCATGCCTCACCTGGCACGGCTATCTGCTCTACAGGACATGGAAACACAAGCAGCAGACACACTCCCGTCCAGAGAGCAAGCAGCCTTGCTGGGTGAGGCATGGGAGGCTGACACGTGTCTCGCGTGCTTTGCGCACCTTGTCACCGGCATTACTGATACTCAAGTACTGCAATGTAATAGCAGTTTCAAGTTTACTAGAGAATCGAAGGTTAAAAAAAAATATATATAGTTATCGCCTTTTTTCAAAATGTAAATGGCATACAAAAAATTATTTTTAGTACTGTTACATGTGAAATTGTCTAAACTAAGATTAGTTAATATAATTATACTATACAGTGATTGCCAACACTGGGTGGAAAAATGCTGAGTTATTATATATTAGTCACATCACCACTCCTCAAAAAAATTGAATAAAGGGATCTGAAAGTTGTGCAGGTCCTAAAATTATGATGTTTTGGCATAAAGTTCTCATACAACTCAATGGAGCAAAAAATAAAGTAATGGCTTTAAGGATAAAGCAGCAGAAGCCAGTTTTCTTTACAAGTCTTTCAAAACAGATCACGTTTCACTCACCTGAAAATGTTACCAGGCCAATTACTCCACAAACTACATTGTAGACACAAAACCTAAAAAAGAGAGGATTCCTGCCCACCTAATTCCACCCCACTTGATTTTTTTTTTCCCCCCTGACTTTCAACCCGTTATTTGGTGATACGCATGGTATCATTTAAATCTAAAACTGTCCTTGCTGAAAATAAATCCTAATCTGGTAGATGTGAAAAATATACAAAAATGCTCTTGGAAGCCGCTTCAAGGCGACCTCTTTAGTGACCAGACCTGGCAGAGATTATGGAAAAAGCCTTCCATGCCCGTACAGACATTAATGGGCTGAGCTGCCATTCCTGTTGCCAGATATTGGTAGGGACCACAGGAGCACCAGATCAAATGCTGCAGATGATACAGAAGAAGTATAATTTCTTTATCAGCAGTCAGAGTTAAGGTACCGTCACACTTGGCGACCCACCAGTGATCCAGACAGCGATCCAACCTGGTAGGGATCGCTGGAGCTTTGCTATGTGGTCGCTGGTGAGATGTCAAACAGTCGGATCTCACCAGGGACGCAGCAACAATCCGGAATGATACGGAGGTCATTGGGACCCTGTTTCTCAGACCTGTAGTATTGAGGTCATTGGTTGTTGTCCCTGTCAAACACACCGATGCATGCTGCCCAGCGGGACCCCAACCATCAAAAAATGGTCCAGGCGACTCTGATACAACCAGCGGTCTCACAAGCAGGGGCCTGGTCACTAAGTGTCAAACATAGCGAGATCACTGTTGCGTCACCAAACTTGTGACTCAGCAGTTATCTCTTAGTGTGACGGGGGCTTTACATAAAGAATTCCATAACTCATTTCATGAAAGGGATAATGTCATGGGGACAATTGATCACATTTGTATATCTTTCTTATTTAATGTGGCTAACTAATTGCGTATCTTTCTATTTAGGCTCCTAACCCCACAGAATGACATTATTCAAGAACTAATGAACGTTTTCCCAATGGAGTTGGTTATTGGCATGAATGGAAGGATATGGATCAAGGCAAAAACCATCCAACAGACATTAATTGTAGCTAATATTCTGGAGGCTTGTGAATATCTTACTGCAGCACAGAGGAAACAAGTTTTTGCCAAGTTCTCTGATAATGTATAAGGCCAAAGTTTCTATGTTTACATTTTTTTTTTCTTTAAATAAAGTAATATTTTTGCTACTACTACTGCATAAAAATCAATGTGTGGCTTCCTTGCTCCTAAAACCAATTGCAATGTTTTGTTTAACCTCCCTGGCGGTAATCCCGAGCGTGACTCGGGGTTAATTTTCGCTGCCAGAAGCGGCAAATAGCAGAGCTGGCGCAGCGGAGTTTCTTACCTTCTCCCGGTGATCCAGCGATGTCCCCGCTGTGAGAGCCGGTGCCAGCCCTTTCTGTCTTCCTGGTTCCGTCTCTGTGAGCCGCAGCGGATCATGGGAGGCGGAACTGGGCGGGAGATTCAAATGTAAAAAAAAAGTCAAAGTGACAACACACAAATAGTCAGGTGATACAGTGAAATCCTGTCAGATTACATTGTATCACCTCAGATTTGACATTTGATAATCCTACACTGTCCTGCCTGCCCTTTTTGCTGTAATTTCTGCGCATAAAAGAAATTTTTTACCATGGCATCAAAGCGTCACTTTAGCATCTCCAAAGCAAATTTGGATCAGATGAGTGACAGCGGCAGCGACACAGAGCCCCTCACAGCATTGAGCGATAGCGATTCGTGGCAAGATTAGTCATTCAACTCTTGACACTGATCAGAGAAGTGGCGACAGCGACGATTCTGCACCGGATCTCAGTGATGTGCGCACTTGGTGCCCTATTGATTGCAGTAAGGATGACGTAGCGCCGCCAAGATTTCCGTTTACTGGATCACCTGGGATGAAGGTAGACATTGAGTACAATGATCCTTTGGCGTACCTAAAATTATTTCTCGCAGATGACGTCATTGAAAAGATCGTCACGGAGACAAATCACTACAACGAGCAGCAATCCGCTACTCTGCATAGCAAGTTTTCCAGGAACAGAAAATGGGAACCGGTGACTAAAGAGGACATCTGGAAGTTTCTGGAGCTAATACTTCTTCAAGGAGTGGTGGGGAAACCCCTGCAGAAATGGTACTGGGCTGCCAATAAATTGCTGGCAACCCCATTTTTTGGCACCATAATGTCCGAGTACCGATTTTTCCTCATAATGAAGAATTTGCACTTCACCAACAACGAGGAATTTGATGAAGCCACACATCCAGCGCCAAAACTCAAGAAGATCTGGGAAGTATACCAAATGATCATAAAAAATTTCCAGCAGGCCTATGTGCCAGATGGAGACATCAGCATTGATGAAAATCTGATGGCTTACAAGGGACGCCTCAACTGGATTCAATACATCGCATCCAAGAGAGCACGGTTTGGAATAAAATCCTATATGCTCTGTGAGTCTGCCACTGGCTATATATGGAATTCCGTCATATTCATCGGTAAAGGAACACTATTCAACCCCAGGTACAGCGGCTATGGGATGGCAATGTCATCAGTCCTTACACTGCTTGAGCCATTGCTGAATCAGGGGTATTGTGTGACAACGGACAACTTTTACACATCGCCTGAGCTGTACGAGTTTATGCTAAAACACAAGACTGATGGATATGGAATCGTTAGGGCCAACCGACGTGACCTGCCATCTATGTTTGCCAAGAAAAAACTGAAAACAGGAGAAATGGTTGCCTGGCAGAAAGGAAAGATGATGGCAATGTGTTGGCGTGACAAAAAAGACGTGTGCCTAATGAGTACAGTGCATAACACCTCCACTGCCATGGTCCATGCAAGAGGTGGGAAAGATGTTATGAAGCCACAACTTGTGATTGACTACAACAACACCATGGGAGGAGTTGATAGAGCCGATTAGGCGATGACATTTTATCCGTCTATGCGGAAACAACAAAAAAAAAATTACAAAAAAATCTCCAGGCATCTCCTGGAACAATGCCTCTGGAATGCCTATATACTGCACAGAGGAAGGAGTGACAAGCCTCTTGTTCATTCTGACTTTATCTGGAAGGTGGCGCAGCGGATTTTTGTGAACTACCAAACGCCATCAGTGGCCGTGAACAGATCTGGACGTCGTGCTGTTGACGTTGTAAATCCAGAACGCCTAACTGTTCGTCACTTTATGGATTACATCCCACCAACTGCAAAAAAAGGCAGCACCTACAAGGATGTGCGTAGTTTGCTGCTCAAAGCGAGATGGCAATGAAAAAAAAATCCGAAAGGAAACCAGGTTCAATGCCCTGATTGTGACGTCGGTCTATGTGCAGTCCCATGTTTCAAAATTTACCACACCCAGGATGTTTACTGAATTTTGTTTGACAAATTTCATTAATTATTACATTATTGAATAAAATTACTGAATAAAATTATAATATTTATTAAATTATAATTTTATGTTTCAAACTTTATCACATCTGAGAGGTCTACTAGAGTCTTCTTTTGATCAGGTTTAAGTAAGTAATTACTAAGAATTGCAGGCCTACAATACATAACACCAAATTTCCATGCAAAAAAATGGTACCGCATTTAGTACAAAATTCCTGACATAATCATACCACCAGGGAGGTTAAAGCACCACTCCAGTGTATTTTTCTCTTATTGCACCTCTAGTGGTGCTTTACATCAAAGTCCCCTGAACCTTGTCTTATGTTCACCTGCTGGCATCTTCATCTTTTTCCAGTGGTGCTCTGGTCGGTCTCCGGTGACTTGAGACTTGTGGCAGCTCCTCTTTGTTTTGTGGAGCACAACGGAGGTCACAACTCAATACAAATCTATGTGAACCTTAATTTGGCTTTCTTCTGGCTCTCAGACTGCATGATGTAAATACTGACGGCTTACATTAAGTGTATGTGCACATCAGTCGGTTTGTGGGCTGGTTTTGCACGTTTTCCGTCGGCGGTTCCCGCTGAGTTTTATGTTAATTTATATTAATCCTACCAACCGGTAGGATTAACATGCTAGTCAATGGAGTTTTGGAAACGCTGTGTACATTACAACGTTTTTCTTCTTGACGATTTTAGTTTATTCACCGGTTCTCAAAGATAGAGCAAGCGACTTCTTTTTAGCGTTTTTCCAGCGGGTCCAGCTGAACAAGTGCAGCAAAGACCAGTCTGGAAATCGCTAAGGAAGACGCCGGGAAAATCGCCAAGAACACGCTGTGCGACCGCTAGTAAAGCGATCGCAAAACGTTAGCAAAACGCTAACAAAACCAGGGACACTGGCGAGTGCAGAAAACTCAGTTTCTGCCAGTCTCCACCGGTTTCCCGGTCGGTCTGCAAAGATGCAGAACCGACAAATGTGCACATACCCTTAAAGCGCCACCCCAGCACTAGGGAAAATAAAAATGCTGGTATGGCGCTTTTAAAAGTTTGCTTCGTTCTTAACCCCTTCACACCCGAGCCTGTTTTGACCCTAATGACCAGGCTATTTTTTGCAAATCTGTCCAGTGTCACTTTGAGGTTATAACTCTGGAACCCTTCAATGGAGCCCAATGATTTTGAGAGTTTCTTCGTGACATATTGGACTTCGTTAGTGGTAAATTTAGAATGAAAATTGTTGTGTTTATTCGTGGGAAAAAACAAGAAATTTGGCAAACATTTTGCAATTTTCAAAATTGAATTTTTATACTGTTAAACCAGAGTTATGTCACACTATATAACTAATAAATAACATTTCCCACATGTCTACTTTACATCAGCACAATTTGGGGAAAAAAAATTTTGTTAGGAAGTTAGAAGGGTTTTTAGTTCATCAGCAATTTCTCATTTTTCTAACAAAATTTACAAAACCATTTTTCTTTAGGGACAACATCACATTTGAAGTCACTTTGAGGGGCCTATAGGACAGAAAACAACCAAGTGAAACAATTTTAAAAACTGCACCCCTCAAACTACTCAAAACCACATTCAAGAAGATTATTAACCCTTCAGATACTTCCCATAAACTAAAGCAATGTGGAAGAAAAAAATGACTATTTTACTTTTTCCAACATAAATGTTACTTTAGGCTCAATGTTGCATTTTCACAAGGGAAACAGGAACAAATGGTCCCTAAAATGTGATATACCATTTCTCCCGAGTACGCCGATACCCTATTTGTGGTATGAAACCATTGTTTGGGTGCTCCGAAGAGATGGAGCAACATTTGACTGTGTGAATGGAATATTAGCTGGAATCATTAGCGGACACCATGTCATGTTTGGAGATCCCCTGATGTGCCTAAACAGTGAAAAATCCCCACAAGTGACCCAATTTGAAAACTAGACCGCCAAGGAATTTATTTAGATGTGTGGTGAGCACTAACTCTCGAATGCATCATACATTTACCTGTGAAAATGAAGTACCGTATATACTCGTGTATAAGCCGACCCCCCTACTTTTGCCCCCAACACCTGGGAAAACCTATTGACTCGTGTATAAGCCGAGGGTGGACCCCAGCACAGGTATACAGCCCCCAGCAATGTGGTATACAGCAGCCTCCCCAGTGGTAGTATACAGCAGCCGCCCCAGTGGTAGTATACAGCAGCAGCCCCAGTGGTATATACAGCAGCAGCCCCAGTAGTAGTATACAGCAGCTGCCCCAGTGGTAGTATACAGCAGCAGCCCCAGAGGTATATACAGCAGCCCCAGTGGTAGTATACAGCAGCCCCAGAGGTATATACAGCAGCCCCAGTGGTAGTATACAGCAGCAGCCCCAGTGGTATATACAGGCCCCCCCTTGCTGCCGCAATCCTGTAAAGGAATACATTATTATACTTATCCCTGCCGCTGTCCCACCGCCGCCATCGCGCTCCTCGGCTTCATCCGGCTTCCTCCTCTGGCGCACAGACAATGACGTCATTGCCTGCGCCCACTGGAGAAGGAAGCCGGAAGAAGCCGGATGAAGCCGGAGGAGCGCGATAGCGGCGGCGGGACAGCAGCAGGGATAAGTATAATAATGTATTCCTTTTCAGGATTGTGGCAGCAAGGGCGGGCGGCCTGTATACTGTATACAGTGTATACAGTATACAGTGACTCGCGTATAAGCCGAGGGGTGGACTTTTCAGCCCAATTTTTAGGCTGAAAGACTCGGCTTATACGCGAGTATATACGGTACTTTTTTTTTTATCACATTGTATTCTACCTAAATTTTTAAATTTTTACAGTGGCAAGTGGATAAAATGGATCCTAAAATAAATTTGTTGGACAATGTCTCCTGAGAACGCCAATACCTCATATGTGGCAGAAAACCACTGTATGGGCGCACAGGAGGGAGTGATATATGACTTTTTGAATGAAAAATTAGCTGGAATCATTAGCTGACACCATGTCGCTTTTGGAGAGCCCCTGATGTGCCGAAACAGTGAATACCAGCCAACAGTAGCTGGTTTTTACCTTGGTTGCAAGGCAAAGCCAGGCAGCTCAGGGTGGAAGCCCAAAGCTGTCTGCTTTATCTGCGCTAAGAATCAAAAATACAGCAAAGCAATACATTTTTTTTAAAATTATTTATTTATACACTCTGGCTTCTTAATCCCTTTTGTGGGACATTACCTTATGATGCTCTGTTTCCATACAGTGCAGCTGAAATCAATCTGATTGCCTTACAGTGCACCTGTCAGTGCTGCAGACACAAGTCCCAGAGATCACATGATCTCTGTGGCTTGGGTCAGGTGAGCAAATGTCGACATGACATGTCAGGTCACCATGGCAATGATCAGGCCTTCACAATTACATCGCAGTGTACTGATCAGTACAGGAGGAGAGGTGAGCGTGTGCGATCCCTAACTGCTGCAATCAATACCGATCACAGCAGTTGGGGACGTGTGCCGATAGTCCCTGGCAGTGTGACACTGGGCCTCCACGGCCTCCATGTACAGGATGAGGTTGAGGGGAGTGGGCAGTGCCAGGCACAGGTGGATTGCACCAATGCTATTCTGATGGAAATGATCATCAGGGCTGGAGGGAACATCACCCCCTCCAGGGCTCCAACCTATGGTAGAGGCTATTGCAGCCCCAATCACAGGATGGATCATAATGATCAAGAAATTTAATTGCCTGATTATTACAATTGCTGTGATTGGCTGTTCAGAATTGAACAGGCAATCATAGTTGCGGGCTAGAAATGCCAACTTCCCTGAGATCAAGTTCCGGTCCTCTGCTTCTAGGCTGATCAGGTCCTGGTGCTTGATCGGCATTGCTGTGGTCCCTGTGCTGCATTTGCACCAGAATGAACATAACGAACTTGGTTTTTGGATAAACCTTTCGTCTTTGGTCGTGAAGGAGTTAAAGGGGTTTTCCTAGTCTTGGAAAACCCCTTTTTCTCATTCCACACGTTTCCCCCAGATTAAATAAAAAAGCCTGTACTCTCCTCCTGTGCCAATTCCGTTCCAGCGGTGTTAGTAATCGGGGTTTAAGGACTTATATGACATTGTGAAGTCACGCGAGCCCAGGTCCAATCACTGCTGACTTTTCGCCTATGGACAAATGAGGTTATCAATAGAAGTGAGCGCTGCGGCTACCTCTCACTTCCTGTAGATTGCTCCTGGGTCCAAAGCTGAGGAGAGAGAAGCCGGCGGTGATTGGACTGGTACTTGCGTGACTTCAATGTCATACAAGTCCTTGAACCCTGATTACCAACACGGCGGGAATGGTGCCAGCACACGAGGTGAGTACAGGCTCTTATTTTACCTAAGGGAAATTTAAAATCAGAAGGGTTGTGCTAGTAGTGGAAAACCCCTTTAAAGAGAACCTGTCTCCTCAGAAAGTGTTAAACTGCAGATATATACTATTAAAATACTTCACAGCCGCCTTAGTAATTAGTGAAGCCAGTAGCCGGGAGTCTCCAGGTTGTATTCACAGGTGCGTGAGCCAGTTAGGCACCACTCACTATACTGGGGAAGGAGCAGTAAGCACTTCCTGGCACTCTGACAGGTCACTGCCCATTTGCATTATCAAAGTCCGGAGACTTGCTTAGAGTCCCGGCTTAAAGTATTGACTGTATTCTCTCCCTGCACCACCACAATAATGGAGCCTGCAAATTCAGGTAGGAAATAAGTTATGTTCTGATCCTATATCTCCTGGTAAATGGCATTTTCTGAGGTGAAGGGTTCCCCCATAGGTGAATAGCAAGGCAAAACTCCTTGAAAAGAAATATAGAAAAATTCTTATGGGGGTTGCCTTATCTCAAAGTAAATATTCTGAAAGTTTTCATATTTTGAAGGGGCTTCAGTTACCTACAGATCAATGTGAGGGTCAGTGTCCTGAAACATCCACTAATCACACAAGCTAACAAGCATTTTTTTTTAGTACATTAATATAGTGAAATTAACAAAGCAAACCCTAATTGCCACTTTACACGCGGCTACATTTCTAGCTTATCCACAGGTAACTTACTGGCTGCAGTGAAATCCTGGAGACACGGTTCTATCTTGTTGCTGTGTACAAATGGAATAATGTCTCCATGATTTCATTGCAGCCAGTAAGTTACCTGTGGATAAGCTAGAAATGTAGCCGCGTGTAAAGTGACCATAAGGCTGTATTCACATTTGCGTTTGTGTCTGCATGCTGATGGTATGCAGACACAAACGCAGTGAAAGCAGGGTCATTTTTCTTTCTAATGATGTGTCCGCAGCGGAGAATGTCCGCCTGCGGACACATCACTATGGAGCCCGCGCAGCCAATCGGCGGTGTCCGGGGGCGGGCCGGAGGCGGAGATCAGCGGCGGAGATCTCCCGGCCGCCGGTAAGCTCCGGGATGTGTCAGCGGGGTTAAACAGCTGAAGTGACAGCTGTTTGAATCTCAAGCGCCGACACCGAGAGGAAATTTTGGCGTGGGAAGATTCAAACAGCTGTCACATCAGCTGTTTCTCCCCGCCGACACCGCTAGGAGATTACCTGCGGCGGGCAGGAGGAGATCATCAGAGGCTCCAGCTGATCTCCCGGTGGCCGTCGGTGAATCTCCTGTGACATCACCGGCGGCCACCGGGAGAGATTTCAATGGGTCCGCAGCATTCCCCTGCGCTGTCATGCGCAGAACACTGCGGACCCATTGACGCCAATGCATTCTTTTGTGCGCTTGGGGAAGCTTGCTGATTTTCTAAGGTCCCCGAGCGCACAAAAAATGCAACATGCTGCGTCCCGGGTGCGGACGGGGGACCCTGGAGGGAGCAGATATCTTTCGCATGCGCACCCGAACGCAGCAAACGCTGCCAAACGCAGGCACTATGCGTTCCAATGTTAAACATAGGAACGCAGTGCGCATGCGCTTGACTGCGTATGGGAACGCAGCATACGCTGCCTTCCCATACGCAAATGTGAAGGCACCCTAATATTTGCTCAACATAAAAAAAAGTGTGCGCGCATACTGTATATGTGTCAACAACTCAGTGAGGCTATGGAGGACAACACTGAAAGACAACTCAAGACAACTAGCACAAGTGTCCATCAAATGCACCATATGCCAAGGTTATGCACTGTCCATATTGCTGTTCCGCATAGGCCTGAACCTCCTCAGTCAGATAATTACAGAATCAGGCTATGGATACAAGTGAAAGCACCATTAGCCACCTGCTCTACATGGAGACATCAAGCTGTAGGCAAAACATGAATGAGATATCAATTCACTGATCCACCTGGCAAGGATCTACAGTGAAGACATCGGGATGTCTTTCAGACTGGAGAAGTGTAGGAGGCGTGGCCTGGCTGGCATGTAGTAAGACGCATAGTGCAGCAGCTCTGGTAACCCTGCAGGAAAAATCCTACTTGCGCATGCATACTTATGTCACATGCTCCCGGAAATGACGCGAATCACGTCATTTCATGACCGCCCAGCGTGCTGTAAACAAGGGATGGCCTGCCTAGAAAATGAATAGTAGATCACGCCCATTATGGCATGATCTTATGACGAACAGGGCAAAGAACATACACGCCCTAAGGGCTAAAGAATGTAGCCTCTTCTAATTCTAATCACTGATGAGTAAGTATTAAAACATTTTTATCCACTTTCACAGGATGCTTTTAGGAGACAAAAGGAGTGTGAGATTAGTGATAGGATGGTGCAGGGACATGTTTTGCTAGCTTAGGAGGCGTTCTGGAGGTGACAGGATCCCTTTAAGATCAATATCCACAGCTAACATTCCCTACTATTTCTCACTTCTATCTCCCCACACCTACAAGAAATAGCTGCATTCTTTTAAATATAAAACCCATTCCCCTGAACCACTCTCCACCGTTCTCCCTCTCTCTGGGGCGCTCTGGAATGCCTGTTCCATCTGAAATAAACTCCACTTCATTCAAAACCTATTTACCTCTCGCAAACGCTCCTTCCTGGGCCTCACAAAACCATGGTTCACATCTCTCGACATGGCCTCCCCTGCTGCGCTGTGCTATGGCGGACTTCATTTCTCCCACACACCTCACACCAGCCCAAACATGGTGGAAGAGTAGGTCTTCTACTTTCTAGCAACTGCACCTTCAACCCAATTCCTCCTCCTCCCTCATCCTTTCATCCTTTGAAATGCACACTGTCCGTATCTACTCTCCATCAAACTTCCAAGTGGCCGTCTTATATCAACCACCAGTCTCTACCACTGCGTTCTTTGACCAATTCTCTATTTGGCTTCTTCACTTTCTCTCTGTTGACATTCCCACCATCATAATAGGTGTCTTCAACATCCCCATTGATACCAACCAGTCAACAGCCTCCAAACTCCTGTCACTTGCTTCATCCTTTGGCCTCTTTCAATGGTCCTCCACAGCCACACACACAGACATACACTAGACCTCATCTTTACCCACCTCTGCCCCCTAACTAACCCCACAACATCCACTCTCCCGCTATCTGACCACCATCTACTTACCTTCTCATCTTTGTCCTCCTCACCTGTCATCCATGTCCACCAACTCACACACCCTCGCAGAAACCTCACACACGTTGACACTCACATACTCTCTGACACTATTCTGCCACTATCCTCTATGTCCTCATTCCATGACACAGATAATGCCACAGCTTTCTACAACTCTACACTCACAGCAGAGATTGATGCAGTTGGCCATCTCGTTCACGGCAGGACACGACGAATCAACAGACACCACTAAAATGCAGCGAGCGTCTAGGGTTGCAGAGTGGTGCTGGAAGAAAACACATTTACAAGAAGAATACACAGCATTCAAACAAGCACATCTCACATTCAAGTCAGCACTCACCACCACTAAACAGAACTACTTCCTTATCCTCATATCCTCTTTATCCCACAACCCCAGGCAGTTATTCAACACATTTAACTCTCTCCTTCGCCCCCCACTGCCCCCCCTACTTCTCGTATCTCTGCAGAAGATTTCACAACACACTTCACCAACAAGCTCGATCAGATCAGACAAGTCTTTGCTACCCAACCATCACAACCCCTATGTATATCAGACCACTCACCTCCCCCACTAACCCTCCTCCCCTCCATCATTTAAGGAAAACTTGTACACCTCCTCTCCAAATCGCAATTCACCACTTGTGCATCGGAACCTCAACCCATTTCACTTCCTCCCCAACCGCACCACCACACTTATCCCAGTCCTAACCCATCTCTCTTCAATCTATCACTAACCTCTGGTACCTTCCCATCCAGTTTCAAACATGCAACAATTACACCTGTCTTGAAAAAGCCATCTCTTGACCTGACCTCCACGCCAGCTACCGCCCCATATCGCTGCTCCCATTCGCCTTCAAACTTCTTGAAAAGCATGTTCCACACTGTACTCTCATCCAATCTCTGACAACCTTCAATCTGCCTTCCACCCCCACCACTCCACTGAAACCACCTTAACCAAAATTACTAACGACCTACTTACTGCCAAATCTAACAGACACTTCTCCATCCTCCTTCTTGACCTGTCCTTTGCATTCGACACAGTTGACCACTGCCTCCTATTACAGATCCTCTCTTCCATTGGTATTACTGACCTTGCCCCCTCCTGGATCTCTTACTACCTTTCCAACCGCACATTTAGTGTCTACCTTTCCAACACTACCTCCACAACAATCCCCTCTCTGTTCGGGTCCCTCAAGGCTCTGTCCTGAGACCCCTTCTTTTTTCCATCTATACCCTTGACCTAGGACAGTGATGGCGAACTCCAGGCCTCGAGTGCCACACACAGTGCAGGTTTTCAGGATTTCCTTAGAGTTTGACAGTTAATAATTTGATTGCCAACTGTCAAATGCAATGGAAATACTGAAAACCTGGACTGTGTGTGGCACTCGAGGCCTGGAGTTCGCCATCACTGACCTAGGACAACGCAAAGTCCCATGGATTCCAGTACAACCTATATGCTGATTGGGTTAGTTCGACCTCTAGGCTGTAGGGTCTAGAAAAGAGGGGGAGAGAGGAAAGAGAAGGCGCAGATCTAAGTGCAGAAGGTATGGTACATCATGTATAGAAAAAGAGCTTAATTGCTCACCTTTTTAATATCTTTGTATATTGCGTATCACCCCTTACAGGGGTATCATGCTACGGAACACAGCCCGACTAGTCGGCTGAGAGACCCAATCCCTTCAGGACGAAGCAGCAAAGAGTCCGTAGGCAGTAGTTTCGAAATAGAATATCCGATGCAGTGGTGCTCGCTCCCAGATTCGGATAGACAGGAAGCAATTTAGTTTTTTCAAAGGGATTTATTACAAACAGTCTTCATACAGTAAAACATACAACGCGTTTCGGCTCTAAAATTGCATCTTATAACCGAAACGCGTTGTACGTTGTGATAAATCCCTTTGAAAAAACTAAATTGCTTCCGGTCCATCTGAATCTGGGTGCGCTCGCCACTGCATCGGATATTCTATTCCGAAACCTGTACGCTGATGACACTCAGATCTCTCTCTCTGTCCCAGACGTCACCTCTCTGCTGTCCAGAATCCCAGAGTGTCTATCAGCCATATCCTCCTTCTCCTCTCGCTTCCTTAAACTAAATGTAGACAAAACTGTACTCATCATTTTTCACCCATCTCGCGCACCACCCTTACCTGATCTATCACAATAAATGATATCACACTTTGCCCTGTACCTAATGTCCGCTACCTCGGAGTGATCCTTGACTCTGCCTTATCCTTCAGACCACACATTCAAGCTATCGCCACTTCCTGCCACCTCCGACTCAAAAATATTTCCAGAATCCGTCTCTTCCTCAACCCTCAATCTACTAAACTACTAATGTATGTCCTCATCATCTCCCACCTCAACTACTGCAACCTCCTCCTCTGTGGCCTCCCTGCTAACACTCTTGCACCTCTCCAATCAGTCCTTAACTCTGCTGCCCAACTAATACACCTCTCACCTCGCTGCTCCTCCACTTCTCTCCTCTGCAAATCACTCCACTGGCTCCCAATTCCCCAGCGTATGCAATTTAAACTACTAATACTGACTTACAAAGCCGTCCACAACCTGTCCCCCCCATATATTTCTGAACTAATCTCCCGATATCATCCAACTCGTAATCTTCGATGCTCCCAAGACCTCCTTCTTTCCTCTACACTTGTACGTTCCTCATCTAACCGCCTGCAAGACTTCGCTCGCGCATCCCCCATTCTCTGGAATTCTGCACCTCAAAACGTCCGACTGTCTCCTACACTCAGAACCTTCAAGCGGAACCTGAAAACCCATCTCTTCAGAACAGCCTACAATGACCACGGTGCCACCCCTACATCACTGGACCCGGCGCTCCACCTTCCCGAGCAGACCCAACCTACTGTTCCCCTTCCCATTGCCCTTTAGAATGTAAGCCTGCAAGGGCAGGGTCCTCTCTCCCCTCAGTACCAGTCTGTCACTGTTAGTTGGTTCATTGTTTTTTTAACTTGTTTGTATGTAACCCCTTCTCATGTACAGCACCATGGAATCAATGGCGCTCTATAAATAAATAATAATCATAATCATCAATAGCTCCCTTATAAGACAGGTTTTGCAGAAGATAAGGGAGAGACAGTGGCAAAGGGCAGAATGAGTTACTTTGAAGATACAATGACCCTCTGTCTAAAGACTTCAAAGTTTCCACAACATCTATTAGCTACCTTATGCACATAACAGATGACTTTGTAAATCATTTGGGACGTAATAAAGTCAGGCTGGTTGGGGTCCCTGAGAAAGCAGAAGACAGAGATGCGGTGAAAGTCTTAGAAAATGGCTTCTCAAAACCCTTGGCGCAGATAATTTTTCCAAATTGTTTGCTATTGAAAGGGCCCACAGAGCCCACAACAGACCACTTCCTCCTGGAGCACCGCTAACAGCTGTATTAATCAAAATGCTCCATTTCAGAGACAGGGGAAAAAAATACTGCAGTTGGCCCGTATACTCAGGATATACGTATTGAGGAATTCTGCATCTCTATCTATCTGGACTTTTCTGCAGAAGTCCAGAAGAGGAGGACCCAATTTGTAGATGTCAAATGGAAATTCAGACTGTTGCAAGTTCCCTACACCATGCTTTATCCAGCCAAGTTGAGGGCATCGGCATTAGGGGAGACTCACTTTTTTGAAAACCCCAGAGAGGCAATGAAGTGGCTCAATCTCAAAGAGAAACAAATACATGCTGGCTGATGATGTGTACAAGAAGAGCATTGTATAATTTTATTGATAGGCCTGCTAATTAACCAGGAATCTACATGGCGAACAGATTTTATAAGTGGTCATAAACCTGTAAGTAACTAATAAAAGAATAAAGTTACGTTAAAATTAAGTACACCATTGTTTTTCTTATTAAATTCTCAATAAGTTTGATGTAACATGACCCTCTTCCCATTGAAAAAAATAAAGTTGGATCCAAAATGGCTGATTTCAAAATGGCCGCCATGGTCACCACCCATCTGAAAAAGTTTTCCCCCTCCTATATACTAATGTGCCACAAACAGGAAGTTGATATCACCAACCATTCCCATTTTAAGTAGTTTGACTTAAATGTATAACATGAACGCTTAAGTAATATGATGGCTGCTCTCTCTTTTCCTTCCCTATCACTCCTTTTCCCATTCCCTCTCCTTTGTTAGTCCTTCACGCCCATTCCTTCCCTGACTACATGCCTTACTTCTCTTCCCCTTCACCACCCCCTTTTTTTTCTCTTTCTCTCAAAATATGCTATCCTGGGCAAGCCAATATGTGTAATGTTTACTTGATATGTTACAGTAACAACAGGTTGGGGGGGGGAACTACTGGATGGTTCTGCTCCCCTGAGTGTTAAGCGCAGTGGTGAGGAGAGTGCAAAGAAGAAAAGTTATGTCGCAACACTTTTCTAGTTTGAAGTTGCACATGATCCTGATGTGTGTGCTAATCTGGTTCTACATGTCAGCTAATGGTTTATTCTGTGCCTTAGTTAGGGAAAAGGGGAGGGCGGTGTACTTAGAGTATGTTGGGTAACTGTTGCATGTTTCTTTTGGAAGTCTTCAAATGATGATTTGGAAGCCAAGACGTGTTGGAGGCGAAGTGAGATACATCCAGAAGGTATGTATTAATTTTTACGTAGAAATGGCGAATATACTTCTCTGGGAGAATTTTCCAACTTTTATAAACAACTATACGCTTCTAAAATAACAGTCTAAATATGAGATGGATAGCTATATTGCGAAATTGCGACTGCCTAAATTGACAGATGAGCAGAGGGAACAGCTGGATGTCCAACTGTCAGTAGAACAACTGGAAGAGACCTTGTTAGGTTTCCAAAATAATAAAAAGCTCTGGGGGCAGACAGGATTCCAATGGAAATTTATAAAGTAGGGTCTGTTTTGCTTCCCAGACTACTAGACGTCTTTAGGGAGTAGTGACAGTGGGATCACTACCAAGCTCTGTGAGAGAGGCAGACCTAGTACTTATCTCGAAACTGGGTAAAGACCCATTATATCCGGATCCATATAAGTAAAGAAAACAGTGCCTCTTCAGTTGGTATTTTTCTTCAAAGCTTTATTCCATTGCCCCCATAACACGACGTTTCAGTCAGCAGACCGTCATCAAGTGTTTGGGGATAAAGCGATACCCCTGACCGCGGAGTGCTGTGAACAACATTGTTTGATTGATGTGTTGGAGCCATTATATCCCGTGTCCTATAGACTGATTTCGCTTCTTCCAGTTGATAAATATCCTAGCTACGTACTTCATTACTGTCATCTCAAGCTTGGTGGGAGAGGACCAGACTGTTTTTATGCCCAAAAAATCAACAGCTATCAACTTGCAGTGTTTATTCATTCATTTATAAATGAATTCGGAGAATGCAGAGGGAAGAGCAGTGCTCTCACTTGATGCTTCAACCATTTTTGATAACGTTGAGTGGGAGTAGCTGTGGACAGTGATGGCAGAGATGGGATTTGGACAGATATTTATGGCCTGGGTCGACTTCTGTATTCAGATCCAGTGGAAAGAGTTTGGGTGAAAGGGGTTCTCCCTGATATGATCCACCTAGCCAGGGGAACCAGACAGGGGTGTCCTCTATCCCAGCTGTTTGCGCCAGCTATAGCGCCTTTGGCAGTCGGACTACGTTCCAACAGAAGTGTATACCTACTTTAATACTAATGAGCTAAAACTGGTGTAAAAAGTTAAAACTTTACATGCTCTTGTTGGACACACTCAGTTTACCCCAATATGGCACAACCCAGGCTCACCGGAAATATTCCGCCAAGAGGGCTTTAGTCCATGGGAAAAAGCGGGAATCCATTATGTAGCTCAAGTATTGCAGGTGGACCGGGGAAGTGTGGCCGGTTGGTAATAAAGAGAGGCAAGGTAGTAAAAACTGATGGTGTAGAACTACCAGCAAGGTACATAGCAGATGTACAGACCTGCTACAAGTACCTCGGCATCCCACAAGGATATGGTACCCACGATGAAGAGGCAAGGAAAGCAGCAACATCAGAATACAATCAAAGGGTAAGACAGGTCCTGAAGAGCCAGCTCAATGGGAAGAATAAGATCTGCCCCATCAATACATACGCATTGCCAGTTATCAGATACCCTGCTGGAACAGTGTGCTGGCCAAAAGAAGGGATGGAAGCTGCAGATGTGAAGACCCAGAAGCTCCTTAAAATGCATGCGGGTCTTCACTAAAAGTCTAACACCTAAAGACTGTATACCAACAGAAAGGAGGGTGGTTGAGGCTTGATAGGAGTCTAAGCCACCATTATGGATGAAACAAGGACTACCCAGGAATACATAAGAAAAATGGCACCAAAAGATGAGATGCTGAGGAACAGCCTAAGGCAGCAACAACAACAGTCCTAGAAGGAAGAACAGGAACATGAAGTGCCATGGCAAGACAAGCCGCTAGATGGAATGTACCATTAACAGATAATACCAGAAGTTACCTCAGGGGAAATGGTGTATCAGTGTCCGCGCTGCTGAAATCCCAAGAAAACGATCCGGAAACCATATGTAGGTTGCATCAATCATCCATTTATTCCTTTCCTACGCGTTTCAACACTGTCCTAGTGTCTTCCTCAGGGATATTACATGTCAGCTCTTAACAAGGTTTATATAGCCCCTGTACATGGCATTTAGGGGTGTGTTAGCACATGCTGATGATGTCAAAATCGTCATTAAAGTGGGCGGAGCCCAATTCGATGATGTCAAAATCGTCATCAAAGTGGGAGGAGCCTAATTTTTGGCTCCAAAACAGTAAAAACAAGTTTCTGTGGAGCATTTTACATCGTACAATGATATACAAGTTGATAAAAATATGACTAAACAAATGGTATAAAAAACATTCTGAAATTTGCTGCGGAAAAGTAAATAAAACCTTCAGTAATAAGAACAGGAAAAAAAATAAAAATAATATACACTCTGATATGCCTCTGGGTGTATTAGAACTCTTGGTCATTTGGATGAAAAACATCCTCACTATTGGGTTGTGCCACCAGGGCAATTCATTAGCAAATAAAAGTGCTGAGAAGTTTGGTATTATCCTGTGAAGGTGGAATAGGAAAAAATATATGGACAATATTATCTATATCTATGTAATTAAAAAACAACTTTATTATAAAATTATTCAAAATGATATAAATATATAAAAAAATATAAAAAAATATAAATATATGAAAATGTATAAAATGATGAGGGATAAGAATATTTAAAAACTTAATATTCATCATATAAATATATATATATATATATCTGAGAGGGATTTTGCTTAAAAGGTTTCAAATTATAGGAACTACTTATTATTTATGTGAGGGAATCTTATAAAGATAAAATCAAATGTTAAAAATGAGTATAAACTAGTTTAAAATACTCATATTCATATTTCAAGTGTTGCGCACCACTTAAGGAGCTGCTCTCATATCTAAAACCTTGCCAGTTCTAATCCTCCAAGAGGCATTTACATATAAAGCAAAACTCTTCCATCATAAAGTATAATTTATGTTGTAAAATTTCATTAGCAGGTGTATTAACAATTTGCGTCACAAGATGGCGCTCACATTACACCATAGAATAATTCTGGATGCAGTTTCCATAGCAATAGGGTATCAAAGTAGTTCAAATGTTCGCCTCCGGGGGCGACCAAAATACACGTTCCTATGTGTTTGAATTTCTGTGCAGTGCAATTGTTCGCCTCTAGGGGCGATCAAAATACATGTTTCTATGTAATCATACTCTGTTAGCTCATAGTAGTGATAGAATAGTGATTCCAAGATGTGTTGAGTTAAATATTTGTGTTCAGAAAAAAAAATAAATAAATAAATACTAATATATAATAATAATAACTAAATTGGGGGTGAAAAAGTGATATAGTATTTTATATAAAATATTTCCACAAATATATAGTGACCTTCTTATTATAAATAAATAAATAAATAGATAGAAGTTCCATGAGTGTCTGAGTATCAGAATGTATATAATCTGTGAATCTATTTAACAGTGGTTATCATATGAGCTCAGAGATGATGTTCAGACCCTTGGGTTTTAATGTATCTAGTCGGTACATCCAGAATTTTTCACGTTTTTTCAGGACCTCAAATCTGTTGTTTGTATTGGCAGGTATGTGGTCAATTGGTGTAATTTCTAAACATGTGGGGTCCCTATTGTGGTGCGTACTGAAGTGGTTTGATACCCCATGGAATTTAAAACCATTTTTAATGTTGGCTCGATGTTTATTGAGTCGCTCATGTAGCGATCTTATAGTTCTGCCCACATATTGGAGGTGACATGGACATTCTAGGAGGTAAATAATGTACCCAGTTGTACAATCCATATTATGCTTAATTGGATAGGATTTTTGTGTGGTAGAGGATGTGATATTTGATCTCTGTTGAATATTCCTGCAGCACAGACATTTCTTTCTGTTGCACCTTTTTGTCATGATGGTGGTTGGCTCACTTTTTTTGGTGGTGAATCTCTCTCTCAGACGGCTGGGAGCTACCATGTTTTTAATATTGGGGGCTCTCCTATATGTAATACCGGGTGTGTTAGGGATGATGGACCTTAAGATGGGATCTTTTTTTAGTAAATGCCAATGTGTGGTGAGGCATTTTCTGATGTTTTTATGGTATTTGTTATACGTTGTGATAAAATTCAGGGAAAAATCTTTATCCGTCTGCTGTTTTTTCTTTGGTTGCAGGAGAATATTTTGGGGTACTCTGCTGCTCCCTTTTTGTGCTTTATTTATTAGTTTGCTAGGGTAACCCCTGACTTTAAATTTTCTTTCCAAGATCTCAGATTGTTCTCTGTAATCTTCATTTGTTGTACAATTCTTTTTTATTCTCAAGAATTGATTAGAAGGAATGTTCCGGAGCCATTTGGTATAATGACCACTGGCGAAGTTTATATACGAATTTCTGTCCGTTGACTTGAAATATGTTTTAGTGCATATTTCAGAGTCTTGGATAAAGATTGTTAGGTCCAAAAAGTTTATAGTTGTTCTATGCACAGTGGGTTCAAATTCAAGGCCCCAATTGTTGGTCATGATTTCATTCAAAAAACCTTGTAAATCTCCCTTCTCGGTATCCCATATGAAGAATATATCATCTATAAAACGTTTATATACCACTAGACCATCATCATTACTCTTATTAATATAGAGTCTTTCAAACATACCCATGAATAGGTTTGCGTATGAACACGCTGTTTTAGACCCCATGGCTGTTCCATAGGTCTGATGATACATGTCACCTTCAAAAGTGAAAAAATTATTATTGAGTATAAATTTTAGTCCATCCAGTACAAAATCAATGGTTGCATCCCTCATTTCTAGGTCTTCCTTCAAATAAAATTCTGCACACATGATTCCTGTCTCATGCCTGATGTTGGTGTACAAGGAAGTGACATCCATAGTGACCAAGATAAAGGAATCTTTCCATTTGATATCTTTCAAGGTTTTTATCAGTTCTGTCGAGTCTTTTAGGAAACTGGGTAGATTTATCACATATTTTTGAAGCTTTTTATCTATATACATTGATAAATTACTAGTCAATGAATTAATACCTGAGATGATAGGCCTACCAGGAGGGTTGTTGAGCCTCTTATGTATTTTGGGGAGATGGTACATGAATGGTGTGGCTGGTTGGTTTTTTATAAGGAATTTTTTGAGAGATGTATCAATGATATTTTGTTTATGGGCCATATTTATTTTCTGATTATATATTTTCGTGAGAGCTGGATAGGGATCTTTTTTGATCTTTCTATAGTATTTGGCATCAGACAAAAGTCTTAGTGCTTCAGCTTTATACTCTGTAAAATCTTGGATTACAATGCCTCCCCCTTTGTCAGCAGCCCGTATGACAATATTTTTATTGTCTCTAAGTTTTTTCAAGGCCATTTTCTCTTCTTTTGTTAGATTGTCTTTATTCTTACCCATTGAGTTATTCTTTATTAGGTTTTCTTTTTTCAAGTCATTTAAAAGAATGTCCTGAAAGGCTTCAAGTATATGGCCTCTACTCTCCAAGGGGTAAAAATGAGATTTTACCTTTAACGTTTTATCAGGAGTAACTACTTCTGTGGTTACAGTTTCATTCTCAGGTTTTAGGGCAAAATGTCTTTTCAGTGTTAATTTTCTTATAAAATGGTGGACGTCGATAAATAAGTCAAAATCATCAGGCTGATTAACAGATAATGGAGGTGGCTGACATGGAGAAATCCTACCATTGGCTGGAGAAAGCTGGACTCCAGGACCGCACAAAGACACTAATCATAGTGGCACAAGAGCATGTGCTAAGTAGCAGATCCATAGAAGCAGGGATCTACCACACAAGACAAGACCCAAGGTGCAGACTATGTAAAGAAACTACAGTCCAAAACATGTTGGCTGGATGCAAAATGCAAGCAGGAACAGCGTATACTGAACGCCACAATTAAGAAGCGGGAATTGTATACAGGAACATATGTATAACGTATGGGCTAAGTCCCCCTACATCCAGGTAGGAGACCCCAAAAAAGTGGTGGAGAATGAAAGAGCCAAAATCTTACGGCACTTCAAGATCCAGATGGATAAGAAAGTGTTGGCTAACCAACCAGATATCGTGACAGTAGACAAGGATCAGAAGACAGCAATGATAATAGATGCGGCAGTGCCAAAACACAGCAACATTAGAAAGAAAGAATATGAGAAGCTGGAGAAACACCTCAAAGAACAACTGGAGATGATGTGGAAGGTGAAGACAACAGTGATTCAATTGGTGATAGGGGTCAATGCTCCATGTGATCCTAAGATGGAAAAATGGTTGCAAGAGATCCCAGGAGCAACATCGGAACGCTCTGTCCAGAAAAGCTCAGAGCTGGGAACAACTAAGATCCTGCACAGAACCCTCAAACATCCAGGCCTCTGGTAGAGGACCCGAGAATGAGGAAGGACAAATAACCACCCCACATGGGTGATGAGGTAGTTTTTTTTTTTACATTGCTCTTGGCAAAGGTGAGAGGGGAAAAAAATGAATGTTCAAGAATGGAAAATGTCCTGTTCTTGGGGTTAAGATAGAGAAAAATGGAGATGTTCAGGAAAGGCTGCACACGTATATGAAAAAGCAGGGTCATCAAGGTTAATTACTTTTATTCACCATCAACAGATACGCATTGTACTTCTCAAACTTGATGACTGTTTCCGTTGTACGTCTAGGGGCATACCCTACATGAATATCTCCGTTTTCTTCTCCTACATCACCTTTGTCAAATACCAGTGAGATATAGTGAGTGGAGACCAATTAAAATCTGCTGTTCTGAAGGCCGACTTGTTAAACCCACTGGACCAGCTGAGCACCACCGCTAATTTCTGCTGTTGTCAAACATTTTTGTGGTACACAAAGAGAGATGGTAATTTTAGGCTGTATCACCCAGCCCTAGGCTCACAGTATATTCTACATACAGTATGTCAGATAAACCTGGTATTTTAGAGTGCCTTGTCCAATGTCTCGCTGCCATTGTCTGCACAGGTGGCTATGAATGCGCTGGTCTCTTCATTAAAAGTAGCTGAGTTAGAGATGTGCCACTTTATATCTATAGCAAAGATTTTTATATAAATGTAATATTTCTATAATATTGGTATCTAAAGCAACAATTGGTTAGCAAGATAATGTGTGTTGTGTGCAGTACAATCCACCTGACGCTTGTGGCTTTTACTTGTGTGAATATAAATACGTTCCCCTACTGAGAAAGGGCATATAAATACAAAATATCACTTTTACCTAATTTCTTTAAATCAGTGTTCCCCATGTTTTCAGGACGTCTTTAGTATAGCACACATGACAATTCAATCCCATGTCCAATAGGAAATCCTGAAAACACGATCTGTTGGTGTCTTCTGAGCCTGGAGTTGTGGGAACACTGGCTACAGCAAGAAAGCTCACACAAAACTACACTAAATGCATTAAAAGGGAATCTGTCAGCAGCATAATGTAAAGAAAGACTGATTCAAGCGATGTGCCACTTAGTTTACTAGGTGTCCGCTGTGATACAGAGTTCTTAGGTGTACCACAGCTGAGAAAGCTAAGCCGCCCACACCTTTCTGTATAGTGACAGTAAGCTGATAATTGGTCTGGGGGTGTAGATAGAGCGGTCTCACACAGGCAATTAGTCCATTGTAATAATCTGCCGGCAGCACCCATACGACTGACGGCTCACGGCTGCAGGGAGGAATTTCTTCCCGGCAGCGTGGCTCTCGGTTCAGTGACTGCAGTGCATCAGAATGCTATTAACATGCAGGTTAATGAAAAATGTTCACATGACTGTTTCCCCTTTAAATAATATTTAATTTTTCTAAAATATATTTCTTGTTGTACATATTTTTTCCAATATAGACAGACTAAAAAAGAAAAGTTCCAAGGCAATTTGAAAGAGGATTAATTTTCCGGTCTAATTTCTTCCTGAAGAACAAAGCCTTTTCCCGGTGACACTCCGGCTTTCAGAGCTTCTGGCCAGCTTCTTGTTTCACAGTAAGTGCGTAAGATATCAAACACTGCGGAACAGAACAAGCTATATTTTAATGAACGGCAGAACATAGGAACATCTTATAGGGATTCTCAAAATGTACAAACTGGAAATACAAAAAGTGTAAATTGATAAATGTGGTTTTCTCCCATGTGATGTGTTCATACCGGCTTTGACCTGTGCTGTATCTCTGCAGTATGGAGAGGCGCTGCACCCAGCCAGCTCCCCAGTGGCAACACAGGCTGTAGGGATAGAATGTGTGAACAGCACGCTCCTGGTCTAGGTGACCGATCACTCACACTGCAGGGTGGCCTGGCCTCTAGGCAACAATCTACATTATAGCATACAATATCCCTCTGTTCTTGACAGCAGAACATATTTTTTATAGGAGGTACATTGCCAAGTCCCTTGTCTTTATAAACACTTTGTAATGTCACCTATTAATTTAAGACAACTCCCTTAACCCCTTCACGACCCAAGAGTTATACAACGTCATGGGCCAGTAAAGAGGGGGTTTGATTGAGCTCCAGCCGGAGCTCACATCAAACACCCAACATCTCAGCTAATCTCATCAGCTGAGATGTCGGGCTAGCAGCTCCGATCGGATCCGGAATCCGATCGGTGTTGTTAACCCTTTGGATCCCAAGTGTCAATCACTGACAGCAGATCCAAAGGCGCCACAGCAGGAAACACTCTATTCCCCGCCTGCACTGGAGATCCCACGATAGTATCGCGGGATCTCCAGTGCTCATGTGACAGCCCGGAGTCCTGGCTTGACCCCGGATGCTGTCACTGAGCACTTCTGGTGAGTGGTTGGCACAGTCCACGATTCTGACAGATACAGATGAGCTGCAGCTCATCGGTATCTGTCAGAAGCGATCAGACTGTGCAGCAGGGTGCCTCTCAAAGGGGTAGGCAAAAATAAGAATCAATTAAAAAATAAAGTTTTTAAAAACATGTAAAAAAAAAAAAACAAAAGTTCAAATCACCCCCCTTTTCCCCCATTAACAATAAAAGTATTAAAAAATACATAAAAATACACATATTTGGTATCGCGTGTTCAGAATCGCCTGATCTATCAAGATATAAAATCAATTGAGAGCCGTACACTGCGAACAGAAGAAAAGGCCCAAACGCCAAAATTATGTTTTTTTGATCACCGCAACATTGCTATAAAATGCAATAACCGGTGATCAAAACAGCGGATCCCCCCAAAAATTGTATTGTTAGAAACGTCAGCTGAAGACGCAAAAAATAAGCTGTCACACAGCCCCAGATCTTAAAAAATGAGGACACTATAGGGTGCAGAACATGGCGCAAAAAGTGTGATTTTTTTTCCCAAACTTCTGAATTTGTTTTCACCACTTAGATACCAGTAAAAGTATACATGTTTGCTATCTACGAATTAGGCCAACCTGAGGCATCACACCGTCATGTCAGTTCATGGCGACTAAAAAACCCAAAAACAAATGTGTATATGCACTTTTTTTTTCAATTTAACTGTATTTGGATTTTTTTTGCAATTTCCCTGTACACTATATGGTAAAATAAATTGATTGCATCTGAAAGTACAACTCGACCAGCAATAAACAAGCCTCATATGTCTATATTGATGGAAAAATAAAAAGGTTATGGCTCTTGGAAGCAGGGGAGCAAAATACAAAAATGAAAAACGAAAAATTCCAAGGTCATGAAGGGGTTAAGGTGAAATTCATACAAAAGGTGATATGAGGCTAAATTTGGGGACATTCTAATCTCACACCGTGACTATGATTGTCATACAACTGACGGTCTCAGATCACAAGTCACACATGATCCATTGTACAGCAAAGTCACACACATGCTTCTGGACCAGGTGAGACTTGTAGCCTGAGCCTATATGAATGGCGCAATAATTAGCCCTCATACATCGCATCTGAGTTTTTACAGCAATAAAGCCACGAGAAGGTGTCATTGTATGGTCAACTTACTATGATGGTCAGAATCTGGAGATTTTACCAGATATTCTGCACTACAACCTGCTGACTTTAAAGAGGTGGTTTACTACAAAGTGTAGTGGCTACAAGGATTTACAGCTGTGAATTAAGTCTTTTCCCAAATACCTTCCACTGCCAATTGTGCCAGTGAGCAGCGCCATCGCTGTCTGCTTATCCCCATCATGTGACGCCCAGCTGTAGTGGCCTCTGATCTCTGGTTACGTCTTGTTAACTCCCAGAACTGGAAATTGACCCGGCATCATAGAGGCAGGACGCAGTCTCCCTGAGTGACTGGGCTGTGGATGGCGATTGCCCACACGTCACAACCCACCATCATCGCGCTCTCTCCTTTCATTACCAGAGCACCGCGATTCTGGGCACACCACAAGGTGTATATTTAATAAATTGGAAAGCTTATTTCGCAGTTAGTTGCTTTTATTCAAAAGTTTTAAAATATCCAGTGTGGATTAGTGTTTTAAAGTGACAGTGAACTTAACACATCAATAACAAATACCCTCCCCCCAGAAAGATAGTACAGGTAAAGACAAGATCCACTTTTTGGGTTGGTGGAGGGGGTTGCTAATGGCAGTACCTTTTCGCTGCTTGTATTTATAATGCTGGAGTGCCTACCTTAGGTGTCTCTGGATACAATTTGTTGGTCTCTTGTCTTTACCTGTACTATCTTTCTTAAATATACTATTAAAACGGAAAGAATAAAACCTTTAATCGGTGAATCACACCACAAGGTGTGGTGAAGGTTTGCCAACAGCCCAGACACTGCCAGGATGATTGGTGTGGGCACAACCTTTCCCTCACTATCCTGTAACATATGGACTTGTGTCTCACCTTGATTGATAGCCAGTATCTCGCAGTGATAATTTTTCACATTTTCCTTCTTAACCATGTATTCCTGTATTGGAAGTCGAGCGGTGTGCACACCATTGGCTTTAGCTTTTTGATACGTTACTTTCTAAGAAAAAACAAATTATATATATATATATATATATATACAAGGTTGTGTTTACAATTTTTTATGGAAGTTTGCACTTCAGATGATAAATGCAATACTCTAGCCACAATCATTATTGCCCATTTACTCTTTATTATTGCGGTGACTTTGGACAGACTGACCCTTAGTAATATGCAGAGGCGTAACTACAATAGGTGCAGGGGTTGCAATCGCACCCGGGCCCTGTAGCCTAGGGGGCCCCAAAAGTCCTTTTGGCCTATAGAAAAAGACTAATACTATTAAAGTTTGCAATAATTGGGGGCCCCGTTGGAGCTTTGCATCGGGGCCCCTGGGCCTGAAGTTACGCCACTTGTACAAATACAATTCTTTAACATGTGAGAAGATGAGATTGGTGAAGTCTGATCTTGATCTGCAGTACGTTCTCAAATTACTTCCACATCGCTCAAAGAGGAGGAACTAACAGTGAAGATTTCATGAAGGTGGTATCCGACATCTATCACATCTGCCTATTAGATAACCATGAACTGGTTACCACATCCCATACACAACATAATACATTCCTAAAATGACCACAGACTTATTAAAATTAAGTTTTTATAATAAACATTTTTAAAGGGAATCTGTGAGCAGGTTTTTCCCATTTAACCTAAAAGCAGCATAATGTAAGGGTAGAAGCCTGATTCCAGTCATTTGTTCAGTAGCTTACTGTAGTTTTAACAGTGCTTGTTTTATCAGCAGGAGATCATCAGTTCCTGACTAGGTCTCACATGTGACGTCCATCTAATCTGTGTGACCTCCCTCCACCACTGATTGGCAGCTTACTGACAGTGTACATAGAAAGTGGTCAGTCAAGGGCATAGGTGGGGTTATAGAGTTCGGCATTCTGACCACTTACATCTACATAAAACAGCGATTCCATCAAAACTGCAGCAAGCTGTCAAAAGGAGGCTGAATTTTACTATATGCAGCTGAGCTATGGCATTGCTGTATATAGCACAAGCATCCGATGATTAAAGATTCACATCCCCTTTATGAGACTATCAAAAACTGTGAAAATTAACAAAAAAAAAAAATTAATAATAATGCAAAAATTACACATATGCCATCATCATGTTCAGCAAAGTCTCATCTATAAAAATATTAAAAAAATACTATTGGTAAACTCAAAAAATTTAAGAATGACATTTTTTTTGGTCGCTGCAAGACCACAAAATTGCTGTAATATGCGATCAAAAGGTCATATCTATTCCAAAATGGTATCAATAAAAATGTCTCGCCTTGCTAAAATATAAGCCATCAGACAGCTAAAACCTTGGTGGTCTTTTTGTATTGTAGGATTTAATTCACCACTGAAAAATTAAAAAAGAAACCTGGACATTTGGTATTGCTGTCATCACACTGATGAGGACAATCATATGGTTAATATGGTAAATAATTCCCAGAGAACCACGTCAGAATTTATTTTTTTCACAATTTTCCAGTTCACTATATGGTAAAATGAATGGTGTCATTCAATAGTACAACTCATCCCACATACAGATAAACCATTATATATCTATGTGGACAGAAAAATAAAAACGTTCATGGATCTGGGAAGAAGAGGAGAAAAGAAACGAGAATGGAAAAACAAAAACTGGCCATGTCAAAAGGGTTAAATAAAATCTTTAGAGTCTCATCTATAGGCTCCCCCTTCAGCTACTCTACTGTACACTGCTGCTCGTGTCCTCCGGAGGAAGACATTACACAACGGATGAAACCAATCAGCCACCACTGATTGTCTACAGCCATAATGTTCATTCTGAGCAGGGAGACAGAGTTGGGGGACATTTCTCAAAAGAAGTATCAAGACTAAAGCCCATCAGTGGCCACTTAATGGAGCAAAAGATAGCAGAGATACACATGGACTCCTGTAAAGGAGTGGGGAGTATCCTGCTTTAAGACCTCCATGGGCCCTTTATTTATACAATATGTGGTGGGCACTACTTTACATAATGATACCGTTCTTTCAGCTCAGATAAAGACAGTGCATGATGTTCTCCATTAGTATGCATCTGAGTAGAGTGCTGCAAGCATTGAATACTGAGTTTGTCACCAGTCACAGTTATACTACAAACCTTCTGGACACTTTCATCAACGAGTCCTCCAAGAACATACACTTTTGTGGGATCAATGTCTGCCAGAACTTGGAAGAAAAAAAGAAACATGATTAGCATTTTTTCATGATGACTTCAAAATAAAAATTTGGAAATAGAACTGACATAACTGAGAAACATTACAAACTGATTAGAAATGAGATTTGGGCCTTATTCATTAAGCTTTTCCAACAGAATTCTGGTGTAAACATACTCCAACATATCATCTGTGGTCCTCCCGAGACCTCCTTCTCTTCTCTACACTTATTTGTTTTGCACTCAATCACCTCAAAACCTCTCCCGAATATCCCCCATCCTCTGAATTCTGCACCCTATCACGTCCGATTACCTCCACATTTGGAAAATGCAGATGAAAATTGAAAATATCTTCAGGAAAGATTACAGCCTGCAATGACCTCACTGCCACCTCACCACCACTGGATTGTACCTCCGCACGGAGCTGCCACCTCACCACCACCGGAGCTGCACCTCACACCCGACTGCCCCTAACCCGAGACCTACACCGACTGCACCTCACACACGGACTCCACCTCACCACACGACTGACCTCACACACGGAGCTGCACCTCACCCACGACTGCACCTCACCACCACCGGAGCTACTGCAACACCTGACCTACTGTCTCCTCCCATTGTCATGTAGAAGGTAAGCCCACAATGGCAGGATCTTTTTCCCTCTATGCCAGTCTGTCATTGTTAGTCATATCACTGTAATTTATATCTGTAACACTCCTTTCTCATGTAACACACCAAGGAAGTAATGATGCTCTAAAAATATAATAAAAAATAACATTATGCTACAGATGTATTCCAGTCCATCACTGGTGGAGGGGCATGGCACATGTATGATGAGCTAATCCATTATATTGGTGTGTACCTCTAAATTAAGACACCTTACCCACAATGCCCCTTAACAAGGCTGGCATGTAAATCTCCAGTCGTAATGAATTGGGTCCTTTATTAATATATATATGTGTTTTGGGTGGTCCGACTTACCACGGTCAGAGTCTGGAGTGAGATAAACTAATGTTTCCAATGGAAACAGATCAAGAAAGCTGTCTTCTGTGGATTCAACCTAAGAAAATAGAAAACCCAATGTTTTTATTTTTCATAATAGCAGTTTAAAGCAATCCACTCCAGTGTTTTTTCTTTTTTAGCACTGGAGTGGCGCTTTAAATATTAGCCCTGGCCATGTACTCACCTTCCACATTACTGACTTGGCTCTGGTCCCACAGGGACCATCTTGTGCCTGTAACTTCTGACTGTCCGTAAGTCAAAAGTTACATCACAATAGTGCAATATATCTCCATGAAAGCCAGAATGGGGCCAGATCGAGGCTCCCGTAGAGATGTATTGAAAAGTGACCTTCGATGCACTTCATGAAACACTGGAGGTGCTAGCAGGAAGCAAGTGGTGGCGATAGCGGGTGAAACCACTGGAAGTGAGTAGGGAGCAGGGGACTTGCATTTAAAGAACCACTCTGGTGCAAGAACAAAAAATACTGGAGTAGTGCTTTAACCTAAAGTCTCTGAAAATCAACAAAATCAGCAAAATTGTTAGTGAACATAATGTAATGCATGAAAATTGGATCCCTTTTAGTATATAGTATAGGAACTTTAAATATTAATAGAGCGCCTTATCACTATAGAAGAGAATGTACTGCAGGATATGTAACTCTCTGAACTTCACAGTGATATACTTGGGACACTTGAACTTTGTCATATTGTGTTCTATTGGCTACTTATGGCCTTTACCAAGAGACATGTGACCTGCCTACAGCAGTCTTGCAGGCATATAGTGAATAAGGGTAGGGGAATCTAGAAGATCACAATAGTAACTAAGCATTTGAAACATATTTTTCACTTTTCATTGCCTTATAATGACGGTCGGATCAGTAAGGATTCTGGTTCTGCCATTCCTGCTCCCCACCAATCACTCAAAACTGCATTGCCTCCCCCTCGTAACTCCCCGAAGGAACAGAAGTACATAGCTTCTCGCTAGGTGTGAACACAGCCTAGAGTACAGACTGAAAACTGTGCACTCCTGTCTCCTCCGCTACACGCCTCTCAGGAAATGGGTGTAGCAGGAGGGGATTGAGTGATCAGTGGGGATCTGGGACCTGGAAGAATAACAATTTATACACTGGCCTATGAGGCTTCTTTAGACTCTAACTTCTTATTGTTTCGGGAAACAACATGCGCATAGCTACATTGGTCTGATATGGACCCTGCCTTTAGTAATGATGTGTCAGATGAATGTGTGCAAAGGGATTGGGAGTAGAGTAAGATGTGTACGTCCTATTGTGATATCAGCTGTGTATAGAGGCGGTACCAATCATTGTATCCCTGCCTTTGATGATAAGGAGTTTGCTGAAAACTCTTCCTGAAAGGACAGAAAGTATTTGTATAAAAACCCCAGTGACCAGTGTGGAAATTGCAAGATTACCAGTTTTAAATTTTAGTTTATAAAAAAACCTTGTCAATTTTTCATATTTAAATGCATGTAATACAAAACCATGAGTAAAATAAAAGGTCATTTTCTGATAATAGCTTCCCTTTAAAGGGTTTGTCCCATGTATTTAAGTTGCCAACTATCCACAGGATACTGGTTTATGGGACTTAAACTTCTGTGCCCCCCACTGATCCCCAAAACAGGCTTTGGCCATCTGCGGCAGTCCCATAACAAACTGAGAAGAGGAACGCATGCTCGACTCCTATTCCTTTAGTCGGGGCTCTGTAGAGTCCTGTTCTATAGATCGGTGGGGGGCCCAGATTCGATGGATTAGTGATAACTTAAGATAAAGAGCTGATCTAAAACATTGAGAAGTCAAGGAAAAGAACTTACAAGATAATTGGCAAATCCGTCATTCATTCTCACACATTCATCATATAATAGACTGTTTTCTACAAAACCTGTCAGGTACAGCCAGAACGGTTTTGCAGCTTTCTTGTTGGACCCATAAAGTCTTCTAATTTGAGCAGCAAGACGACTTATCTCCTGCAACAAAAATATTAATTTAAAATCGGCTATCAAAAATCCTGCTAAGCAGCAACAAGTCCTTGTATAAAAGCCTAAGTGCTGATGGACCGTTAACAATATGATCCACGAGCATTCTCTAACAGAGGGTCTGTAACACTGAAGGTCTAGCGGGGTCATACTGGATATGCCTGTAACTCAACCGCCTCCTGAACACATCCCCGCACTGACTAAGCCCAGTACAGAGAATGGTAGGGTTTGTGACCTGAAATTAGCATAGTGAAAAATTCCCTGGATACCAGTCCTCATACTGAATTTTCTGAAGCTTTGTATAATTCCCAATTTGCATATATACGGAGAATATATTGCAAAAGAAAAACAAATACAGAACTAATTTACCTTCTTGCTCATGTGATCAGTCATACTCAAGTCAATGCAAAGTTTAGGGCCAGAATCCTTTGCTTCTAAAAGACGTTCTTTGGTCAAAGCTTTTAAAAACTTTTTGCTGTGCTGCTGTGTGTCAGTCCCTGGAATAAAGGGGGATATGCAATCTTAGTAATGTGCTCTTATTGCTGCATCTGTATTATACCAGAGAGCTGACAGGGCTCAGTGAAGGGTAGGCATTCATCACATATTAATATAGAAAGGCTGAAGATTATAGACTCCTTTTCAATTAAGTAGTACAGAAACAATGCCAATTATCATTAAAGGAGTAAAGGCCCCGTCACACACTTCAACGTCCGAGCGATCCGATCAACGATCCGACTTGACCTAGATCGCTTGAACGCCATGGTTTGATCACTAGTGAGGTGTCACATATACAGATATCATGAACGACACAGCAACGACTCTGCAACAAGCGAACGATATTAGCAGTCGTTTGGATGCCTATGTTCCTATGTCCTGAATAGGCGAAGTCATTAACGACATTGTTATCAAGGTGTCACACTCGCCGATGCTGCAGGTTGAACGTACGATCATCGACTGATTTATGGTCCGTTCATAAAGCTGCGATCAACGACCGACTTATCACTGGTCGTATCGACGTGTCACACACTTCAACGTCCGAGCGATCCAATCAACGATTTGACTTGACCTAGGTTGCTTGAATGTCATGGTTTGAGCACTAGTGAGGTGTCACATATACAGATATCATGAACGACACAGCAACGACTCTGCAACAAGCGAACGATATTAGCAGTCGTTTGGATGCCTATGTCCTGAATAGGCGAAGTCATTAACCACATCGTTATCAAGGTGTCACACTCGCCGATGCTGCAGGTTGAACGTACGATCATCGACTGATTTATGGTCCGGTTCATAAAGCTGCGATCAACGATCGGCCGACTTATCACTGGTCGTATCGACGTGTCACACGCTACGACGTCGTTTAAACGTCTCAAAACCCATGACGTTTCAATGATATTGTTAACGATATCGTAGTGTGTGATGGGGCCTTAATACCTGTACATAACATGACTCCAATTGAAAGTATTCAGTAAAAATCCTTGATATATAGAAAGCAAAGCCTGATTCCACAAGAAAGGCATTGTGCTCCCCAGCCTTAAGGGAGTGCTGGAGTAAGAAGTGCCTAATTCATTAAAGAGGACCTGTCACCAACCATACATGGTGATCTAATTACAGCACTGAATGCAGCTTCTCTGCTGCATCCAGGCAAGGGGTCCCTCAGCCCTTGAGCCCCCTGTACCCCGAGATAATACACTTTGAAAACTTACGTAGTGGAGCCAAATAGGAGGTGGCTTGTGGCTGGAGCCAAAGGGCAGTTTCACGCCCCCTGCATGTTTAATCTGCCCACCGCCGCCTCCCTGATGCCAATCATTGTCTCCCTCGCCTGCTGCATAGTACACAGAGCTTATTGAAGTGCTGGCCTCTTTGCCCCGCCTCCTGTGGTGATGTCACCGCCTTTCCCCGCCCTGCTCCATGGTTAACATGGAGCAGGGCGGGGAAAGGCGGTGATGTCACAGCAGGAGGCCGGCCGTCCCGCCTCCTGCTGTGACATCACCGCTTATACCCGCCCTGCTCTATGTTAACCATGAGGGGGACACCTTGCCTGAATGCAGCAGACATACTGCATTCAGTGCTGTGATTAGATCACCATGTATGGTTGGTGACAGGTCCTCTTTAAAGGGATCCTGTCACCTCCAAAACGCCACCTAAGCTAGCAAAACATGTCCCTGCAGCATCCCATCACTAATCTCACACTCCTTTTGTCTCCTAAAAGCATCCTCTGAAAGTGCATAAAAACGTTTCAATACTTACTCATTGGTGATTATAATTAGCAGGGGCTATATTCTTTAGCCCTTGGGGCGTGTTGTTTTGCAGGCTCCAGGATCCACCCTCTCTCTGTGCTGCTTTGCTTGTGCATGCTTTGCCCTCCCCCTCTCTGTCACTCACAGAATGCAAATCATTAGTCTTGCCTTCAGCTCCACATCACAGCAGAAGCTACACAGAGAGGGTGGATGCCATTTGCCACGAGTTTTGCAATATTTCAGAGCTGCAACGTTACTTGAGTATCAAAAAGCACAGGTGTGCCATACTCAGGGACATGGCCAAGGTAAGGAAGGCTGAAAAACGACCACATTTGAACAAGAAACATAAGATAAAATGTCAAGACTGGGCCAAGAAATATCTTAAGACTGATTTTTAAAAGGTTTTATGGACTGATGAAATGAGAGTGACTCTTGATGGGCCAGATGGATGGGCCAGAGGCTGGATCAGTAAATGTATGGAAGAAGAGAGCTCCATTCCGACTCAGACGCCAGCAAGGTGGAGGGTGGGTAAAAATAATGACATGGCCCCCTTGTTCACCTGATCTGAAACCCATAGAGAACCTGTGGTGCCTCCTAAAATGTGAGATCTACAGGGAGGGAAAATAGTACACCTCTCGGAACAGTATCTGGGAGGCTGGGGTGGCTGCTGTACGCAATGTTGATCATAAACAGATCAAACAACTGACATAATCTATGGATGGAAGGCTGTTGAGTGTCATCATAAAGAAAGGTGGCTATATTGGTCACTAATTTTTTGGGGTTTTGTTTTTGCATGTCAGAAATGTTTATTTCTAAATTTTGTGCAGTTATATTAGTTTACTTGGGAAAATAAACAAGTGGGATGGGAATATATTAGGTTTTTATTAAGTTGCCTAATAATTCTGCACAGTAATAGTTACCTGCACAAACAGATATCCTCCTAAGGCCCCTTTCACATCAGCGTTTTTTTCAAATCGCGGCAGATGCGGTGAAAAAAACGCATCTGCCGCGATTAACGCATAACCGCGACACTTGCGGCACAGTTGCGGCAAGCCCCATGCAATGTCTATAGGGCTTGCGGTAAGGTGCGGCAGGTGCGGCAAGTGCGGTATCGGCACTTGCGGCAGGTGCGGCCGCGAAAAAAAACGCTGCTGACTGCAGCAAGTATCTGAATCTATCATGGCAAGATGACTAAAACCCTGCAGACGCCTTTTGACAAACCTGTCCTAATCGTACCAGTAACGAATCGTCGGGTATCAGCTGACTTGCCATAACGATGTTTTAATGGATTCTGAATCATGTGGCTGAATTATACTGGATATCTTAGCTTTCTTTTTTGTGACCAGAAAAGTAAATTCAAATGACAAAATAAATGATAGTAAAACATCTAAATGGAAAGATTCCAAAAACATGACAACGACCTCCATATTTCTAAAAGGACAATAGAAAAAGTTCTTAATCATGTTACCTCCACTGGCGTCCACAGACTGCTTGGCTTTTCTTCTCTCTTTTTCTATCCTTCTTTTACTTTTTTTGGCAGCAACTATTTTTTCCCAGTGCCTCTGTTTTCGCATTACATTTCTCTGAAGAGATTGCAAAAAATGATATTATCAAGAATTAGTAAGTAACCTCCATAGTACTGCATTTGGAAATTTATTACAACCTAAAATAACATATTGTGCTCCATGGGATGAACCTCTAATAAACATACCATCCTATCAATATGTCCTTGATGGGAAGCACTTCTAAGGACATACCGTATACGTCTTGGCAGACATTTTAGTATTGTTGCAACCAGGGCTGTGGAGTCGGAGTCGGCGTCCATTTTGGTGGACGTGGAGTTGGAATCAGGGAAATTGAGGAATTGCAGTGTGAGTTGGATATGTGGCTTACTGACTTCACAGCCATGGTTATGGAGTCGGAGTCCATTTTGCTGCAGGTGGAGTCAGAATCAGGGAAATTAAAGAGTTGAAGTCAGAGTGTGAGTCGGATGTTTGGCTTACCGACTCCACAGCCCTGGTTGCAACAATTGATAGTGTCGGAAGAAGGTAGAAGGAGATGACCAGACTGCAGTTTTGAAGATCTGCACTAAGGAAGCATTGGCCCTTTGAGCCCAAGAGGTGGCCATTGCTCTAGTGGAAAGAGCCCTAATTACTTGTGGGGATCATGACCAGAAGATAAATAGCTAGGTTAATGGCAATTTAACCCACCTAGTCAGAGGCGTAACTACAACAGGTGCAGGGGTTGCAATCGCACCAGGCCTGGAGCCTAGGGGCCCAAAGTCCTATGGTCTATAGAAAAAGACTAATGCTATTTAAGATTTGCAGTAATTGGGGCCCCATTGGAGCTTCCGCATCGGGGCCCATGAGCTTCAAGTTACACCACTGCACCTAGTTATAGTAGATTTTGTGGCTACATTCTCTTTCTTGGATCCCTGAAATAGTACCCTGGGTTTGTCAAGTATTGCAAAAAGATGGTAGAACTATTTCCTGGCTTCTATGGAATTTGGAATTAACTTTTGGTAAAAAAGCAGGGCCTGGTTTTAAGATTTTCTTATCCTCTAAGATGGTTGTGAATGAAGGGTTAATTGAGATGGACTGTAGTTCGCTTACTCGCTGAGCTGAGGTTAAGGCTACTAGAAGCCCCGATTTGAGAGCAAAATTTTTCATAGAAGTTGAAACTAGAGGCTCAAAGGGGGATTTTGTAAGTGCATTAAAAACTAAATTTAAGTCCCATGGAGCACTTTTAAGACCAATTAAAGGTCTAGAGGTAAAAGAGGCCCTAATAAATCTATGGACCCTGGGGTGGTCAGCAATCTTTATTGAATAGGGCTCCTACCACAGATACCTGTACCTTTATGCACTTGTGGAAAGGCCCTTTTCTAACCCCTTTTACAGGAATTCTAGTACCTCTGAAAGTGGGACCTGTTGACATTGACAAGTTAAAGTACAACCTGAAAATTCAAGGAATTTGTCCCAGATAGAAGAATGCTCAATAGGTGTAACCCTTTTTAACTCATTAGCAGGGTAGATACTAGGTTTTTGAAAAACCGTATGGTTGACAATAATCCTATCTCAAGAGCCACGCCACGAGATGTAGACTGTGAACCCGAGGGTGACAGATTGGCCCGAGTCAGGAAATTGGGAACCTCGTGAAGGATCCATGGGTCCGAAGTGGACAAGATTCTCAGGTGCGTGAATTAGGCCCTTTTCGGCCAAAAGGGAGCAATTAGAATAACTCTGGCTTGATCTTCCCAGATCTTTTTCAATACTAACGGAATCAGAGAGAGGGGAGGGAAGGTTCATAGGCAAGACTGAACCCCCAGTCCTGCCGGAGCACATCTAAACAGTCCGGATTTTCTCTGGGATTCAGTGAAAAAACCTGTCTACCGGACGGTTCTGCCTGGTTGCAAAACAGTCTCTCTCTGACACTCCCATTTTACACAGAGCTGATCAAAAATGTTTCAATTAAGGGACCATTCACCCGACTTAAGGTATGTCGACTCAAGAAAACCGCGACTATATTTTCTGAGCCTTTCAAATGACGAGCTGTAAGAGACAGAAGATTCTGCTCCGCAATGGTGAATAGTGTTCTTGCTTCAGACATCAGGCGTTCTGATCTGGTGCCTCCATGATGGCTTATATAAAACACTGCTGTGTAATTGTCTGACAGGATTACTACATGTCTGCCTGTAATCTGGTGTAGGAACCCCTGAACTGCCCTTGTGACTGCCGTCAGTTGTGCCTTTGAGCCTTCTTTGTCATTTGAATGATGTTCACAATTTTCAGAAGCACATATAATCTCCTCCACCCCGTCACTGCCAGAGGCCCTGAATAACCCCAAGCACTAATGCTGCCACCAGCTTCTCGTTTAATATAAGTCCGGTCCGTGGTCGGGCTTATATTGGGTCAGAAACCAACCCAGGTAGCGTTATATGAGCACACGGACGTGGGAATCGTGATCAAGATAGAAAGAGCAACTCAAGATTAAATTTATATATTTAATCACCCTAATGGTACACTAGATATTAATATTTACAGTTATTATTCAGATGTTACAAATATTACAGTCAGATATGCCAATAAAAGGAGGAATGGAATACACAGAATTACACACACATGTGAGCAGTTACCTTAGTGCTGATGGCACCACAAGGGCGGCGTGGCACCAATCTGTTCCTTGGGTAATCTCTGGCCTTGGTGGAAAAATGCCCATTCAGAAGAAATACGAGGTGGAGATGGGGCAGATGAGTTTTATACATCATGGGCTGCCCCTGTCTCCACCCATCTCACACCTCTGGGCTGTCTCACAACTCCCACCCCTCTGAGGGGAGATATGGACACCCAGATTCCATAATGTTCCCTAGCCGTGTCCATCGGCATCACAGACGGAAGATAATACTTTCATATTTTTAGTTATGATTTTATCTTCGTCTGGATATGAAACATGACTATTTTGGTAGCAGCCTAAAAGCCAATATCCTGTTTAGATGGCTTACAGTTATCCTACATTCATGTGAATACCATGCTTGTCACCGCCTAGACGTCACGATCATGGATCTACGCTTGCCATGTTCATAGACAGCACGGCTCATAAAATATTAAGGTTATAGTCACGGTGCCTTCCAGTCTGCCTGGGAAGAAAGAGACTTAAATTGGACGGGTCACCTTTTGGCAAAACCCTAGTCCTGAGGAAGCTCCATACATCTACCTGATTACCACATCAAAGTTAAGGATGAGTCCTGTTGTGTGGACAGTTGGCTTCCATCTAGGTGCTAATTACTGTGCTATTTGCAAGAGATAAATGACTTCTGCCTGTCAGAAGGGTGGGGGTTTATCTCTTTGTGAGTGAGTTGTGCCTTCAAATTGCTTTCTGGATGGAATATGGGGGATATGGCAATTCCTTACCAATATTCATCACAGCGTCTTTTAAATCAACTACTGCCATAAAGCATGCGGGAAAAAAAGGAGTCCAACTGTGGACTTTAAGGTTTCCATCTTGAACGTTTCCACTGTAATAAATTGATTTAAAATGTTTTAAATTGAAAATTGCACAGAAAGAACCCTCCGGCTTCCAAACGAGAAAAAGTAGAATTAGTCTTACTGGTAATTCAGTTTCTAGCCACCTTCCATGGCAGCAGCATCAAAGGATATCTCCTCGCCCTAATCAGTGATAGGAACACAAAGAGGTTAAATACCCCTCCCCTTCCTGCAACCACCAGTGTTTTTCCGGACACACTAGCATGAAGAGTTACCAGCAAAGTGCAGGAATCATCCAATAAGAGCATCAGACAGGGAGGGAAATTAGTGCTGTCGTGAAAGGTTCCTAGAAAACGAATTACCGGTAAAGGCTAATTCTACTTTCTCTAGTCACCTTCCACGACAGCAGCATTGGAGTAATACCAACAACTAATCTCTTAGGGAGGGACCTCAGCCTGCAGAACTCGTCTGCCGCATGTTAAATCCCTATTATGATCGAGTCTGTAGTGTCTGGTAAACGTATGGACAGAAGACCAGGTGGCGGCACTGCATATCTGCTCAGTAGATGCGTCCCCTCTCTCTGCCCACAATGTGGATACGTAACGTGTGGATTAAGCCTTCAGCGATGCATGAGGAGATACAGTTGTGGCCAAAAGTATTGACACCCCTGCAATTCTGTCAGATAATACTCAGTTTCTTCCTGAAAATGATTGCAATCACAAATTCTTTGTTATTATTATCTTCATTTAATTTGTCTTCAATGAGTTGCCCTAAAGCCAAATTGGATATAGTTCCACACCAAACATAAAAAAGGGGACGGACAAAAGTATTGGCACTGTTAGAAAAATCATGTGATGCTTCTCTAATTTGTGTAATTAACACCACCTGTAACTTACCTGTGGCACCTAACAGGTGTTGGCAAAAACTAAATCACACTTGCAGTCAGTTGACATGGATTAAAGTTGACTCAACCTCTGTCCTGTGTCCTTGTGTGTACCACATTGAGCATGGAGAAAAGAAAGAAGACCAAAGAACTGTCTGAGGACTTGAGAAACCAAATTGTGAGGAAGCATGAGCAATCTCAAGGCTACAAGTCCATCTCCAAAGACCTGAATGTTCCTGTGTCTTCCATGCGCAGTGTCATCAAGAAGTTTAAAGCCCATGGAACTGAGGCTAACCTCCCTAGATGTGGACGGAAAAGAAAAATTGACGGGAGATTTCAACGCAAGGTTGTGCGGATGGTGGATGAAGAACCTCGACTAACATCCAAACAAGTTCAAGCTGCCCTGCAGTCCTAGGGTACAACAGTATCAACCCGTACTATCCGTCGGCGTCTGAATGAAAAGGGACTATATGGTAGGATACCCAGGAAGACCCCACTTCTTACCCCGAGACATAAAAAAAGCCAGGCTGGAGGTGGCCAAAACTTACCTGAGAAAGCCTAAAACGTTTTGGAATAATGTTCTCTGGTCAGATGAGACAAAAGTAGAGCTTTTTGGGCAAAGGCATCAACATAGAGATTACAGGAGAAAAAAAAAGAGGCATTCAAAGAAAAGAACACGGTCCCTACAGTCAAACATGGCGGAGGTTCCCTGATGTTTTGGGGTTGCTTTGCTGCCTCTGGCACTGGACTGCTTGACCGTGTGCATGGCATTATGGAGTCTGAAGACTACCAACAAATTTTGCAGCATAATGTAAGGTCCAGTGTTAGAAAGCTGGGTCTCCCTCAGAGGTCATGGATCTTCCAATAGGACAATGAGCCAAAACACACTTCAAAAAGCACTAGAGAATGGTTTGAGAGAAAGCACTGGAGACTTCTAAGGTGGCCAGCAATGAGTCCAGACCTGAATCCCATAGAACACCTGTGGAGAGATCTAAAAATGGCAGTTTGGAGAAGGCACCCGGAAGCGGTTGATCGCAGTTATTTTGGCTAAAGGTTGTGCAACAAAGTATTAGGCTGAGGGTGCCACTACTTTTGTCTGGCCCATTTTTGGAGTTTTGTGTGAAATAATCAATGTTTTGCTTCATTCTCTTTTGTGTTTTTCATTGAAGACAAATTAAATGAAGATAATAATACCAAAGAATTTGTGATTGAATCATTTTCAGGAAGAAACTGAGTATTATTATCTGACAGAATTGCAGGGGTGCCAGTACTCTCGGCCACAACTGTAGATTCTGTGATGAGTTCGCTAGACAGATAGTATGTTTGATCCAATAGGAGATCGTATTTTAGCCACCTTCTTGCCCTTATTCCACCCTGAGGGCTGAATGAATAAGTTTCGATCAATCCTCCAACTTTCGGTTTGTTGGAGGTAGTAGAGAACCACCCCTATGAACATCAAAAGTGTGAAAAGCCTCCTCTTTTGCATTGGAAAGATTTGGGCAGAATGAAGGTAGCAGAATATCCTGATACCTGTGAAAGTTTGAAACAACTTTAGGCAAAAAGGAGGGATATAATCTGAGGATAATGCTATCTGCAGTAACTGTCAAGTGGGGCTCCACTAGTGGAAGTAATAGCTACCACAAAGACAGTTTTTTTTCAATTTTGTCAAGTTCATAGATGACAAGGGTTCAAACGGGTCTCTAGTTAAGACTGTTGAGCACCAGATTCAGATCCCAAGGGGGAATTTGGCTGCGATGTCTAGGTCGGATTCTAGCCAATGAGGTCATAAAATGTTTTACCCAACGATGACTAGCCAAGTTCTGGTCAAAAAAGGAACTTAAGGCTTACACCTAGACCTTCAAGGTACTAGGTGTGAGACCTAGGTCAGGCCCCCTTTGGAGAAATTCCAAAATCTAAGAAATATTAGGATGAAATGGATCAAGACAATTCAGAGAAAACCAGGATGAGAACTTCTTCCAATCCTTGCCCTAAATGGCGTTGTTCACAGGCTCTCTACTCTTCTGGAGAGCTTGCATCACTCCATCTGAGAGCCCTTTTGCTCTTAGGATCCTGGCTTCAGTAGCCAGGCCGCAAGGTTCAGCCTGTGAAGGACCGGGTGTAACAGGGGACCCTGGTGAAGGAAGTCATCTGACTGGGCTAGAATTAGTGGCCCTTCCTGGGCCATGTCTACGAAAGCACTGTACCAACTTCTTCCCAGCCACAGGGGGCGAATAGGATTGTGGTATCCGACTGGCCCAAATCTTCTGTAATGTCCTTGCTAGAACCGGGATTGGTGGGAAGGCATACGCCAGGGTGAATCTCCAAGGGTGAGAGAAGGTGTCTATGCCCAATACTCCATCTGTTGGATACAGGGAGAAGAAAGTCTTCCACTTTGCGTTCTGGCCATTGTCAAATAGGTGAACGTACGGAATCCCCCATCTTGTCACAAGGGATAGAAAGACTACCTGGTTGAGGTACCATTCTCCCGGATAGATGTCCTTTCTGCTAAGGAAGTCCGCCTGGATACTGTCAGACCCTTTCAGATGGACTGTTGTATAGGACAGAAGGTGTCTCTCTGCCCAAGAAAAAATACTTGCAGCGATTTATTTTAGATTGGCGTATTTCGTGACCCCCTGGTGACGGAGGTAGGCAATGTGGTCATATTGACGGAGTAGACGCGGACATGATGACCTTGGATCAGGGCAGATGCAGCTCTCAATGACTCTTCCATAGCTTTCAGTTCCCTGAGGTTTGATGAACTAGATCTGATGTCTGGGGACCATAGACCCTGGAAGTGGGTATTTGCCACCACAACACCCCAGCCCCTTCGACTGGCATCTGAAATAAGGACTTACAGGGGGAGCTGGTCCCAGCTGACTCCCCCTAACACCCCCCACCCCACTAGAGGTTTCTGGGGTTTATCCACCATGTGAGGGAAGACTACACATGACCAGGAAAAGGAACCACGATTGAAGAGGACCTGTCACCCCCCTGGTGGATGGAAAACTAAATGCAGTATGTCTGCTGCATTCAGGGAAGGGGTCCCCCATGTCTCTAGCACCCAGTTAGCTTTAAAAAAAAATGACTTTAGAAACCTTGTTGTCCTTCTCTGTGTGACGTCAGGAGCAGAAGAGGAGGGCAGACCCAGCAGAAGAGGAGGTGGTGGCAGACACATAGAGGGGGGGAACACACAAGGAGAAGGCAGGGAGGATTGTGCCAGCAGCCACACCTCTTAATAAGGATCCCACTCAGACGACCTCTTAACTGTAAGGTTTCTAAAGTTCTTTTTAAAGCTTACAGCGGGGCTAGAGACATTGGGTACCCCTTCCCTGAATGCAGCAGACATGCTTACAGCAACATACCTCCTCCCCACCACCATTGGCTCCGTCTCCCGCTGGGAGTGGGCAGCCGTGATGCCTGCACCCGGGATCCGGCCAATGGGGATCCATTAGAGGAGCCTGCAAACTCCAGCCTGCACCCTGACCCCGGCTGCCTCCTGGCCCTCACCAGTCCCGTCAATCTCAGGAAACTTCAATAGGTGTTCCTACCTAGAACAGGAAACCACAATGAGGACTGGAGAGAGGGGCCGCCCCTATTATCTTCAGTAGGTTTCCGGTTCCTGGGCAGATCCTCTCTCTCACATATGGTGCTATCATGGTGACCGAAATGCTACTCCAGTCATTGATTGGAGTAGGATTTCTGGCACAGTGCACCAAACTGCCTGTTACAAAGGAGATGCAACAAATTAATTAAGTGCCGTGTGCCTCTTTTTCACGGCCGTGTACTGTCTCACCTCCCTTCTATATTTGTCACCTCTGAAAAATCCTTCTAGAGCAAAGCATTATGTACATAACCCATTATACATTTATTTTTATCCCCTTCATGCCCTCACTGAAATCCTGCATATAGGTTGTGTTCAACATTACAAGAGTCAATGGAGGCTTTCTGTCCATATGCAGTACTTACTGTAGGCTTACGGAGGAGGAATACAAGTGATTACAGGCGAATAAGACCCTAATACTTTACATTAGTATGTTATACAAAGGGAACAGATAAAATCCAGAGGTGTACATAGAGCACAAATGACAGGCAGTTATAACAGTAGACAGCACCTCTGTGTGACATATAACTGGGCTGCGATTAATCAGTATTTATGCCAGAAACCTGGTGTAAAATACTTTGAACAGTTGCACCATTTTTGTGCATTTCGAGGTTTTGGAAAAATGTGGCGACTTTTGGTGTTTTCACGCCAGCTTCATCCATCTCTGTCAAAAATGGGTGTCGAAAGGCGGGATGGGACGTGACAGGCTGTGGTGTAGCTAAATCTGACTCCAGTCTCTGAAGAATTTTAATAAATAGTTATCCGCTGCACACTAAACATTACATATAACATAATGGCTAAAGAATGAATGACTATCATATAGGAAAACTAATGAAAATTTGGATGAGGAAAATTGACATTGCAGAAACTGCTTCAGGATACAAAAAAAAATGAGAATCTTAGCTGATGCATTGGCCATTGCATGTAAGCCCGATATACATGAGAGCACCTTGACGCAGGTTATCAGGTCCCTATCTCCCTTGTGCCTCTGTCTGCGGTACAAATGCACATGAGGATATATGCCTCTGAGTGCAATTACAACCTGTGTGTATGGGTGTGGTAGGAAGCTTGACTACAGCAAGATGGTGAACTAGACATGGTAAACTAGACATGGCTATCGGGGGAAGGGTGCTCAGTCAGAAAACTAACAATATTAAAGTAAGAACAAATGGCACTCCTATATGTGAAGGTGCTAGCAGGAAAAAGACAATATGTAATTAATGGTTATCTACTGCACACTAAACATTACATACAACATAATGGCTAAAGAATACATTTTTACATATTGTCTTTTTGCTGCTAGCACCTTCACATGTAGGTGTGCCAGTCATCTTTACTTTAATATAGTTACAGTTTTCTGACTGAGCACCCTTCCCCCGATAGCCATGTTAGTTTACCATGTCTAGTTCACCATCTTGCTGTAGTCAAGCTTCCCAGCCACACCTTTACATGCAGGTTGTAATTGCACTCAGAGGCACATATCCTGATATGCATTTGTACCGCAGACAGATGCACAAGGTAAGGGAGATAGGGACCTGATAAACATAAGAGCACCTTGACGCAGGTTATCGGGCTTACATGCAATGGCCAAAGCATCAACTAAGATTCTCACTTTCCTTTGTATTCTGAAGCAGTTTCTGCAATGTCAATTTTCCTCAGTTTCCTATATGCTAGTCATTCATTCCTTAGCCATTATGTCATATGTAATGTTTAGTGTGCAGCGGATAATTATTTATACATATTGTCTTTTTCCTGGTAGCACCTTCACATATAGGTGTGCCAGTCGTTCTTACTTTAATATTGTTACAGTTTTTGACTGAGCACCCTCCCCCCGATAGCCAGTCTAGTTTGCCATGTCTAGTTCACCATCTTGCTGTAGTCAAGCTCCCAGCCACACCCACACATGCAGGTTTTAATCGCACACATCCTCATATGCATTTGTACCGCAGACAGAGGCACAAGATCAGAGACCCGATAGACATGAGAGCACCTTGACGTAGGTTATCGGGCTTACATGCAATAGCCAATGCATCAACTAAGATTCTCATTTTTCATTGTGTATCCTGAAGCAGTTTCTGCAATGTCAATTTTCGTCATCCAAATTTGCATTAGTTTCCTATATGTTAGTCATTCATTCTCTAGCCATTATGTCATATGTAATGCTTACTATACAGCGGATAACCATTTATTACATATTGCCTTTTTCCTGCTAGCACCTTCACATGTAGGTGTGCCAGTCGTCCTTTACTTTAATATTCTGAGGAATTTTAAGACACACTTGATTCATTCAATGACATCTGGCAGTCGGTTCTTGCTAGCGTGTTTCCCCGAAAATAAGACCGTACCTTATATTTTTTTGGGAAAAAAAAGTGGCCCCCTGTCTTATTTTCGGGGGGGGGGGGGGGGACTTATATTGGCAGCCCCAGCCACACACATACACATATATACACACACATACATACATACACACACACACACATGCACCGCTCCTCTCCTGGTCTGCGGTGCGGTGTCCCGGTCCAGTTTATTGCTGATCGGTGCGGTGCCCGGCCGACTTCCTGCTTCCTCCAGCAATCCCCGCCCAGGTCAGGCCCTGCGCCAATGAGAGCGCAGGACCTGTGACATCAATCACAGCCCAGCGGTGGCTTGATGACGTCGGGCCAATCAGAGGCCCTAACGTCATCTGGGAGCGTCTGGGCGGTGATTGACGTCACAGGTCCTGCGCTCTCATTGGCGCAGGGCCTGACCTGGGCGGGGATTGCTGGAGGAAGCAGGAAGTCGGCCGGGCACCGCACCGATCAGCATGAAACTGGACCAGGACACCGCACCGCAGACCAGGAGAGGGGACACCACCGGACGGCCGGAGGAGTGAGGCATGACCAGCCAAGGACAAGGTAATATATAGTGCGCAGCGCCCCCCCCCCCCCCCCTAGCCTTATTTTCAGGGGGGGGGGGTTGGGGGGACTTATATTAGCAAGCCCTCCCCCACCCTGTCTTATTATCAGGGGGGGGGGGAGGGACGACTTATTTTAGGGGAAACACGGTATGCAGTCTGGCTAGAATCACATACTTACAGAGCTCTCTGCTGGGCAATGCATCGGGGTTTCTATACGTATCCCAGAAAAATTGGATTTGGAAACCCTTAAAAAGCTATCCACATTGCAAACCACTATTTGACCAGTTGTGAAAAAGATGAACACAACTAGGACAGAAGTCAGTGTCCAGAGTGACCCGGCAGGCCTTATAAAAAGAAGTGAATCACTCAGTCACAATTTTCATTGGAATCCTGTCTTTTTGGAATTCCAGCAGAAAGCTATTGCAGTGATCAGCAGAGAGCACATGTGTGAACCTAGCCTAAAGGTACCGTTACATGGTACGAGATTGTGAACGATATCGCTGAAACGTCACAGGTTTGGAGTTGTTGAAACGACACTGTTAGTACGTCGTTGCATGTTACACCGAGATAAGACTATGATAAATCGTTGGATCGGTGATTTCAGATTTGAGAACATGTTCTCAAATCAGACGATCCACGATCAGCCAACCTGCTGCATCGTTGTGTGTGACACCGCGATAACGATGCCATTAATGACTTCTCTTATTGACAACAGTGAACGAGTATTGTTCGCTGGGTTGTGCGAACGATAGCTGCTCTCCACATCGTTGGTGCGTCGTCCACGATATCCTGGCCTCCTTTACTAAAGCACTATGGAAACAAGGACAGGAGTCATGTGCCTACTTTCTAATTAAGGCATGCCTGTGGAAGTGGTCATTTCCCCTAGTACCTTCTAGAGGTTGATTGATCTTCTAGTTCTGAGAAAATCTGACTTTACAGTACTCTATATCATCCTCTCACCTTTTCCACTTGCCTGAGACCCTATGACCACCCAGGCCGCTACTTCCCTGATCAAATCTACTTGAACATATTATTGAGTTCCCTGAGGAAGGCTCATGTTGAGCCGAAACGTGGGACGTTTTTTCTATTTGTAAATAAAAAGCAACACAAAGAACAAAAACTCTCTTTTAATTTCTCATTGGAGTGTGCCGAGGCTAACTCTCTCTATCATTCCGGTAATATTTCCTCAGAGCACCTCATTGAGGTTGAGCCAGGTTATATCCTATTTGTCCACGATATCGACATGTGTGACACCTCATCAACAATGTAAAAAAGATGTCCTAATGACCGAGATCGTTGGCGATATCTTAACGACATTGAAGCGTGTAACAGTACCTTTAGACTTAGACAGTATGGATAAATCTGCCCCAAGGTTCTGCCACGGGCACAGCTCACTTACCGAATAACAAGCTTCATACTCCTCAGTGTTTGATCCAGATTCATTAATATCCAAATCAATATGAATTAAAGTGAGATCATCTAGTAAAGAGTTCACTTTTTCAGGTGTCTCGTTTCCTCTGTCTGCCCCATCACAGGTCTCTTCAGCTTCACCTTTATACTCGACTGTCTTAGTGCAAATATTGTTTTCAGCAAACTTCATGATGTCCACCTCTATTGGTCCTTTCTCAGTAGCAACTGATACACCTTGACTTGTCTGTTAATATAAAACATTAAAATGTTAGGCACAGTCCATAATTCCATTTGTTCTGTGAGGAACAGAGAACTAGAATTAATGTCCAAAATGTACCTGATGTAAATGGGAGCAGAAGGAGCACACCGTTACTTTGGGGTTCACTGGATTTCATTTGAAGGGAACCTGTCAGGCCCTCTGTGCCCCCAGAACCATGAGCAGTTCTGTGCACATATCTATATTCCCTGTCTGATAATCCCTTTATGTACCAGCATACAAAAACCGGTCTTTAGAAAAAGTATTTCTAAAGATCGTTTATGAGATGCTACTTAGGACTAGGGGGTTTAGTTCCCCGGCTAGTCAGCCCACTCAGTATGTTATCCCACCTCTGTGAGTGTGATAACATGCTTTACCACCACAGTGTCATCAGCGGTGCATACAAAGCTGCACATGCATGCGGCTTTGTACCCCTCTCAGTGTTGAGCTTATGACAGCAGGCGTATGCGTCCCAGCTTCAGAGAGGCTCACTGTTCATGATCAGATGTCATCCGTGCTTCTGGTTATGTGCTCTATACCTCTCTGATGCCGGGACGTCTACGCCCAGTGTCAAGAGAAGCTCATGGGTGAGAGGAGTACAAAGCTGTGTGCATGCTTGCATTTTTATAGTGCTGCCGATGACTCTGATTGTTGTAAAGCATATTATCACTACCACAGGGTGTGATAACATGCTTAGTGGGCTGAGTAGCCGGGGAACTAACACCCCCTGGTCCTAAGTAGCAACTCATAAATGATCTTTAGAAATACAAAAACACATCTTTATAAAAAGTATGCTAGGATATAAAGGGACTGTTAGGCAGAGATCAGAGAGATGTGCACAGAACTGCTCTTGATTCTGGGGGCACAGTGGGTCTGACAGGTTCCCTTTAACTTTAGTACAAAAATCCCCAAAAGCTCTACATCCTGCACTTTTTTTTGTGTTCTAAAACCAAACAAACACCAAACAGAAATTAGAAGGCCCCAAAAATAATAAGTGTGCTCCTGCGGCTCTCGGTAGCATCAGCTATATACCCAATCTATTTGGGATATTAATTTTGTCTGTTCCTCAGAAGTGTGGTTTTGTTACCCTAAAAAGACATAAGCTGTCTAAAGTAACAAACAAGTAATGTTCTATGATCACCCAGAGATAGTGACTTTTTCTATGGACCAAAGGGACTTCTGGGGCCCCCTAGGCTGCAGGGCCCGGGTGCGATCACAACCCCTGCACCTGTAGTAGTTACGCCCTTATCATCAATACAATCAGTGATAGCGCTCATGCTGACAAGTCTGCTGAGGTAGAAGTGTTGGTACACATATGGGAAGGTATTGTTATACTTTTTGAGAATTACCTATTAGGTATCACTTACTACATGTATTGTTTGTTATAGTTCATACTGGCTTCACTATCGCAATTTCGTCAAAGTTTTTTCCATTTTCATTATTTATCATTTGCACTTTTCATGCTTTCCTATTTGTTTTCTATAAATTACTATATAAGTCTTGACTTTTTTAATCTTCCTTTGCAGGAAAACAGAACATATGTGCAGCTAAAGTCCGCCAAGTGTCACAGTGTAATACAAGTCAATGGGGTCACACGGCGGCCCTCAAAGTACTGTGACAATGTACTTCTACCACATAGCAATGCTTGGCTGCACCATAGGAGGTCAGGCCAAAGTCATGGTGCAGTTCTAGCCTCTTTGTGACATTTTGCCCCATTAAAAGCCATGTGTATAACCATCACAGGGCTGTGCATCTCCTCGGAGGTTACAGATCAGTTTACAGGACTGTGATCCAGGTGAATGGTGCCCAGGGGCGGGCTGGCCCAGGTGGCAGGGGGGCAGGTGCCCCCTGGGCTGGTGGTATAGTCCACATTTCGGGCCGCCCCCTACAGAAACGGGCCGCGGGAGTCGGGAGTTGGCCGGCGCGGCGATAGCACATGACGCTGGAGGTCCGGGACGAGGTAAGGGCTGTGGCTTGCTGACAGCACCCCCCCCCCCTTCGATCCTCAAGTCAGGCTGACAGCACCCCCCCCCGGTCCTCAGGTCGGGGCCGGCACTGGAAATCTGCCACCCGGGTATAGAGGCTCCAGCCAGCCCCTGATGGTGCCTGACAGCCAAGCAGGAGGCTGCAAATCCATCATCACCAAGAAGCACTGAGTGTTAAAGCCCCATACACACCAAGATGGGCCACAGTCCCATGTGTATTGAGGTGCTGAGTATGAAATGATGGGGCATGTGCGATCTCAGACGGCCACCAATGTGTATGAATGGCTCAGCCCTCATCCGCTCTATGGGTGACCCAGCACAGCTCTCACCAGTATTCACATCACAGGAGCAGAAGTAAATGGTCTACTGAACCCCCTATCAGTGCACATAGATCGCCCACAGGCTCCCACGTGACCCGAGCCTCACACTATAGTAGAGCACTACTCACAGGTCGCAGCCGGGAGACACAAGCGTCGCCTTTCATGACGTCATCAAGAGAACCCGGAAGCTGTAGGAGGTGGAGTCTTCTTTAGTCACGTGTCGTTTCCCATCACGTGACTCGGGGCTAGCTGTTGGCGCTTGAAGGGAAGAAGAGTTCACTACTTTCTCCATCTCCAGTGTGGACTGCCCGTGCCCGGCTGTGGGCGATAGGTGCGGGCTAGGTTACCACACACGGGTACTGTCCTCCCGCCCTGGCCGCCATGTTTGCCGTTCTATTCCATTTCCTGTATCAGTCCTGCGATCTCTGACGTCTCTGGCTCCCCTTTTGTTGCATTTACCGTACTATTGACTCCATGTAATTTACTGTAAAATGTGAAAGTAAACACCCACAATTCTGCCATTATTTTTTCAGCTTGCAGTTAACGTTCCTTGTTTTACCATTTTTTCTTTAATCCCCTAGTGATGGACACAATGCTGACCAGTGTCACTATCTACTTACATAATTGCCTTGTGTCCAGATAGCCCCTATATATAATATATATATATATATATATTATATATAAGGGCCACGTCTCACACACAGATATCTGTGCAGAGATTGTTCGTAGATCTCTGGTTGCAGTGAAATTATGGACACATTAATCCATCTATATACAGCCACAAAATGAACAATGTGTCCATAATTTCTCTGCAACCAGAGATCTGCCAACAATATCTGCACAAATATCTGTGTGTGTAACTGGGCCTATGACATATAAAGTGGTCATGGTGTGGCTGTATTTGTGCCTTATATGTGGCATTATGCAGGCACTATGTGGTGGTAATATGTACTTGGTCGCGGTGTGGTGGTATTTCTCCCTTCTATGTGGTATTATTAGTCTTGGTATAGTGGGTTGTGGACAGTCATTTGTTTTTTCTGATATTAATAAGGGGAAAATTATTTATTTCTAATAGATATTAAATACTAAGGATGTTTAAGGCTAGTTTCACATCTGCGGATTCCTTCACCTGCATCCAGCGGCGTAGACAGTGAGAACTGCATGGAACGCTGCCACCGCAGCATCTATTTGCCTGCAGGGTTTCCATAGGCATGTCAGGTACGGTTGACCCGGAGAGGGGATGGAGGAATAAAAAAATAAAAGCAAGCCCCCAAAGTTCTTTTGAGCGTGCACAGAGTGAAATCCTTATCCGTCCTGGCCAGATTCGGCCTCAAAGGCAACAGCGCATCATTTAGACACATTGGGCCGTGCATCAGGCGAAATCCTGATGTCACTGTGTCCCCATGTAAAATATAGGGATGCATGCCTGATAAGGATGCATCAGGATTTTGCCTGATACAGATGCAAGATAAAAAAAAATGCAGATGTGAAAGCACCCTAAACCCTCCTTGTCCTGTGACTATTATCTCTTGTAATCATCTCTTGTAAGCCACGTGCACACATTGCGCATTTGGTGAGATTTCTTTTGTAAGCACACACCAGGAGCTGGTGAAAAATGCAGAAAAAAAATATATCTCGGAGATTTCCACTCCTGGTTTTGTCTTACACTGAAGTAAAAATCTCAGTGTGTGCACATAGCCTAAGGATGTTATTTATTGGTGGGGGTCCGACTGCTGAATGCACAACTTTTATCCCCATAACATGTCCAAAAAAAAAATAGAAAAGATCCAGCACAGACTCCTGAGATATAGATCCTTAAAATTAAATTTTTTTAGAAAAAAACATTAAAACGCACACATAAAAATCATTGTCCTTAAAGATGGTTTTGTCATAGGCTTGTCTTATCCCCATTAGGGTGCTTTCACATAACGATTTTCGGATTTCCGATGCTGTCCGATCAAAATCGGACAGCATCGGATCCGAATTTGGCCCCCATGCAGCTCTATGGGCATCGGACCGAATCGGATGTGCACTAAATGCCATCCGATTTGGTCCGATCCGATTCTGTCCGATTTTATTATCGGTGCAAAAATCGGAGCTTGCTCCGATTTTTGCACTGAAAATAAAATCTGACAGAATCGGATTGGACCAAATCGGATGGCATTTAGTGCACATCCGATTCGGTCCGATCCCTATAACATGGGGCCCTATGGAGAAGGGTCCGAGGAAACATCTGATGTCTCCTCGGACCCCGTTTTACTGTACTGAGCATGCTCAGTACAGTAACACTGCTCCTAACTAGGAGCACAAGTGTTAAAAAAAAAAAAAAAAAGTTATTCTCACCTCTCCACGAGCCCCCGCCGTCTTCCGCCATCTTCTTTGAGGCTCCCGGTGGCTCTCGCAGGCTGCCGGTGTCAGCAGAGCGCTTCCTCTGCCTTATAGGACCTGCGGTGATGTCACAGTCATGTGACCGCGGGTTACCATGGTGAACCCGCGGTCACGTGACTGTGACATCACCGCAGGTCCTGAACAGCAGAGGAAGCGCTCTGCTGATAGTGGCAGCCTGCGGGAGCCACCGGGAGCCTTCAAGAAGATGGCGGAAGACGGCGGGGGCTCGTGGGGAGGTGAGCATAAGGTTTATTTTTTTCTTTTTTTCACTCCGATTTTATGCCGGAATCGGGTGCCTATTTGGCACCCGATTCCAGGCATCAGAAGGGAGCCGATGCTGTCCGAATTATATCGGACAGCATCGGCTCCCTCAAAATCGGTATGTGAAAGTAGCCTTAGACTTGATCTCATGTACAGCTTACCCATGACCCGCTCATTCCCTCAGTGGCTGTGAGCGCTGTGTTTGACTTTTTCTGGAAGCCCCAATGATGATGAATGGAGCTGCTGACAGACATCATTACCTGCCGCTGCATTTTATAATGAAGATAAATATGCCCTGTCAGGGATAAAAGTTCCACATTTTTCCGATGGTGCGATTTCCACTATTCGTATTCCACAAATAAATAAATTATCACCTACCTAACCTGTGGATCGCTGATAAATTTTTATCGCCATTAGAGATGAGCGATGTTTCGATTCGAAATGTTCGCCAATCTCAAATTCGAGCTGTTTTGGGCGGTGTTTGAACAATGCGAACAATTTCCTTCAAATTCGGCAGTTCGAGGTTATGTTCGATAACGCTTCGTTCACCAAAAGGACCCTATAAAGTGGTCTGGGGGCAGAGGAAAAGGCTGAAATGGGGACATGATTGTTTAAAAGCCGGTGATAAAAAGGTGCCAGTTTTTAAAGGGAATCTGACCCCTAAAAATCAGCCCCCAGACCATTTATACCTGTCCCTGCACCTCTAGGAATGCATTGTAGGCATCCCTTTGTGTAAAAAAAGGGTATTTGTAAAATATCAAAAAGTGCTTTTATTACCTTGCTTTGTGTGGCTTCTCAATGCTTGTGGCTTGTCAGTGCCGCCTGCAGACCAATTATTCACGCCCAGATGGGCGTGCTATGGCAGTGTGAGCTCCCTCGCCTATCTCCATGGGCGGTATAGCCTGTATGATGCAAATCGAGTCATATCCATATCATAGGACTTCGCGACTGATGGATATGGAACCGTTAGGGCCAACCGACGTGACCTGCCATCTATGTTTGCCAAGAAAAAACTGAAAACAGGAGAAATGGTTGCCTGGCAGAAAGGAAAGATGATGGCAATGCGTTGGTGTGACAAAAAAGACGTGTGCCTAATGAGTACAGTGCATAACACCTCCACTGCCATGGTCCATGCAAGAGGTGGGAAAGATGTCATGAAGCCACAACTTGTGATTGACTACAACAACACCATGGGAGGAGTCGATAGAGTTGATCAGGCGATGACATTTTATCCGGCTATGCGGAAACAAAAAAAAATATTACAAAAAAATCTCCAGGCATCTCCTGGAACAATGCCTCTGGAATGCCTATATACTGCACAGAGGAAGGAGTGACAAGCCTCTTGCTCATTCTGACTTTATCTGGAAGGTGGCGCAGCGGATTTTTGTGAACTACCAAACGCCATCAGTGGCCGTGAGCAGATCTGGACGTCGTGCTGTTGACGTTGTAAACCCAGAACGCCTAACTGGTCGTCACTTTATGGATTACATCCCACCAACTGCAAAAAAACAGCACCTACAAGGATGTGCGTAGTTTGCTGCACAAAGCGAGATGGCAATGGAAAAAAAATCCGAAAGGAAACCAGGTTCCAGTGCCCTGATTGTGACGTCGGTCTATGTGCAGTCCCATGTTTCAAAATTTACCACACCCAGGATGTTTACTGAATTTTCTTTGTTTGACAAATTTCATTATTTATTACATTATTGAATATAATTATTGAATAAAATTATAATATTAAATTATAATTCATGATTTTATGATTCAAACTTTATCACATCTGAGAGGTCTACTAGAGTCTTTTTTGATCAGTTTTAATTACCGTATATACTCGTGTATAAGCCGACCCGTGTATAAGCCGACCCCCCTACTTTTGGCCCAAAAATCTGGAAAAACCTATTGACTCGTGTATAAGCCGAGGGTGGACCTCAGCACAGGTATACAGCCCCCAGCAGTGTGGTATACAGGCCCCCCCAGTGGTATACAGGCCTCCCCAGTGGTAGTATACAGCAGCCCCAGTGGTAGTATGTAGCATCCCCAGCAGCCCCAGTGGTAGTATACAGCAGCCCCAGTGGTAGTATACAGCAGCCCCAGTGGTAGTATATAGGAGCCCCAGCAGCCCCAGTGGTAGTATACAGCAGCCCCAGTGGTAGTATACAGCAGCAGCCCCAGTAGTATATACAGCCCCAGTGGTAGTATACAGGCAGCCCCAGTAGTATATACAGCCCCAGTGGTAGTATACAGGCAGCCCCAGTAGTATATACAGCCCCAGTGGTAGTATACAGGCAGCCCCAGTAGAATACAGGCAGCCCCAGTAGTATATACAGCCCCAGTGGTAGTATACAGGCAGCCCCAGTAGTATATACAGCCCCAGTGGTGTATACAGCCCCAGTGGTAGTATATTGCAGCCCCAGTGGTGTATACAGCCCCAGTGGTAGTATATTGCAGCCCCAGTGGTGTATACAGCCCCAGTGGTAGTATATTGCAGCCCCAGTGGTAGTATACAGCAGCCCCAGTGGTAGTATACAGCAGCAGCCCCAGTAGTATATATAGCCCCAGTGGTAGTATACAGGCAGCCCCAGTAGTATACAGGCAGCCCCAGTAGTATATACAGCCCCAGTGGTAGTATACAGGCAGCCCCAGTAGTATACAGGCAGCCCCAGTAGTATATACAGCCCCAGTGGTAGTATACAGCAGCCCCAGTGGTAGTATACAGCAGCCCCAGTGGTAGTATACAGCAGCAGCCCCAGTAGTATATACAGCCCCAGTGGTAGTATACAGGCAGCCCCAGTAGTATACAGGCAGCCCCAGTAGTATATATACAGCCCCAGTGGTAGTATACAGGCAGCCCCAGTAGTATACAGGCAGCCCCAGTAGTATATACAGCCCCAGTGGTAGTATACAGGCAGCCCCAGTAGTATACAGGCAGCCCCAGTAGTATATACAGCCCCAGTGGTAGTATACAGGCAGCCCCAGTAGTATATACAGCCCCAGTGGTGTATACAGCCCCAGTGGTAGTATATTGAGCCCCAGTGGTGTATACAGCCCCAGTGGTAGTATATTGCAGCCCCAGTGGTAGTATTGCAGCCCCAGTGGTAGTATATTGCAGCCCCAGCGGTAAGTAATACAGCCCCAGTGGTAGTATATTGCAGCCCCAGTGGTGTATACAGCCCCAGTGGTAGTATATTGCAGCCCAGTGGTGTATACAGCCCCAGTGGTAGTATATTGCAGCCCCAGCGGTAGTATACAGCAGCCCCCGTAATCAGGCCCCCCAGCCTGGTCCGGTCACCTGTAAAGGAAACTATACTTATCACAGTGCCGCTGTCCGCGCCCGCTCGCACCCGCTCGCAGCTGCCGTCCGCGATCCTCCATCTTGCGTCTTCTTCCTGTTTCCTGTGCTCGTCGCAAGGAATGACGTCATTGCCCGCGACGAGCACAGAAACAGGAAGAAGACGCAGATGGAGGATCGCGGTCGGCAGCTGCGAGCGGGCACGGACAGCGGGCAGTGATAAGTATAGTTTCCTTTACAGGTGACCGGAGTCAGGCTGGGGGGGCCCTGGATTACGGGGGCTGCTGTATACCGATGTATACATCGGTATGTACTGATGTATACATCGGTATACAGCACTGACTCGCGTATAAGCCGAGGGGGGTACTTTTCAGCCCAATTTTTGGGCTGAAAAACTCGGCTTATACGCGAGTATATACGGTAAGTAATTACTAAGAATTGCAGGACTACAATACATAACACCAAATTTCCGTGCAAAAAATGGTACCGCATTTAGTACAAAATTCCTGACATAATCATACCGCCAGGGAGGTTAAAGAAGCGGCGGTAATGTCAGGGAAAGATTCATGTGAGTTCATGCAGCATGAACTCACATGAACTTTCCCACGGCTGAACAGCTCAGCTACATCTCTGGTAGAGGTTCTCTACCAGAGATGTAGCTGAGCTAAAGAAGAAGACTCCACTGAACCACGTTGGACGGAAGATGAATTTTTTAATAAAGATGGAGTTTCTAAGCGTATTTTTCATTTTATTTCCAATAAAATATTTTTTTTTTCTCTGTGTTGTTTTTTTTTTTTTTTTTCTAAATTCACTAGAAATTCATGGCGGTCATGTCTAATATTGGCGTGACCCCATGAATTTCGGGCTTAGGGCCAGCTGATAACACAAAGCTGGCCCTAATTCCTTTATTACCCAGAGAACCACGGCACCAGGGTCCTGGATGAGCTGGGTTCAGCGCCAGAAGATTGCGCTTCTCTGAACACGCCATTTTCTGGGGTGGCTGCGGGCTGCAATTCGCAGGGGGGTGTGCCCAGAAAGCTTGGACCTCCCTGCGCTGCGGATTCCAGCCCCCAGCTTCCTAGTTGTACTTGGCTGGACATGGAAATAGCGAAGAGCCCCACGTATTTTTTTTTAATTATTTCATGAAATAATAATAATAAAAAAAAAGGGGCTTCCTTCTATTTCTGTTTCCAGGCAGGTACAAATAGGCTCCTGGGGGTTGGAGGAAGCCCGTTCCTGCCTGCTGGACCAAAAAAATACGGCAAAGCCCACGTCAAATTTTTGGGAAAAATTAATTTAAAAAATACATTTAGTGACTGCATCTTCATTAACCCTCGAGGCCGGAGCGCTGCGGCATTGTAAGGGGCGCTGCCACCTGAGCTGTCCTCAGGTGACCTGAGTTAACCCCCCTTACAATGCCGCAGCACTCCGGCCTCAAGGTGTTAATAAAGATGCAGCCCCTAAATGTATTTTTTTATTAATTTTTTTCCCAAAAAAGTTGACGTGGGCTTCGCCGTATTTTTTTGGTCCAGCCAGGTACAGCAGGCAGGAACGGGCTGCCTCCAACCCCCAGGTGCCTATTTGTACCTGACTGGAAACAGAAATAGGAGGAAGCCCTTTTTTTTTTTTTTTTTTATTATTTCATGAAATAATTAAAAAAAATAAAAAAATATCTGGTGCTCCGCGCTATTTCCATGTCCAGCCAGGTACCGCTAGGCAGCTGGGGGCTGGAATCTGCAGCACAGGGAGGCCCAAGCTTTCTGAGCATCCCTGCTGCAAATTGCAGCCCGCAGCCACCCCAGAAAATGGCGCGTTCAGAGAAGCGCCATCTCTGGCGCTGAACCCAGCTCATCCAGGGCCCTGGTGCCGTGGCTCACTGGGTAATAAAGGGGTTAGGGCCAGCTCTGTGTTATCAGCTGGCCCTAAACCCCACATTCATAGGGTCACGCCAATATTAGACATGACCCCCATGAATTTCTAGTGAATTTAAAAAACAAAACAAATGCACAACACGGAGAAAAAAATATTTTATTGGAAATAAAACTAAAAATACACTTGGGCTGCCTTCACACTTGCGGACCCCTCCGCAGTGTTCATTATTTCAAATGATCAGTTGATGCAGATCAGCTGTTCATTTGAAGTAGCCACTGTGATGTCAGGGAAAGGTTAATGTCCAGAGATGTAGCTGAGCTAAAGAAGAAGACTCCACTGAACTACGTCGGACGGAAAAGGAATTTTTTAATAAAGATGGAGTCTCTAAGGCTGCCTTCACATTTGCGGACCCCTCCGCAGCATTCTGCGGAGGGGATCCGCAATGTGAGCGCAGCACCGCAAGCCCCTATCTTTATAATGGGAGCGCACGGTGCTGCGCTTGACAGCGCATGACCGTGCGCACCCATTCACTCCCATATGTGATCTGTGCGCAGGCGGATGTCTGCCCACAAATCACCCAGTCTCGTCCGCACCAGAAATGCAACATGTCGCGTTCGTGATGGGTGTGCAAATATGGCGGTACTGGCCCATTGCGTGGTGCTCAATACCACAGCCAACCAAAATACACCAGGAACCGCCATCTCACATGCCACCTACACGCAGCCAGCCGCACCGCCGAATGAGTAACTGCATGTGCGTATCCAGCACGTGCTGGTGCTTTACTCACGCTACCATCATCTTTGGACACTTTGGTAAACAAAGATGGTGGTGACATGTCGCACAGTATATTTTCTGATCATCATAATGGGAGACCCAGACAATGGGGTTTAGGGCACTGCCCTCCGGAGGCCACACTAGGTACTACAAGTTTGTAGACACCGCCCCCTCCGCTTATAAACCCCTACCGCAGGGAATATCCTCAGTTTTAAACTTAGTGTGCTCGGAGGTATCACACGCTTTGCTTGCACATCACAGCATTCTCACAGCTTACGTGATGGCGTCTGAAGACAAGGTAGGTCCCGGTCGGGGACCTCCGGCAGTCTCCCTGTTCACCCTTGGGGAACACACAGGTTGAGGTACCGGAGGGCTCTGAGCCTGGACACGTTTTGTTCTCCCGGTACGCTGCCGCACTCCTTCCCATCCCCCCTGGGGGCTCTGGGAAGTGGGAGACTGGAGCCTTGCACAGCTCCGCTCCGTCCGAGGCCTCCCTAAACGGTGCTTACAGACCGGACTGGAGCCAGCCCAGTCCGAGGCCTCCCTAATGGTGCTTACAGACCGGACTGGTGCTGAACCCCCGTCCGAGGCCTCCCATTATATGGTGCTTACAGACCGGACTGGCACTGAGGTACCCTGTGTGTCTCCGGTGTGCCTGGGGGTAGTGTCTGACACTATTGTGTTGTGACACTCAGACCGCGCGCAACCCTCGGGTCCGCGGTTCTGGCGGTGTATCCTGTGCTGGGGTCACCATAGCTGACCGCCCTGTGTGTCACAGGGGCTGCGGCTGCGGGCTACAGAGTTTGTCTGAAGCCCTGGGTATAGTGTTGATACTATATCTCCCGCGCTGTGGGCTCCAGCACCAGATTACTGAGCTGGCTGCTTGGAGAGATGGGGAGCAGCCCATGAGATGTGGGTGTGTGTGTGTGCTTCCCGCGTGTTTGTGGCCCGCCCACGACTGGTCTGGCGGCGGCCATTTTCTCCTCACTTCCCTACTGGGTCTGAATGAGTGCACTACTGCGCTCCCAGGAGAGTCCGGTCATTACCCTCGCGGAGGCCACACACACATCACTCCCCTCCACCGCATTGAAGCGGTCGGTAAGCCGCCGGTGTTCCGGTTTCCTACTTGGCTTATTTTTCTCCTCTGCTGTCGGCATGTCCCCAGCAAAGAAGAGTACTGCTAAGGCAGACAACTCCACCACTACCTGTGCTACATGCAACGGGACGCTGGTTGGGGGGTCCTGCAATAACTGCGGACGCCCAGAGGCCCGGACTGATACGGCAGAGTCTGCAGCTCCGGTGCTGTACCCTGAGGTTCAGGTGATCCCAGGGCAATGGGAAACACAGAATAAGATTAATGAATCTGTGTTGTCCAAGCTGTCCTCCATGTCGCAATCCCTGGAGGCACTGACTAGGAGACTGGAAAATCCAGCTGCTCCCTCAAGTTACCCCCGGGTATCACCCTTCGCTACCGCGAGACCCCTTAAGCGGGCTCGCCGGGATGAATCACCCGAGATCCAGAACCTCTCTGAGGAGGAGCGTCACTCTGACGGTGACGAGGATGATGGGGGTTCAATACTTGAGTCTATGTCAGAACCACCTGACGGGGTGGAGGATTTGGTATCCTCCATAAACGAGACTCTTCGTCTCGTGGCACCCCCTGAGGAGGTGGAACTCCATCCGAAGGAGGTTTATCAATGGCTGCAGCCGGAGGCTCGCCCATGTGGCTCCTTTATGGACCACACTAACTTTGGAAGGGTGGTTAGAGCACCCAGGGTTCACCCTGGGCGGCGTTATGTCCGCAAATCTAGGGACACTCGCTTCCCCTTCCCCCAGGAGGTGCTTCAGGAGTGGTCGCAGTCCCCGAAGGTGGACACTTCCATGACCAGGATTGCTGCACGCTCCCTTTTCTCTGCCTCTGATAGCTCCTCATTGAAGGACGCGACGGATAGACAGGTCGAACAACTCGCCAAGTCTTCCTATGAGGCTGTGGGGTCTTCATTTGCCCCTAATTTTGCCACGGTCTGGACTCTGCAGGAAATCACCACCTGCTTGGATGGTATCACAGACCTGGCGGGGTCCAATTCTGAGGTCCTAGCGCTTACTGATAGGGCAAGGGCCTATGCTGATTACGCCAGGACTGCGACCCTAGAAACTGCCACCCGCTCTGCTGTGGCTTCGGCCAATGCGATAGCGATCCGCAGGTTGTTGTGGCTGCGTCTCTGGGACTCAGATGCCACGTCAAAGAAGATTCTGCAGAATCTTCCATTTTCGGGTGACAGGCTTTTTGGTACCGAGCTGGATAAGCTGATAAAGGATTCTGCGGAGTCTAAGATCCCACAGAATAAGCCTAAGCCACGGTATACCGTCAAAAGGAACCCCAAACAGTGGTCCTTTCGTTCCAGCTCGCAGTCATCAGCTTCTTCCGCTCGCGCGGACAGAGGAGGCAAGCCCTCTACTCAGTGGCGCCCCAAGGGTCGCCAGAAGAAGTCAACGGGGGCAACGGCTGCCACCCCCAAAACCACTTCCGCATGACTCGCTCTCCATTCCTGCCGCCCCACAGGTGGGGGGCCGCCTGTCCCGATTTCAGGACAGATGGTTACTCCACGTCCAAGACCGGTGGGTCCGAGACGTAGTCTCGAGCGGCTACAGGATAGAGCTGACGTCACGGCCGGCACACCGATTCCATCGGTCTGTTCCATCTCCAGACAAGGCTCAGGCTTTTTATCTGGTGTTGGAGGGACTCCGCAGAGACGGAGTAGTGGTCCCAGTGCCTACGGGGGAGAGGTTCCGGGGTTTTTACTCCAACCTCTTTATCGTCCCGAAGAAGGACGGCTCTTTTCGCCCGGTTCTAGACCTCAAGTTGTTCAACCGTCACGTGTTGGTTCGGAAGTTCCGCATGGAATCCCTGCGCTCCATGATCGCGGCTGTGTCGCAGGGAGACTTCCTAGCGTCCATAGATATCCGAGACGCTTACCTTCACGTGCCCATTGCACCGGCTCATCAACGCTGGTTGAGATTTGCAGTGGGGGACGAACACTACCAGTTCGTGGCGCTGCCCTTGGGTTGGCCTCGGCTCCGCGGGTGTTCACGAAAGTGATGGCATCTATGATGGCTCTCCTACATGTGCAGGGACACGCCGTCATACCCTATCTAGACGACCTGCTGGTCAGGGCGCCATCAGAACATCTTTGCCGGAAGAGCCTGGAGGTGACCATGAAGTCTCTGGAACAGTTTGGGTGGCTTCTCAATATTCAGAAATCGACCCTGGTTCCGACCCAGTCACTGACATATCTGGGCATGGACTTCCCACGGACTCAGCTCTGGTGTCCCTGCCACGAGCCAAACAGCTGGCCATCCAATCGGGAGTCCAAGATGTTCTTCCTGTCACCACACTCATCCATACGGGTGTTGATGAAACTGGTGGGCCGCATGGTGGCAGCGATAGAGGCGGTGCCTTTCGCGCAGTTTCGCCTCCGTCCTCTCCAGCTGGAAATTCTCCGAAGATGGGACAAGAGGACGATCTCGCTGAATCGGCTGATGGCCCTTTCACGACCGACCAGGGATTCCCTGCAGTGGTGGCTCCAACCGCGTCACTTGTCACGGGGCCGGTCTTTCCTCAAACCGTCATGGTTAGTGGTGACCACCGACGCCAGTCTGAAGGGCTGGGGAGCGGTGTTCTTACACCACAGGGCTCAAGGCCTCTGGACTCAGTCGGAGTCGGCGTTGCAGATCAATGTACTGGAGATCAGGGCGGTCTATCTGGCGCTCTTGGCGTTTCAGAAGTTACTGTCAGGACAGCCCATCCGGGTTCAGTCCGACAATGCGACGGCCGTCGCCTATATAAATCATCAGGGAGGGACCAGAAGGCTCAGGCCCTCGCCGAAGTCCACCGCATTCTATCCTGGGTGGAGGACAACGACTGCCTGATCTCCGCAGTTCACATCCCAGGGGTCGAGAACTGGGAGGCCGACTACTTGAGCCGACAGGGGATGGACGCCGGAGAGTGGTCTCTTCATCCGGACGTCTTCCGGGACATCTGCGGCAGATGGGGCACTCCGGACGTGGATCTGATGGCCTCACGGCTGAACCATCAGGTGCCACAATACATGGCGAGATCATGGGATCCTCAGTCTCTGGGGGCGGACGCCCTGATCCTGAGTTGGTCCGACTTCCATCTACCATATGTGTTCCCACCGCTAGCATTGATTCCCAAGGTTCTGTGGAAGATCAGGACGGAGTGCAGCGTAGCCATTCTAGTGGCACCGGATTGGCCCAGGAGGTCCTGGTATCCGGATCTGTGGCAACTGTCAGGCGGGAACCGGTGGGCTCTTCCAGAACGCGCAGATCTTCTCGCGCAAGGCCCCTTCTTCCACCTCAATTCCAGGGCCCTCAGATTGACTGCATGGCTCTTGAGGCCTGGCTGCTAACATCCAGAGGATTTTCCCCCACTGTGGTTGCCACTATGAATCGGGCTAGGAAGCCTGTATCACGGAGGATTTACCACAGAACGTGGAAAATCTTTTTCTCCTGGTGTGCCTCTGGTGGACGGTCACCGTGGCCCTTGTCCATTCCGACCTTGTTGGCTTTCCTACAATCGGGTTTGGAATTGGGTTTATCCCTCAGCTCCCTGAAGGGTCAAGTATCAGCTCTTTCAGTGCTGTTTGACAGGCGCTTGGCGCTCCTTCCTAAGGTTCGTCAATTTCTCCAGGGAGTGTCTCGGGTGGTCCCGCCGTATAGGCGACCACTGGACCCTTGGGATCTCAACATGGTCCTGGCGGCTCTACAGAAACCGCCTTTTGAGCCACTGAGAGAAGTTTCCCTCTCTTGTCTGTCACAGAAGGTGGTCTTTCTGGTGGCAATTACGTCTCTAAGACGGGTCTCTGAATTGGCTGCACTATCGTGCAAGTCGCCCTTTCTGGTGGTCCACCAAGACAAGGTGGTGTTGCGCCCGCGGGCAGATTTCTTGCCAAAGGTGGTTTCCACTTTTCACTTGAACCAAGAGATTGTTCTTCCTTCATTCTGTCCTGCCCCTGTTCATCAGGTTGAGCGCGACCTCCACACTCTGGACCTCGTACGGGCTGTACGCATTTATGTGTCCAGGACTGCCTCCTTCCGGAGTTCGGACTCATTGTTCGTACTGACGGCAGGTCGCTGTAAGGGGTCCGCGGCGTCAAAATCGACCTTGGCCAGATGGATCAAGGCACCCATTCAAGACGCCTACCGTTCTTCTGGTTTGCCTCTCCCGGTGGGCTTGAAGGCGCACTCGACCAGAGCTGTCGGTGCTTCCTGGGCTTTGCGACATCGCGCTTCTGCGCTACAGGTGTGTCAGGCGGCCACTTGGTCCAGCCTGCACACTTTCTCTAAGCACTATATGGTGCATGCCCATGCCTCTGCGGATGCAAGTTTGGGCAGGCGGGTCCTCCAGGCGGCGGTTGCCCACCTTTGAGGGGGACCGTGTATATCAACGTCTTTTGAGGAATTTTTCCCGCCCTGGGGTTCGCTTTAGGACATCTCCATTGTCTGGGTCTCCCATTATGATGATCAGAAAAAAGAGAATTTTGTTTACGTACCGTAAATTCTTTTTTCTTGAATCATCAATGGGAGACCCAGCACCCACCCAGTTGTTTCGTTGGATGTTTTGCATTTGACCTGTTCCCAGTTGGGACAGTTTATTCCGGGTTGTTGGACCGTCTGTGCACGGTTTCTTTCCCGATGTTTCGGGTGTGGTTTATGTTGTCTCCTCGCAGCTTATGGACCAAACTGAGGATATTCCCTGCGGTAGGGGTTTATAAGCGGAGGGGGCGGTGTCTACAAACTTGTAGTACCTAGTGTGGCCTCCGGAGGGCAGTGCCCTAAACCCCATTGTCTGGGTCTCCCATTGATGATTCAAGAAAAAAGAATTTACGGTACGTAAACAAAATTCTCTTTATATGCACTAAAAACATTTATTTAATCAAAAGATAAGTAAAAAAACTTTTTACAACATAATTTTTTAGAAATAAATTAAAATCTTTGTCATAGAATTTTATTTAGTTTTTTTTTCCATATGTCTAGTACAGGCATATATGTTGGTGTTTGCAGAGTGCCGCTGTGAATTTCATTTGTATATTGTCCAGTATTGTAGCGTTAAGCCTGTTCACATTTCGCTTTTTGCAGGAGATGCGTGCTGTCAGGTTTTTCCTATATTATATATATAATATATACACAAGATGGGGGCTAAAGAGAGCACACTGGAGGTAGCAGAGAGCACACTGGGGAAGCAGAGAAAGGGCTCTGGGGGGAGCAGGGAGAGCGCACAGGGGGACAGAGATTGCATGGGGGGAAAAAAAGAGCACACGGGGGCAGAGAGAGTGCACAGGGGAAGAAAAAGCTCCCAGGGGGGCAGAGGGAGTGCACAGGTGGAGGTGGGAGCACGCAGTGGGCAGAGAGAGTACACAGGGGACAGAAAGAGTGTACAGGGGGGTAGAGACATCGCATAAGGGGGCAATTACATAATTGAGCTATCAGATCCAGGGATGGTGTAAAGACAGTCCGCACTGCTTTAAATAATCAGTCACAAGTCTTTAGGTAAAAGACCCCCCTTCTTTATTTCCACCTACGCGTTTCAGTGCCACTCCGGGCACCGTCATCAGGGTATCTGGGTACCCTGATGACGGTGCCCGGAGTGGCACTGAAACGCGTAGGTGGAAATAAAGAAGGGGGGTCTTTTACCTAAAGACTTGTGACTGATTATTTAAAGCAGCACGGACTGTCTTTACACCATCCCTGGATCTGATCATCTTTACACGTGCTACGTGGCGGTGGAAGTCCTGCAGCAGCTTATAAACTACATGCAATAAAAACTAGTTGTGGGTGCACACAACTAGACCAGGTGAGTGCACCTCTTTTTGATCTGAGTGTGGAATCAGTGTCATATTGATAGGGCACTATTGCGCCTCGCTTGTCTCCTTTATCTTTTTTCTATAATTGAGCTATGTCATTTGTGACTTGCGGCATACTGCTGTCTCGTGCCTTAACCATATTTGCACATCCAAGTCATAGATGTTCAAACATGGTGCCCATGGTGCACATTATGCAGTACCTCTAGCGGTGCCACAGCCACAAGCAACCACTGCCCCATCTGTCACTTCAGGTGTCCTGCTGCCACGAGCCTCCGCCATATTTGCAGTATTGGGTGTGCAAATATGGTGCCCACTGGCAGTACTGGCACATTGTGCAGTACCTCCAGCAGTGCCACAACCACCTGCCACCCGAAACTGCCACCACCTGAAATCGCAGCCACACATGCTGCTGCCATCTTTGGACATCACAGGGGGGAGAGAGCACAAGGGAGAGAGAAAAAGAACAGTGAACCGAGCGCACAGGGGGATAAAGTGCACAAAGGGGAGCAGAGAGGGCACACAAGAAGGCAGATAGACAACAAAGGGGGAGGTGCGAATACACAGGGTAGGGAACAAGCATACAGGGTAGGGGTGAGCGTACAGGGGGGGTAGAGAGAGCACACACGGGAGTAGAGAGAGCACAGGGGGAGAGAGAATGCAAAGGGGGGAGACAAGTCAAAGGAGCGAGCACAAAGGGGAGAAGACAGCACAGGGGGAGGACAGCCACTGGCCCGAGCGCCACGGACCCCGTCCCATCGTTAAATCACCATTCTCCCAACTCGATAGCATCGGGCCCCCATCTTGTGTATAAATTATATATAATATGGGAAAAGCCTGACGGCACGCACCTCCTGCAAAAAGCGAAATGTGAAGAGGTGTAACGCTACAATACTGGACAATATACAAATGAAATTCACAGCGGCACTCTGCAAACACCAACACATATGCCTGTACTAGACATATGGAAAAAACTAGGTAAAATTCTATGACAAAGATTTTAAATTATTTCTAAAAAAAAAATAGTCGTAAAAAGTTTTTTTTACTTATCTTTTGATTAAATAAATGTTTTTAGTGCATACATTGGGCAATAGATGTATGCCAAACCACCCATTTTTCCCATCTGTCAAGTAAAGGCATATGTGTTGGCATTTGCACAGTGCTGTTGTGAATTTCGTTTGTATATGTATATATACATTTTTTCAGAGAGTATAAATGTTAACACAAAACAGTGGTTGGGTGAAGCCATTTGTTGTCAAACTACTGCATTTCCTGTTTTTAAATCATAATGACAACCAAAAACATCCAAATGACCCTGATCAAAAGTTCACATACCCTGATGATTTTGACCTGATAACATGCACAGAAGTTGACACAAATGGGTTTGAATGACTAAGAAAGGTAACATCCTCACCTGTGACCAGTTTGCTTCTAATCAGTGTGCATGAAAGCTGAGTGAGTTTCTGGGATCCAGACTGACTCTTGCATCCTTCTTCCAGTCACTAATGTTTCTGGATTGTGAGTCATGGGGAAAGCAAAAGAATTCTCAACAGATCTACAGGAAAAGATAGTTTACCTGTATAAAGCAAGAAATGGATACAAAAAGATATCCAAGGAATAGTTAATGCCAGTCAGCAGTGTTCAAACTGTGATTAAAAAAAGAAAATCAGGAGCTCTGTAAAAAACAAACCACGATCAGGTAGACCAACAAAAATTTTGGCCACAACTACCAGGAAAATTGTTTGGGATGCAAAGAAAAACCCACAAATAACATCAGCTGAAATACAGGACTCACTGAAAACTAGCAGTGTGGCTGTTTTCAAGATGCACAATAAGAAGGCATTTGAAGAAAAATGGGCTGCATGGTCGAATTGCCAGAAGAAAGCCATTACTGCGCAAATAACACAAAGTATCTCACCTACAATCCACCAACCAGCACAGAGACAAGTCTCCAAACTTCTGGAACAAGGTAATTTGGAGTGATGAGACCAAAATCAAACTTTTTGGCCACAACCATAAATGTTACATTTGGAGAAGTGTCAATAAGGTCTATGATGAAAGAAGCACCATTCCTACTGTAAAGCATGTAGGTGGATCACTGGTGATGTGGGAATGTGTGAGCTACAAAGGCAGAGGAAACTTGGTTAAAGTTGACGGAAAGATGAATGCAGCACATTATCAGCAAGTACTGGAGACAAATTTGCACTCATCAGCCTGGAAGATGCGCATGGGACGTACTGGGACATTCCACCATGACAACGATCCAAAAAACAAGGCCAAGTCGACCTGTCATTGGCTACATCAAAACAAAGTGAAAGTTCTGGAATGGCCATCTCTGTCTCTGACCTCAATATTACTGAGCCACTCTGGGGAGAACTCAAGTGTGCAGGTTGTGCAAGAAAGCCCAGCAATTTACAGGAACTGGAGGCTTTTTGCCAAGAAGAATGGGCAGATTTACCATGTGAGAAAATAAAGAGCCTCATCCACAACTACCACAAAAGACTTTAAGCTGTCATTGATTTTAGAAGGGGCAATACAGGATATTAAGAATTGGGGTATGTGAACTTTTGATCAGGGTCATTTGGATGTTTTTGGTTGTCATTATGATTTAAAAAGAGAAAACACAGTATTTTGACAATAAATGGCTTCACCCAACTACTAACCATGAGTGGAAAAAAAAGTTTTTGTGTTATCGTTCATATTCTCTGAAAAAAGGCCAAGAAAGCGAAAAGTGTGACGGGATATGTAAACTTTTGAGCACAACTGTGTGTTAGATAAGATAGATAGATAGATAATGTACAAAAACTACAGCAGCAAACTGCTAAAGCCAACATATGCAGTTGAGAGAGTCAAATAGAATGCAAAAAGTTTTTTAAAGTTTTTAAAAAAAACTCAGATGAAAACATTTTGTTTTTGACAAATACAGTTATTATAAGGTTCTTAGCGCATGTATTAGCCAATAAATGCCTGCCCATCAACCGCCACAAGCTGACCTTAAATCTGATGGGACCCTAACTGCATCAAAGTACATTAATGTAGTTAGGGTCACATCGGATTTATGGTCACCGTGCCGTGGTTGATGGGCAGGCATTTATTGGTTAATACATTGCACTAAGAATACAACTGTATTTGTCAAAAACAAAATGTTTTCACCTGAGTTTTTAAAAAAACATTTTTATTTTTTCTCAGACAAAAATCTGTTGTATTCTATTTGACACTCTCAATTGCATATGTTGGCTTTAGCAGTGTGCAGCTGTAGTTTTTGTACATTATTTTGTTCAGTGTTGCAGCTCTGCATTTGTGTCTTAATACCCTGGGAGGTGCTGTCTGTTTTTTTTTTTCTTTCGATAGATAGATAATTTTTTGTGCCAGTTTCTTTGTCTTTTTACACAAAAAGCAGTTGCAAATCCTTTAAAAGAGAAGTTGTATTTCATGAATTAGTCTAAAACATCCAGAAAGTAAAGTTGTTTAGAAAAATAATAAACTTAAATAAGAGAGGCAACTTAAAAGCGGCACAATTCCTAGAGAATAAAGTGCAGATGCTCAATCTACTAAAAAGGAGCAAACAACTCTAGAAAACTGGACAAACAGCAGTAATGAATTTGGGCCCTTACACATTGTTAACATTCTCTGTGCGGATATGGACATGATGAGCAGATTTTCATTTCTGATTTATTCTTTTGCAATGTATATGATGGTGAAATCCGTTTGTAACTGTTATGTACTCATAGTAAGGCTACATTCACACTCACCGTTTTTGTGAGGATCCACTTTTGGTGCAAAAATGCACCAAGAACGTAACTTCACACAAAGCAGCGTTCTGTGTGTGAACGGCCTGCACTTTCTTCCTGCGCTTTTAATTACCTCGCCACACTCCCTTGGTGACCCCCGGTGGTGTCTTCTGATCTCATGTTGGGCCGCAGCGAGCACAGGCTCTAGGACCCTGCAGCACAATGTGACTAGTGACGTCGCCCGATCACATGGTGCTGTTTAACGTCTTCACCACCCGGCGATATTTCACTTTTGTTTTAAGCTCCCCTGCTTCCTGCGTTTTTATTTTTCATCAAAATATGATGGCTTTTGTTTTGCGGGACAAGTTGTACTTTCAGATGCAATCATTTATTTTACCATATGGTGTACAGGGAAATGGGAAAAAAATTCCCAAGTGCAATGAAATTGCAAAAAAAGGGCAATTACACGTTTGTTTTTGGGTTTTTAGTCGCCATGTTCACCATAGTAAAACTGATGTGACGGTATGATGCCTCAGCTTGGTACGAGTTCGTAGATACAAACATGTATACCTTTACTGGTATCTAAATGGTGAAAAAAAATTCAGACGTTTGAAAAAAAAAAAAAAAAAAGAATCGCATGTTTTGAACCATGTTCTGCGCCCCGTAGCATCCTCATTTTTTGTGATCTGGGGCTGTGTGATGGCTTATTTTTTGCGGCTTGAGCTGATGTTTCTAATGATACCATATTTGGGTGGATGCACTGTTTTGATCGCCCGTTATTACATTTTATAGCAGTGTTGCGGCGACCAAAAAAAATGCAATTTTGGACCTTTTTTCTCCATTACGCAGTTTACAGCTCTCGTTGATTGATTTTATATCTTGATAGATCGGGTGTTTCTGAATGCAGCGATACCACATATGTGTATTTTTAAAAATTTTTTTAATGCTTTTATTTTGAATAGGGGAAAAGGGGTATGATTTGAACTTTTAAGTTTTTTTTTCATGTTTGTAAAAACTTTATTAATTCATTCTTCATTTTACACACCCCCATAGGGAGGCACACTGCTGCACAGTCTGATCACTTGTGACAGGTCCCAATGAGCTGCAGCACATTGGGACCTGTCACAGATGCACACTGTGAGTGGTTTGCAGCGCTTGCCAAGCACTCACAGGAAGCGATCAGTGATAGCTTCCGGGGTCTTGGGATGACCATGGGCTATCATGTGACAGCCGGAGATCTCGCAATATTATCACAGGCTCTCCGGTGCAGGTGGGGAACTGCGCGTTCCCTGCCGCGGCAGTTTTGGATACCGCTGTTCAGTGAATGACAGTGGGATCCAAGGGGTTAACAGCACTGATTGGATCCCGAATGCTGGAAGCCCGACATCTCAGCTGATGAGGTCAGCTGAGATGTCGGGTGTTTGATGTGAGCATCGCTTCGGAGCTCACATCAAACACCGGGACCTGACCTTGACGTTGTATTATGTCAAGGGTCGGGAAAAGGTTAAGGTTCTGCACATGTCCTATGGTGGCGAAAAGAGAAGTGATCACCAGAGGAACATAGTGAGGTGAGTAAAAAGCGCGCCGAAAAAGGTGCAAACAGTTGACATGGTCATTCTTTTTGCGGATGCGCTTTGCAGCGAAAATCACATCCGCAAAATTATGGACCATGTGAACGGATTTCAGCAAAAGCCATTGCTTTTCCTGGGATGCGCTACATTTCACTGCATTTACGCAGTGCAGCAGGAAGTCATAATAAAGCCGTAGTCCCCAGCACACTGCACCGTGGTAACCCCTGCACACTGGACCCCGGCATCGTTAAGGTGTGTGTGAGAGAGATAGTGTGTATGTATGAGAGTGTGACTGCATGTATAAGAGGGTGTGTGTCTGAGAGTGTGTGTATATGAGTGTGTATGTGTGTGTGTATGAGACAGTGTATGTGAGAGCGTGTATATGAGTGTGTATGAGAAAGCGAGTGTGTGTATATGAGAGTGTGTGTATATATATGAGTGTATGAGAGAGAGTGTATGTGTGTATGAGTGTGTGTATATGAGTGTGCATGTGTATGAGTGTGTGTGTGAGTATGAGAGTGTGTAAAAGTAAGTGTGTAAGCGTGTGTGTGTGTATGAGTGTGTATATGAGAGTGTGTATATGAGAGTGCGTATATGAGTGTGTGCATGACTGTGTATGTGTGTGTATGATAGTGTATGTATGAGAGTGTGTGTGTGTGTATGAGTGTGAGTGTGTATGAGAGACTGAGTGTGTGCATGCAAAAAGAAGAGCGATCAGCTTGGGACATCACTACAAAGTGTCATCAGGATGGGGACCAGGATGGGTACATTACTACAAGAAGGAGACCATGATAAGGACATTGCTACAAGAGGAATATCAGGATGAGGACATTACTACAAGAAGAAGACCAGGATGGTGACATTACTACAAGAAGGAGACCAGGATGGGGCATTACTACAAGATGAGAACCAGGATGGGGACATTACTACAAGATAGGACCAGAATGGGGACATTAATGCAAGAAGGGGACCAGGATGGGGACATTACAAGAAGATGAGGACCAGAATGCGGGACAATAATATAGGATGGGGACCAGTATGAGGACATTATTTATTAAAAGAAGGGTACCAGGATGAGGACATTACTACAAGAAGAAGGCGACATTACTACACGGAGAAGGCCAGGATGAGAACATTACACAAGATGAGGACCAGGCTGGGAGCCATTAATATAGGATGGGGACCAGTATGGGGACATTACTACAAGAAGGTGATCAGGATGGAGGACATTACTACAAGAAGAGAACCAGGATGGAGACATTACTACAAGATAGGGACATCAACTACAAAAACGTCTGACTGTTGTGCTTGCCAACAAGGGTTTTGCCATCAAGTATTAAGTCTTGTATGCCAGAGGAATCAAATAATTATTTCTTTCTTAAAAATACAAATAACTTTATAGAATTTAGACAATAGGATTTTCTGGATTTTATTTTTGAAATTCTGTCTCTCTCTGTTAAAATTCACCTACCCTTAAAATTATAGACTGTTCATGTCTTTGTCAGTGGGGAAACTTACAAAATCAGCAAGGGATCACATAATTATTTCTTTCACTGTAAGAGCTGATCAGATTATATCACAACTCAAAACACATTAGAACACAGTACATAATAAAGAAGCTTGCACTATTATGAAGTATGAATACCTATAGTAAGATATGTTTAAAGGGAACCTGCCATGTCCTCTTTTGTTTTTAACCCCTTCCCGACCTTTGACGTTGTGCAACGTCATGAAAGTCGGCGCCTTCACAACCCATGACGTTGCACAACTTCATGGCGGTTACCGCGGCACCGTTGCCGCGGTAACTGCCATCGAGCCTCGTTGCTCTGTGATTCCTATCACAGAGCACCGAGGCTCAAGGTCAGGAGGGTGGATTCCCCACCCCGTCCCCAGGATCTCTGTGATTGGCTGTTGAAGCAGTAAATCACAGTGATACTGTCTCCACCTATAGAAGGGGCAGTCAGAGCCCCTTCTATAGGCTGGAGCGCTGGAGGGGGGTGGGGATCTCCACCTCCAGCGCTGATAGGAAGTGACCTGATCACTCCCCATCATCTTCACCAAGATGGCAGTGGTGCAGGCACTTTTGCCGGCCAACACCGCCTGCTTCCCGCCGCCGCCGCCTGCTTTCCACCGCCGCCGCCTGCTGCCCACCGCCACCAGGTGAGCCGCCGCTTCTCTGCAGCTCGATCCCCCGTACAGGAGGATCGGGCTGCAGAATAGCGATCTGGCAGCCCTGGCACTGTGGTCCACTATGGACGGTGGATGTAGCATAGGCGATTGAGCGTCGTGGGACCTTCGTTGTGGACTACGTCGGATCTTTATAATAAAGATGGAGTCCCAATTTTCTTTGTGTTTTTTTTTTCCAAATAAAAAGATTTTTCTCTGAGTGGTGTATTTTTTTTGACTATTTACTAGAGATTCCTAATGGCCGGGTCTAACATTGGCCCGACATTATGAATCTCGGGCTTAGTGCCAGCTACCAATAAAGAAGCTGGCATTAACCCCTTTATTACCTAGTTTGCCACCGGCACCAGGGCAACTGGAAGAGTCTGGGTACAGCGCCATAAAATGGCGCTTCAAGAAAGGCGCCATTTTCTGGGGTGGCTGCGGGCTGCAATTTGCAGCATGGGGGTCCAGAATGCTTGGGCCTCTCCATGCTGAGGATTCCAGCCCCCAGCTGCTTAGTTCTACCTGGCTGGACCAAAAATATGGCAGAGCCCCACGTCATTTTTTTTTCTTTCTAGAATTAGTTCTAGAAATAAAAAAAATGGGTGTCGCTGTATTTTTGGTTGCCAGCCAGGTACAATGAGGCAGCTGGAGGTTGGTGGCAAGCCGTAGCTGCCAAGTTGTACCTGGCTGGACCAAAAATATGGCAAAGCACCACGTCATTTTTTAAAAAAAAATTACTACTACAAATAAAATGACGGAGCTTTGCTGTATTTTTGGTTGCCAGCCAGGTACAACTTGGCAGCTGGGAGGCTGGAATCCTCAGTGTGGAGAGACCCAAAGGTTGTGGGCCCCCCACACTGCAAATTGCAACCCACAGCCACCCCAGAAAACAGCGCATTCATTAGAGGCGCCATTTTCTGGTGCTGTACCCCAACTCTTCTAGTTGCCCTTGTGCTGGTGGCACACAGGGGCTCTCCATACGTGACATGGTGTTCACTAACAAGTTGAATGGAAAATTAGCTTCAATTGTTAGCGGACACCATGTCGTGTATGGAGAGGCCCTGTGTGCCTAAACATTGGAGCTCCCCACAAGTGACCCATTTTGGAAACTAGACCCCCCAAGGAATGTATCTAGATGCATAGTGAGCACTTTGAACCCCAAGTGCGTCACAAATTGATCCATAAAAATGAAAAAGTACTTTTTTTTCACAAAAAGTTAATTTTTCATTTTTACGAATCATTTTGTGAAGCACCTGGAGGTTCAAAGTGCTCACTATGCATCTAGATATGTTCCTTGGGGGGGTCTAGTTTTCAAAATGGGGTCCAATACTTTTGTCTGGCCCATTTTTGGAGTTTTGTGTTACATGATCAATGTTTTGCTTTTTGCTTCATTCTCTTTGTTTTTTTTCATTGAAGATAAATTAAATGAAGATAATAATACCAGAGAATTTGTGATTGCAATCATTTTCAGGAAGAAACTGAGTATTATCTGACAGAATTGCAGGGGTGTCAATACTTTTGGCCACAACTGTACAATGCACATTCTGTAGTGGACCAAGTAGAACTGTATCAAGAAATCTTCTCATCCTCTATAATCTGGGTAATATTGTCAATCACAATCTCTGAGCCATTTGTAGAAGCTTATCCAACCCATCCTGGAGGGGGGCACCAATATATCCTTTGTTCATTAACTTGCACAAGAGATCTATTTGAGCTTATCATCCAGTGCAGCTTTATTTTTCCAGTTCACAGAGTTCAGCCAAATCTGAAGATCGCAGGTCGCACTCACTGCTACCTTCTATTACTCCATGTCTCTTGCCCTTTTTCCGGTAGTCTCTGCCATTAAATTAGTTAAATAATACATTGAGGGCCTTACAATACGAATAAGTGAGGGCACTCTAAAATGTACACAAGACAAACCTCCAAAATTTCTAGAGGAGGTCACTTCATAATGTATGTAACAGAGCCACATAAGGGCTCTCACTAAATTCAGGTTTCCCGACAACTGCAGGCCCCCTGAACATTTGAATTTAGGGCCACAAAATGTCATGGAGGTGGTGGAGGAGGAGGAGGTTGAAGCCCTATGCTACAATGGGAACATTGTAAACTGCTATGGAATATGTATTCCACTATCTAAGTGTCAATGAGGGTGGGACCGCCCAAATGTCTAAGTAAGAGTGGTCCCTGCAAAACGTATGTTACAGGGCACCAAACACCTCTGAGGTAAAAAATCAACAAAAAACTGTCCAGAAAATGAGGGGCACTCACCCATATGGTGTTTCTCAGGATTTTATTCCTTTTTCAGGGTTACATTCGGGATTCCATACATTGCAAGGGAGGGGGGGATGTGGAGGGGTGCTGGACAATGGCCCATTTCGTGCCACTTTCGTGCCACTTAGGGCACGAAACGGGCCATAATCCGGCACCCTTCCACGTCCCCCCTCCCTTGCAATGTATGGAATCCGAACGGAACCCTGAAAAGGGAATAAAATCCTGAGAAACACCACATGGGAGAGTGCCCCTTATTTTCTGGACTGTTTTGATTAAGCACTTACTTGAGTGAGCACACCCAGGTGTACACCCACCTCAACAAGGCGACTAGTACATGGGGAAACTTCCAATATAAAAAATCCCAGTAGTGCCCGGCATCTACGAATTGTTCAATAAAAAATCAACATACCTACTGGTAGGTTTTACTGGCCTTGTAAAGTGCTGGGGAATAGCTAACTAAAAATGATGTATGACAGAGGGACCTACAAAATGTATAAGTCAGGACCCTCCCAATTGTAAAAGGTAAAAAAAAAGCTACAACACTACGTGTGAAGAAAAAAGCGATATTTTTTTGTTTCTCTGGTTTATTTAGCCTTGTATACAAGTGATTATGCATGAAAAACTATTTATGAACCTTTTTGGCCTGTTAAATGTGATTTAGGTTAGGTTTGGTTGTTGTTCTTGTGTATCTGTAAAGGCCACGTTACACTCACAGATATCTGTGACCAACATCTGAACAAATCTCTGGTTGCAGTGAAATCATGGACACATTGTTCCATTTGTACACAGCCACAAAATGGAACAATATGTCCATGATTTCACTGCAACCAGAGATCTGTTCAGATGTTGGTCACAGATATCTGTGTGTGTAACGTGGCCTTTAGAGTGGCGTAATCCTGTGACAAAGCTATTTCCACAAACCATATCTGAGTCTGAAATGCATGCAGGCATATTCTCCAGGCTCTTCCCATTGTGCTTCATCACTTTCCCATCTATTTCAGCCTTTTCTTCAAGCCCCATACCCCTTTTTTAGGGTCCCACAGACAAATACTCACATTTACCATTGACTTACATTGTTGTGATACCAATGCGATAAAATGGTGTGTGGATGTGAATAGAATAGGTATAGAACAGGTAATCATAATTAAAATAGTGACCACAGGCCTTATCATTCATTCCATATAAATGATCAGTTCTTGGTTGAAATACAAAAAGGGTGGCTTCCTCTTCTTGACATTATGCCGTTATGATGAAACCATGAGCTGAGCTGAAATTAAACCACATCCTCAGCCAGGGAAACAGATGGGGGTATTGCACAGGAAAGAAGTGAATATCTTGTGGTTGATGGTCACGGATGGATCATGCCATCAGCACGTGATCAAGGATAGTATAAATGGAGCTGGTTTCAGTGAGGGGGAGGAAAACCTTTCCAGAGGCCAACATGGATGGCCGTCTATGTGAAGCAAGCCGTGGTCCCTTCTCGCTGATCGTGACTTCCCCGATGAAGAAGGTGACACAGCTACAATACACGGTAAAAGTATTGATGCTTATTCGCTATAATTAAGTCTAGGTATAATTAGTATACTTTATGGTAAGCCTGTATTCAATTGATGACAATTCATGTGCTACTTTGTAAACAAATAAATTTAATCTTGCTATAAAGAATAGTATTATTCATGCCTGATTTGTAAGTCAGTGAGCGCTACGTAAGTACGGGCGCTGCCCCGACCAGGTAAATTTAGCAAGACAATTGTACTCGCTATTCGGAACGAATAAGCAGATTATTACAAAGTACTCGTAACTAGTATAGTGATTACAAATATTACAGTACTCGCTCATCACTAATAATAATTTCATCAATTGGATGTATTAAAAATATGTTTCTGTGCTGAGATAATCTTATATATGTGTCCTTGCCATGTACTGTGTAATGGCGGTGTCTCCTGGGCAGAGGACAAAAGATTATACAAATAGCACAAAATATGATCACCGCTGATTCATTTTAAACAATGTTTTACCTCAAAGAATTTCAGTATTAGCGATCTCATGCTGTAATGTCTGTATTTTCTCTTTTCCCTCCTCCCTTGACCAGGAGATGTGGTATGATCAGACCATGTGCCTGTATGGTCAGACACATCCAATACACAGTACATAGCAGGGACACATATATATTATTATCTCAGCACAGGAAATAGGGTATGATCAGACCATGTCCCTGTACGGTCACACACATCCATTACACAGTACATAGCAAGGACACATATATAAGATTATCTCAGCACAGGAGATGTGATATGATCAGATCATGTCCGTGTACGGTCAGACACATCCTTTACCCAGTATATAGCAGGGACACATATAAGATTATCTTAGCACAGGAGATGTGATATGATCAGATCATGTCCCTGTATGGTCAGATACATCCTTTACCCAGTATATAGCAGGGGCACATATAAGATTATCTCAGCACATGAGATGTGATATGATCAGATCATGTCCCTGTACGGTCAGACACATCCATTACACAGTACATAGCAGGGAAACATATATAAGATTAGCTCAGCACAGGAGATGTGATATGATCAGACCATGTCCCTGTACAGTCAGACACATCCATTACACAGTACATAGCAGGGAAACATATATAAGATTAGCTCAGCACAGGAACATTTTTCTTATACACATCCAATTGTGTAAATTAATATTATTCAAAGATCGATTGATTAAAATTAACTTTGTTCATGTAAAATCCCCTTTAAGGTACCTTTACACGCCGCAACTACGGTGTAGAAACTGAGAGGCAATCGGGATTTCAGTCACGGTTGCCTTGAAATTGCTACGAAGTTTCGGCGTGTAATTGGGGAAAGTGATGGTGATTTTCGCAGTTGCTCCCGGTTGCAGTTTCAGAGCGATAGGGATGGAATCTGCGTCACATACTGATTTTCCGGAGGCGTGCCACAGTGTGCTGGATATCGCGCCCCATCAGCGATGATTGGTGAGGGCTACTGTGTTTCCATTGGCTGTCCCTTCACAGGGCGCCATATTTGAAGAGCTGACCATTCACACTACACAATTGCAATGGCATCATGTATTAGCCAGCCTTCCTGCGCAGGCTGGGCAATCATGACGCTTTTGTGTTGTCTAATCAGCGTGTTTGGGGCGCGGAATACACAACTCTGTCACGCCTATGTTCTTGCAGCGCAGAACATGTACGCCCACATTCCCTTAGTGGTTGCGGCGTGTGAAGCGGCGACGGGATTCGACCGGATGTTTCCCGCAGGATCAGTTTCAACTTCCGGGGAACCATGTTCCCTTGGGTTGAGGACGCAATTGCGGCATGTACATGCGGCATCGGCGATCGGTATCAACCGTCAAAAACGTGCACGCGCATGTTCGGTTGCTACCGATTGCCAGTGATAGTTGCGGCGTGTAAAGGTACCTTTAAAGATCTCCAAATCCAAAAAACTATAAGTTTCTGAATAATTATAGGCAAAATGTTGTCCCCAAGAATTATTATTTACTGAATCAAGAAATGAATGAGCTTGATCTTGGGAACAAGACCATAGAAAAAATAAATAATCTACAAAGTGATTATAAAATAATATGTTCATGTGGCCAAGGAGGAACGTGATGAAAAGAGACTTGAAATATCCAATGTATAAATTAGCATAACTAATTGGGCATTTACGGTAATCTGTTGACAAATAGTAATCTCAAGTGAAAAAAACATTATGGAGCAGTAGGAAATACTGTACATCCCTTATTTTTTCTTTATAAAAATATTCATGATTTTTATGTGGCTTGCATGCTGCAATTGATAAACACCATATTTTCTAAAGAACTAACATAGCTGTTAAAAAAGAAACCTTGCCTAAGGCATTTTGTGATTAGGCAAAAACTAAGGATCTAAAAGTGCTGTAAAAATTAGTTTTTTAGTGCAATTTGGACTCAAGCTGTTTATGGAGACATACAGCTTCTTCAACTAAGGAACAATGCAGGCCTTACACAGAATTTGCAGAACATGCAATGCCCAAATTGTGCCACCAGATGGCAGAAATGACAAGTAAGAACTCTAATAAACTGCATAGTTAGGGTATGTGCACACTGGGCTGTTTTTCGGCGGTTTACCTGTGTAAACCGCCGTTTTGCCTACATTAGTTTTATGTTAATTTATGTTAATCCAAACCAGCGTTTGGATTAACATTAAAACTAATGTAAACAGCCCAAGGCTGTGCACATTAAGGCGGTTCCCCAGCGTCATCCGTTGCTAACCCGCAGGTTTCCCAGCGGGTTAGCAAAGAATGAACATGCTGTAAAAACCGGCGGTTCTGCAGCGGCTGCAAGCAGAAACATGTGCTGCTTCCAGCCGCTGCAGAATCGCCGCCGAGAACCCGCTGGGCAGCCGCCGGATACCGCCCGGCTCCCGCTGCACATACCCGCCAGGAAGCCGGTGCACGGCGCCGGAGCTTCCTAGCGGGTTCCGCCCACCCGCCGCCCAGAAACCCGCCGGTAAGTGTGAACTTACCCTAAGCAGAAACCATATAAAATGAAATGATCCATAGTAATGGCTGGTATGCAGTGTACTATATTTCATAATGCTCGTTTTGACACAATAAATAATGGGAATAACATAAGTATTATTTATCTAATTGTTCAAATGCAATGTGGCATACTCATTTTCAAACTATATTTATGGTTATCTCTACAGTAGATTTATGAACCTAAATGTGCAAGAATTCTGGTTATTTTTCTAACAAACGTCTTTCATGACTTGTGTTATATTTTATTATTATAATGGACATCACTGTGCGGCAACATTTTCGCGCAATCACTATGTAATGCAAAGTCTTAAGACGCACTTTCCCCTACGTATAAAAGAACTGATTCCATTCTTATCGAGAAAAGTGGGACGAGTGAATATGTTTGGTTCATCATTTTGCAATCCAGATTGCCAGATTGTGGGACATGTCCTGAAATCCGGCAGCAGGTTCAATGGAGGTCACTGATGGCAGCAGAAGGTAAACTGTAAGGCTATGTGCACACTTGCCGGGTTTTGGGCGGTTTACCTGTGTATACCGCCGGTTTGTTTACATTAGTTTTATGTAAATTTATGTTAATCCAAACCGGCGTTTGGATTAACATTAAAACCAATGTAAACCGACCAAGGCTGTGCACACACCGGCGGTTTCCACAGCCTCATCCGTTGCTAACCCGCAGGTTTCCCAGCGGGTTAGCAAAGAATGAGCTTGTTCTATAAAACGGCGGTTCTGCAGCGGCTGCAAGCAGAATCATGTGCTGCTTCCAGCCGCAGCAGACCCGCCGCCGAGAACCCGCTGTGCAACCGCCGGATCCCGCCCGTCACCCGCCCGGCTCCCGCCGCACATACCCGCCAGGAAGCCGGTGGACGGCGCCGGAGCTTCCTGGCGGGTTCCGCCCAGCCACGCCGACCAACCCGCCGGCAAGTGCGCACATAGCCTAAGCGTCTAATTGGAGGCGCTCAGGCACAAAGGCAGCAGACACTGGGATGGTTTTTCAACAGACCTTTATTCAGACTCCCCTCCTACTCCACCTGACCACCTGAGGAAGATAGAGAATCTATCGAAACATGTTGTGGAGTAGGAGGCGAGTCTGAATAAAGGTCTGTTGAAAAACCATCCCAGTGTCTGCTGCCTTTGTGCCTGAGCACCTCCAATTAGACTGCTTACAGTTTGTTAACCTTCTAATATAAATCCCTCTCTGAGGGTAAAGCGGCAGGAGCAGCTAGGTGCAGAGTGTAGATTAACGTGAGGACCTGGCGTTGCCTGGCAACAGGAGCTTTAACTGAAGGACCTACAGTGACGTGACCGGATGCTCGGAGCACGCGGTGTGCGGATGAGCTGGAGCCTGTTAAGGGCACCTTATCAAGTGTATTACCGGGTTGTGCGGGGACAGCACAACCCGATAAGGTGAGTGGCCACCTATTAGTACGCCACGCTAAATAAAGCCCCCCTGGTAACCGCACTATTGCACCCCTGAGCTCTCTCTTTCTCTTGACTGATGGCAGCAGGGAAGGCCTCCGGTGACGTGACACTGTGCCCACTGTGATAGTCCGCCATTACACCCCGGACTCAATGGAGGCTGACCCAGACATACAGTATGTACAGACATATTGTAATACAGTAGTGTGTATAGTAGTATATATAGTATGATGCTGTATAAGCTGGACACCGTAGACAGAAGACAGACATACATAGATCATACTCACCATCCAAAGGCAGCTCCCACACTGAAGAAGTAAGATTGAAATCCTGATGTGCTTGGCGTTGACAGCAGGATTCTCTTCTTGCAGTGACTTCCTTCTTCGGTAAGTTTCTGTTTGAATTGCGCATAGCAGCCTCTTTTTTATTTGTTATTAAATAAAAATGTAAATGGAGGCTAGCGTCAGATGATCGTTTAAAAAAGCTGACCGGCTTTTTACCCAGGGTTGCGATGGAGGGGTGTAGCCTGTGTATATTTGGAGTCCTGGTACCTGGCGCCTATTAAGGTACCTTTACATGCGGCAACTTTTCTAAGAATTTCACTGGCAACTTACTGGTTGCAGTGAAATCATGGAGACATTGTTCCATTTGTACACAGCAACAAGATAGAACAATGTGTCCATGATTTCACTGCAACCAGTAAATTGCCAGTGAAATTCCTAGAAAAGTTGCCGTGTGTAAAGGTAAAAACTCACCAAAAATGGTCGCTTTTTTTTTCTGCAGATTCCCCCAGGAGGTAGCACATGCGTCTAGACACCGGTACACAGACCCCTGCAACCTATAACATGGGGGCGGTTTGTAGCAACCAGCGACCAGCCATGTATGCAGGGAGAGGCTGGTGGTGAATGCAGACACATGGACACCATTAGGCCCCTGCCACACTCAGGTGTTACATAGTGTCTGAGCAGCCTATTTTTGACGCCTCCTATTAGATCGGGCGGGCTGCTCAGCACTTAAATATGCATCACAGTGACAGACGCCCCCTAGAGGAAAACAACCTCAACAGATAAATTATACACGAGTCATATACGTGGGGGCTGTGTCCGGGAGCAGGAGGAGGCAGGAGGAGGCTGGAGGAGGTGGGGGGAAGGCTGCAATATGAGCGGCTCGTGACGTGGAGCCGCTCATAACTTATTCATGATATGCACTGCATCCCCCGCCCATCCGCGGGGGGAGCAGTGCATATCGCCTTACAGCCCCCCAGCACGGGGTATACAGCCCCCCCCATCCCTCACAGTATGGCGCCCCCTTTCCATGCTGCCGCTGCTGTACAATAAATAGTGTTATTATCTCACCGGCCCGGTCTCAGTGAATCCTCCCTCCTCCCTCCTCCCTGCGTGTCATGTGACCGGGGCTCACGCCGATGACGTCACCGGCCGGTCACATGACACGCAGCCTCGCAGGGAGGAGGGAGGATTCACTTAGACCGGGCCGGTGAGATAATAACACTATTTATTGTACAGCAGTGGCAGCATGCAGGCTGGGGGCCTGTGCCCCCTGAGGCTGGGGGCCTGTGCCCCCCTGAGGCACAGGGAGGCCCCCGTCTCCAGCGTCACTGTCAGTCTGATCCGCCGCCATGGTGAAAGCGATCTGCGTCCTGAAGGGCTCCGGGGAGGTGGCCGGCGTCGTGCACTTCGAGCAGGCAAGCAGCCATTGTTGTTTCCCCCACCCTTTGCCTGTGTATGTGCCGGAGCCTCCTGCTGAGTCATGGTCCCCTGTGCGCAGGCGCAGTGCTGAGTGAGGGCCCTCCAGGCACCGTTGTACAGTAGTTGTTTTACGGACATGTGTGGTAGTTTGCAGCTTGTGTATAATTTGTGGTCCCAGGCTGCTATCAGCAGGGTGCGGCCTACATCTGCCCCTGTACGCTGTAGCTTGTAGCTTTATCAGATGCTGGACTACATCTCCCAGCAGCCCCTGCCCCATGCTGGGGGTTGTAGTTGTACCTCACACTGTATATAGCTCCAGGGCTGATCATTGGCCTCTTAAAGCTGTTATACAATCTCCTCTATGGCTGCTGGTTGCATAACTGAATCCTACCCTGGTACACAATGAGCACAGAGCCTGTGCCAGGATACATGACTGGGTGTGTGCTGCACAAGTACTACAACACTCATCATTCATCAACTGCCACTATGTAGAGGGGGTGGGGAGCAAGACTGTACAATGGCTGCAGCAACTTCACTCTGTGCAAGATCTCTGCTTGCTGTCATGTGATGGACGTAGTCACTGACTACAATTGGACTGGGTATTCTCATATCAAAGTCAGATGTTCCTGTATGATCTATGGGAGGAAGGAGAGTGGGGTCTGACATGACTTCTGTGAAAGCAGGTCCTGGACTGCACACTTGGTGCAGGAGGTGCCCTCTGCCCCTATACAACTGCACATTGGCCGCCAGACATTGTAGGAATTAAAGGGCCAGTGCACTTTTGTATGACAGGAGGGGTGGTTGCAAGTTAATGGACAGGCTGTACCTTCATTAGAACTCGCTCATACTTTTGGCCAAATCTAGCTGAGGTTTATAGGGGTATGTGCCACTGTGTGCCCATAATCTGCCCTGAGGCTGGAGTCCACCCTCGGCTTATACGCGAGTCAATAAATTTTCCCAGTTTTTGGGGGCAAAAGTAGGGGGGTCGGCTTATACACGGGTCGGCTTATACACGAGTATATACGGTAGTTTACACATCGCTATGTTCATTGTCTTTTTAAATCCAGTAATCCCAATAGAGCACTGTGGCGATATCCGGCCAATCACAAACAGGCATTACCGGTCGTTATAGCAACTCCACGTCACGCTGATCTTCCACCTATCGGCACCGCGAACTTCCGGTGTTCAATTGCGCACGCGCCGGCGTCCGTCTTCCATTGGATCATCCTCCTGTCATTCTTTGGAGTTTGTGAAGCAAGCTAATGACGTACTTCCAGATACCGGCGCCGCAGCACAAGGCTTCATCACGGCGCATGCGTTTAAACATACTTAATAACGGCAGCAAATAATCAATAAAAGTACATAAAAATAGATTGATTATCAACAAAGGAGGACATAGTTAACAGCCCATTGGAGTATTCTAATACAAACCATACATTAAGGAAGGAAACATTGTTAGAAATCATTTAAAGGGCCACACACAGCAATTCAAGGGAACATGTGTAAATGTATTTCACACACACCCTAGATAAACCAAAATAGCAATTTATAAAGGACCATATGTATATAGACTACAATACACATAGGACTAGAAAAAGATATACATATTTGCCCCATGTGTCAATAATTACTCTAGTTAATGAACACTGACACATTACAGACTCTCAGTAAGTAATCCATATATATGATATCAGAACCGCCACATCATGGTGACCAATAATAATCAAATGTCCTAATATGGATACAAGGTCATTTTAATTATTTAGATGATTTATCTTTCTTTTTTAACAACAACCCTAATCCATATACATTACCAAAAATTGCTTGTGTAAAAAAGCCCTTTTCAAGATCTTCCCCAAGTGTGGTAGTATTGTATAAACTATCAAGCGAACAATGCCATTCCATAGGGATTGTTTATCTTCCATCTAGATTAAATCAAAGGTGATATTAAAAACATATAAAAACCATTAATACATGATGATAAGGAAGGAGAAACATCAACCAGACCCCAGCAGACAACCCCGCTGATCATAATCCACATTCATACCTTTTGGGGACAAGGTATCCAGCTCAAATATCCATTTTAGTTCTTTCTTCTTTAATTGAGCCACACGGTCACCACCTCTCCTCAACGGGGGCACATCGTCTATTACCCTAAATCTAAGTTGGTTGACCGTGTGGCCCATCGCATGAAAATGTCTAGGGATCGGCAAATCAGTCAAACCTGTTCGAATGGTACTCTTATGTTCCCTATGCGGGCTTTCACCTCCATGGTCGTCTTCCCCACATAGAGGAGACCACATGGGCAACAGATTGTATATGCAACAAAATTGCTGTTGCACGTATACCTCTTTTTAATGTCGTACCTTCTCCCAGAACGAGGATGACTAAAGAACTGGCCCTTCAAGAGATTTCCACAGCAAGCACACCCCAGGCAGGGAACGTTCCCAAGACTGGGTGGTGCAAATGTTTTTGGATATCCTTTTTTGTGCTGCCAATGTCCGAATGGACCAGATCATCTTTCAAACTGTGTCCCTTCCTATAAGAGATTAAAGGGAACAGTTTGAACTCCTCAACCTCAGTGTGTCCTCTCGTAAGAAGAGGCCAATGGTTTTTGACAATACCCATAATTTTCCTACTGGCCCCACAATATGTGGTCACAAGGGGAATTCTCTTGGGAGGAACCATTTTCGGTTTTGGGTTTAACAGTTCCTTCTGCTCAATCGCCAAAGCTCTGGTTTTGAATTGTACAAGGTCTTTTTTTGGATATCCTCTTTTAAGAACTCTATTAACCATATCCTGTAATCGGCTATCAATCATCTGAAACAATCCTACGTACTCTCAACATCTGGCTCCAGGGTAGTGACTCCACCATTTTCCTAGGATGCTCACTCGAAAAATGCAATGTGCTATTTCTATCTGTGCTCTTAATAAAGAGATCAGTTTTTAACATACCATCTTCCTTATAGACCAAAGTGTCCAAAAATTGCATTTCTTTAAGCGAGCACGTCATAGTAAAGCCTAGTCCAGGGTGGATGTTATTTAGAGAGTCGAGGAAAATCCCCAACTCCTCTCTACTCCCGTCCCAAACAAAGAAGATGTCATCTATGTAACGTCGCCAGCCTCTGACATGGCGCCAAAAAGAAGAACTGTACACGTGTTCGCCCTCGAGGACAGCCATGTAGATGCTAGCATAAGTTGGGGCCACATTTGACCCCATGGCTGTCTCCCGGCGCTGCAGATAGTATTCATCCCCAAAGAGAAAAAAATTCCTCCTGAGGACGAATTCCAGCAGCGCCAGGGCGAACCGTGCACAGTTAGGCGCCATGTCAGAGGCGGCGAGCGTCACATCGACAGCATACAGTCCTCTCACATGTTCAATTGATGTATACAGCGACACAACATCGAATGACACTAACCATGTTGTGTCGCTGACCGGAATCTCTGACAAGGAACAAATGAAGTCACCAGTATCCCTTGTATACGAAGGTGCCGCCGTAGCGAAACCATGTAACAAGTGATCAAGAAAGATCGAAATTTTGTTGCATAGAGACCTCCTACCCGAAACAATCGGACGTCCGGGAGGGTTTTTTAAATCCTTGTGGATTTTTTGTAAAGCATATAAGGTAGGCACAACCGGAAACTCCACTACCAAAAATTCAGAAAGTCCCTGAACTATGATGCCATCTTTTAATGCACCACCAATCAAGGACTTCAACTCCAACTGGAATTTCTCTGTTGGATTGCAAGATAACCTCTCATAGACCAAAACATCATTCAATTGTCTCATGATCTCACCACGGTATTGTATGGTGTCCATCACCACAATAGCACCACCTTTGTCGGCGGGCTTTATGGTGATGGACCCATAATTTTTCAACTTCTTGATCTCTCTCTCAAGAAGTGTGATGTTGGATTTACACCCACGATAACTGTTTTTCTTCAATTTCGTAATGTCGTTCTTAACTAATTTAGTGAAGTTCTCAATCACTGGGTCATGACCCGGTGCTCAAAATTACTCTTTTTCTACAGATCAACTTTTTTGAGAGAGAGAACATCATCTGAAGTTGTCGGACTAATGTCCACTTTTCCAGAAAAATATTTAGCGAGGCCCAGTCTACGAAAAAATAAATACATGTCATTATCTACCCCAAACCAGTCAACAGACCCCGTGGGGCAAAAGGTTAACCCCTTAGAGAGGATATTATTCTGTTCACTACTCAAACAACAAGATGATATATTTACCACAAGATGTTCCTCCTCGATTACCATCTTCTTGACTTGGATCTGGTCACAGGCTTCTGTCCACCTCCTCCTGTGTTTCCTGCCACCCCTGTGGCCATACCGGATCCGGGTCCTGGGCCTTTCGGTATGGATAAAAAACCAGCCCCAGAAGTATTACCACCATCATCTGTAGAGTCGGATTCCGCTGTAAACCCAGATTGATTATGGGGTGCAGGAGGTTTTTGTGGTTTCCTAGGTTTCTTATTGACATATGACCTTAGATCTGATGGGTCCCTGTCCTACCATGCCCCTACCGGGGGCGGAACTTTGATACACACACATACATTCAGCTTTATATAAATATACAGACTTTAGAACTGTTGTCAAACTCAGGCCTATCAGCCAAGCTGATCATGTGACTTGCCCTGTGGCTTTGGTCTTTCTGTGATGTCATGTGCTCATTTACATAGGATCATGTCACAATGGCTTATGTGATGTCATGGAACAGTGGCTGTAAAAGACCATGCTGTGTCAATATCAATCATTTGTCTTTGAACACTCATTGGGTGAAGACATATTTTCTTGCACTTGGTGAGTTTTGGTTCTGGATAAAATAAAATAACCTGTATAATAGAAAAGCTGTATAGTAGAAAACAGGCTCCATCACAGATTTACGTCCTTGTACGGTTAGCACTTTTACTACTGTTTGTCCATCTTCTGGGAACATCAGTGTTTGCATGTGATTGGCATTACCAGGGTGCTGCTAATATTTTGATATCTATCTATCTATCATCTATCTATCTATCTATCTATCTATCTATCTATCCAACTACCTATATCTGTCCATCTTTTTATATCTATCTATCTACAATAAAAGGTTCACAGCAGCACTCAATCACTACCAATCATGTGTGTATATATACACATATGGATAGGTAGAAGTAAAACACCTATGCATTTGAGAAAAAATATAAAAACATGCGTTTTTTGAAAAACGAAAGATTTGGATTTTTTTTGGGATATTTTATCTTTGTAAAGTAAGGTTCTTAGTACACATTTTGGCCAGTAACTGTTTGCCCATAAACCATGACAAGGTGACCTTAGATCTGATGGGTTCCTGTCCTACCATGCCCCTACCGGGGGCGGAACTTTGATACACACACATATATTCAGCTTTATATAAATATACAGACTTTAGAACTGTTGTCAAACTCAGGCCTATCAGTCAAGCTGATCATGTGACTTGCTCTGTGGCTTTGGTCTTCCTGTTATGCCATGTGCTCATTTGCATAGGATGATGTCACAATGGCTTATGTGATGTCATGGAACAGTGGCTGTAAAAGACCAGGCTGTGTCAATATCAATCATTTGTCTTTGAACACTCATTGGGTGAAGACATATTTTCTTGCACTTGGTGAGTTTTGGTTCTGGATAAAATAAAATAACCTGTATAATAGAAAAGCTGTATAGTAGAAAACAGGCTCCATCACAGGTTTACGTCCTTGTACAGTTAGCACTTTTACTACTGTTTGTCCATCTTCTGGGAACATCAGTGTTTGCATGTGATTGGCATTACCAGGGTGCTGCTAATATTTTGATATCTATCTATCTATCTATCTATCTATCTATCTATCTATCTAACTACCTATATCTGTCCATCTTTTTATATCTATCTATCTACAATAAAAGGTTCACAGCAGCACTCAATCACTACCAATCATGTGTGTATATAGACATATGGATAGGTAGAAGTAAAACACCTATGCATTTGAGAAAAAATATAAAAACATGCGTTTTTTGAAAAAACAAAATTTTTGGATTTTTTTTGGGATATTTTATCTTTGTAAAGTAAGGTTCTTAGTACACAATTTGGCCAGTAACTGTTTGCCCATAAACCATGACAAGGTGAGCTTAGATCTAATGGGTCCCTGTCCTACCATGCCCCTACCGGGGGCGGAACTTTGATACACACACATACATTCAGCTTTATATAAATATAGAGACTTTAGAACTGTTGTCAAACTCAGGCCTATCAGTCAAGCTGATCATGTGACTTGCTCTGTGGCTTTGGTCTTCCTGTTGTGTCATGTGCTCATTTGCATAGGATGATGTCACAATGGCTTATGTGATGTCATGGAACAGTGGCTGTAAAAGACCAGGCTGTGTCAATATCAATCATTTGTCTTTGAACACTCATTGGGTGAAGGCATATTTTCTTGCACTTGGTGAGGTTTGGTTCTGGATAAAATAAAATAACCTGTATAATAGAAAAGCTCTATAGTAGAAAACAGGCTCCATCACAGGTTTACGTCCTTGTACGGTTAGCACTTTTACTACTGTTTGTCCATCTTCTGGGAACATCAGTGTTTGCATGTGATTGGCATTACCAAGGTGCTGCTAATATTTTATCTATCTATCTATCTATCTATCTATCTATCTATCTATCTATCTATCTATCTATCTATCCATCCAACTACCCATATCTGTCCATCTTTTTATATCTATCTATCTACAATAAAAGGTTCACAGCAGCACTCAATCACTACCAATCATGTGTGTATATACTATGTGAGAGTCATGTGGGGTTAGTGGATGAGGGCAGATATATCTCTCCCAGGTATATGTCCTATGAAACCTAACCTGGTCAGTATCACCTGGCTGCTAATGAATTAGTGGGAGGCGGTTGGGGTAGGTAAAAGAAGTCTGGGAGGTCGGGCGGGGCCCCTCTCTCAGTCTGTGAACACAGGAGGCCTGACTGTGCATGGAGACGCATGTGAGTGAAAGCAGTGAGCTTTGGTTCGATGGTTTGGCTGAAGGGAGAATCCCTTCAGTCTATAGTGAGGTTGTATTATGTTTAGTTAGTGCAGGACAGGGAAGGATTTTTAATGCTGTTTTGTTTTATTTCTGTTTGCTTTCACTGCAATTAACTCTGGCCCAGGGCCAGTGGCCTCTAAGTCTCTGCTGGTGGACTGAGTGACACACGACACATACGTGCCCTTTGACCTGGCAAAGGCGAACCCCGAGTGTGTTCTTACATATTGGTGGAGAATGCAGGCAGCACGTTAAAGTGTCAACATGGAAGACGTGGTGAAAGCGCTGGTACAATCCACAGCTGTGCAGCAAGAAGCTAACCGCTTAATGACAGCCCAGCTGAGGGAACTGGTAGAAACGACCACGAGAGACCGCCAACTGCTGCAGGAGGTGGCGCAGCGCCTTGCGAGCGCACCAGAGGTGAATCCGGAAGCTGCCCAGAGGGAGATTCATGTGAGTCGGTACTGGCAGAAACTGACTACAGAAGATGATGTCGAATCTTACCTGACCACGTTTGAACGGACAGCGGAGCTGGAAAAATGGCCGAAAGCACGTTGGGCCGGCTTGCTGGCTCCGTTTCTGGCCGGTGAGGCCCAAAAGGCGTACTACGATCTGGAGCCTGAAGCAGCGCAGGATTTCGATAAACTAAAAGCCGAGATCCTGGCCCGGCTGGGAGTGACGATGGAGGTACGAGCTCAGAGAGTGCACCAATGGACTTATCAGCCCGATAAACCACCCCGATCCCAGATGTTCGACCTCATTCACCTGACGAAGAAGTGGCTACAACCCGAGGTGTTGACAGCGCCGGAGATGATCCAAAGAGTTGTCTTGGACAAATACCTGAGAGCCTTACCAGCAGCCTTGAGAAAATGGGTGACTCATGGAAACCCCACGACCGCAGACCAGCTCGTGGATCTAGTGGAACGTTATTTCGTGGCGGAAGGACTCATGGACGACGCCACACGTCCTCCCTCCTCCCCCTCCTCACGGGGATCGGGTAAGACTGTATCGGGGTCTAGGGGAGGGGGAAAATATTCGAAGACGGGGGGGGAGGAAAACGGGACTGTCGGACCTATGAGGCCTAAGGGACCGAACTATGGACTAAGCAAGGGGTCTGTGAGGTGTTTTCGCTGCCAAGAGGTGGGCCACATTGCTGCGAACTGTCCAGTAACTATCGAACCGATGCAGTCTGATGTCACGACCTGTGAAAAACGCGTGGCTATGGTTGCACGGGTGGTGTGTGTTGCGGCCGGTCAAGGCGATATGGAGAAACACCTGTGTGACCTGTCTGTTAATGGCATGAATGTGGTGGCGCTGTTAGACTCTGGGAGTGTGGTAACGCTGGTCAAGGCCAGTCTGGTGTCAGTCCCGACTGGTCCGTCAGATAAGTTTTCTGTGACGTGTGTGCATGGGGACACCTGCTCGTACCCCACCTCTGTCTCCTGCATTGCTACTCCCTATGGGTCTGTGTATCATAAAGTGGGACTAGTCCCAGCCCTATTGCATGATGTTATTCTGGGTAGGGATTTTCCCCACTTCTGGGAGTTGTGGGAGAACCAGTTGGTACTCCGGGGGAGCGGCACAGGGGACCCTACTCCAAGGGGCCCTGAGCCACTGGAGGATGGGCCCTCAGGGGCTTCCGGGAAGCAATCCCCTGAGGACAACCTTCAGTTCCCGTTTTCAGTCATGGCTGGTGATTTCGAGGAACCCACGGCAGGGGCGGAGGTGGACAGCCATCCACCTTCCGGTTTGCTGGAATTGGAAGTTCAGAAAGACGACTTCCAAAGCGAGCAAATAAGGGATCCTACCCTGTCTCAGGCTAGAAAAAATGTCAAGGTGGTGAACGGAGTACAGGTGGATGCCGATGCTAGGCTGGCATATCCTCACATTGCCATAGAGAATGACTTTCTCTATCAGATAGAGAAAAAGGGGGAAGACACAGTGCAACGGTTGGTAGTGCCAAAACCCTATCGGCAGAGAGTGCTGGCCCTGGCACACACACAAGTGATGGGAGGCCACCTGGGGGTCAAAAAAACTACCGAAAGGATATTACACTGTTTTGTTTGGCCAGGCATGCACCACGAGGTTCGCACGTATTGCGAGTCATGTCCGGAATGCCAAATCACTGCACCCAGGCCCCATCTGTGTTGCCCCTTGGTACCCCTACCTATCATCGAAATCCCGTTCGAGAGGATTGGGATGGATTTGGTTGGGCCCCTCCCCAGGTCTGCACGGGGACACCAGCACATCCTTGTCATCTTGGATTATGCCACTCGCTACCCCGAGGCCATTCCTTTGCGTAACACGGCCACCAAGACCATTGCCAAGGAGCTGGTCCATGTGTTTAGTCGGGTCGGTGTCCCGAAACAGATACTCACCGACCAGGGGACCCCCTTTATGTCGAGGGTAATGAAAGAGCTTTGCAGGCTCTTACAGATATCACAGCTACGCACCTCTGTCTATCATCCTCAAACAGACGGACTGGTAGAGCAGTTCAACAAAACCCTGAAACAGATGCTCCGAAAGGCGATAGACAAAGATGGGAAGAACTGGGACTACTTGCTCCCATATTTGCTGTTTGCCATCCGGGAGGTACCCCAGTCTTCCACCGGATTCTCGCCTTTCGAACTTCTGTATGCCCGACGTCCCCGGGGTCTCTTGGACGTCGCGAAAGAAACCTGGGAGGGACAGGTTACCCCCATTCAAAAGTGTGATAGACCATGTAACCCAAATGCAGGACCGTATTGCGGCCGTTATGCCCATTGTGAAAGAGCATATGATGCAGGCTCAAGGGGTGCAGAAGAGGGCTTATGAAAGGGGGGCCAGGGTCCGCTCTTTTGCACCCGGAGACAGGGTGTTGATCCTGGTACCCACGGTGGAAAGTAAGTTCCTGGCAAGGTGGCAAGGCCCCTTTGAAATTCGGGAAAGGGTAGGTGAGGTAAACTACAAAGTGTACCAGCCTGGGAAAAGAAAACCCGAACAGATTTATCACGTGAATCTGATAAAACCTTGGAAGGACCGTCCGGCTCTGTCAGCGGGACTGGCCCTTCCGATCCGCACATGGACCCTGCCCGAAGTCCAGATTGCGGAGACTCTTTCGGAGCGGCAAAAGACAGACGTCAAGCAGTTTCTCTTAAACAACCAACAGTTCTTTTCTGAGAAACCGGGACAGACTACGCTCCTTAAGCATGATATTATAACAGAGCCAGGCGTAACCGTACATGTAAAACCCTACCGTATCCCGGAAGCTTGGCGGGAAGCCGTCTCCCGAGAAGTGAAGTCGATGATAGAGCTAGGAGTGATTGAGGAATCGCATAGTGCCTGGTCGAGCCCAATTGTATTACTCCCTAAACCAGACGGCACCATTCGGTTCTGTAATGACTTCCGGAAACTGAATGCAGTTTCCAAATTTGATGCGTACCCTATGCCACGGGTCGACGAATTGATAGATCGGCTTGGAAAAGCCTGGTATATCACGACCTTAGATTTAACGAAGGAGTACTGGCAGATTCCCCTGACGGAGGCAGCCAAAGAGAAGACTGCGTTTTCTACACCGGACGGGTTATACCAGTACGTGCATATGCCGTTTGGACTACATGGGGCACCAGCGACATTCCAAAGGTTGATGGACCGGGTCCTGAGGTCACATCGGCAGTACGCTGCGGCCTATTTAGATGATATCGTCATCTACAGCCTCGAGTGGGAGACCCACCTCCAGAAAGTGCAAGCTGTGATAGAGGACCTGCGGAAGGCAGGTCTCACAGCCAACCCCAAGAAATATCATATCGGGCTGGAAGAAGCCCGATATTTGGGTTACGTTATCGGGAGGGGAATCATTAAGCCCCAGTTGGACAAGATACATGCCATTCAGAACTGGCCACAACCAATAAACAAGAAGCAAGTGAGGGCTTTCTTGGGGATTGCAGGCTATTATCGCCGGTTTATTCCCAATTTTGCAGCCATTGCGGTCCCCCTGACGGATGTTACCAAAGGGAAGGATTCTGTCATGATCAAATGGACCACGGCAGCGGAAGAAGCCTTCCATGCCCTAAAGCTGGCTCTTTGCTCTCAACCTGTGTTGGTGGCTCCTGATTTTCTTAGTGAGTTTGTAGTCCAAACGGATGCTTCCGATACCGGTATAGGGGCAGTGTTGTCACAACTGAGGGACGGAGAGGAACATCCGGTCCTTTATCTGAGTCGGAAGCTAAATAAACACGAACGGAGGTATGCAATTGTGGAAAAAGAATGCCTGGCCATAAAGTGGGCTCTCGAGTCCCTCAAATATTACTTGGGGGGCAGGAAGTTCCGGCTGATCACCGACCATGCCCCTCTCGAATGGATGCACTTGAATTGGGAACGGAATAGCCGGGTGACTAGGTGGTTCCTTGCCTTGCAGGCCTACAATTTTACAGTGGAGCATCGCCCAGGGGTGCAGATGGGGAATGCTGATGCCCTGTCACGGGAGCACTGTTTTTGCTCAGCCGGAGTGGTCTGAGCAGAGGGGGGGGATATGTGAGAGTCATGTGTTATTAGTGGATGAGGGCAGATATATCTCTCCCAGGTATCTGTCCTATGAAACCTAACCTGGTCAGTATCACCTGGCTGCTAATGAATTAGTGGGAGGCGGTTGGGGTAGGTAAAAGGAGTCTGGGAGGTCGGGCGGGGCCCCTCTCTCAGTCTGTGAACACAGGAGGCCTGAGTGTGCATGGAGACGCATGTGAGTGAAAGCAGTGAGCTTTGGTTCGATGGTCTGGCTGAAGGGAGAAGCCCTTCAGTCTATAGTGAGGTTGTATTATGTTTAGTTAGTGCCGGACAGGCAAGGATTTTTGTTTGCTGTTTTATTTTATTTCTGTTTGCTTTCACTGCAATAAACTCTGGCCCAGGGCCAGAGGCCTCTAAGTCTCTGCTGGTGGACTGAGTGACACACGACACATACGTGCCCTTTGACCTGGCAAAGGCGAACCCCGAGTGTGTTCTTACAACACATATGGATAGATAGAAGTAAAACACCTATGCATTTGAGAAAAAATATAAAAACATGCGTTTTTTGAAAAAACTAAATTTTGGGATTTTTTTTGGATATTTTATCTTTGTAAAGTAAGGTTCTTAGTACACATTTTGGCCAGTAACTGTTTGCCCATAAACCATGACAAGGTGAGCTTAGATCTAATGGGTCCCTGTCCTACCATGCCCCTACCGGGGGCGGAACTTTGATACACACACATACATTCAACTTTATATAAATATACAGACTTTAGAACTGTTGTCAAACTCAGGCCTATCAGTCAAGCTGATCATGTGACTTGCTCTGTGGCTTTGGTCTTCCTGTTATGTCATGTGCTCATTTGCATAGGATGATGTCACAATGGCTTATGTGATGTCATGGAACAGTGGGTGTAAAAGACCATGCTGTGTCAATATCAATCATTTGTCTTTGAACACTCATTGGGTGAAGACATATCTTCTTGCACTTGGTGAGTTTTGGTTCTGGATAAAATAAAATAACCTGTATAATAGAAAAGCTGTATAGTAGAAAACAGGGTCCATCACAGGTTTACGTCCTAGTACGGTTAGCACTTTTACTACTGTTTGTCCATCTTCTGGGGACATCAGTGTTTGCATGTGATTGGCATTACCAGGGTGCTGCTAATATTTTGATATCTATCTATCTATCTATCTATCTATCTATCTATCTATCTATCTATCTATCTATCTATCCAACTACCTATATCTCTCCATAGTTTTATATCTATCTATCTATAATAAAAGGTTCACAGCAGCACTCAATCACTACCAATCATGTGTGTATATACACATATGGATAGGTAGAAGTAAAACACCTATGCATTTAAGAAAAAATATAAAAACATGCGTTTTTTGAAAAAACTAAATTTTTGGATTTTTTTGGGATATTTTATCTTTGTAAAGTAAGGTTCTTAGTACAGATTTCGGCCAGTAACTGTTTGCCCATAAACCATGACAAGGTGAGCTTAGATCTGATGGGTCCCTGTCCTACCATGCCCCTACCTGGGGCAGAGCTTTGATTCACACACATACATTCAGCTTTATATAAATATACAGACTTTAGAACTGTTGTCAAACTCAGGCCTATCAATCAAGCTGATCATGTGACTTGCTCTGTGGCTTTGGTCTTCCTGTTATGTCATGTGCTCATTTGCATAGGATGATGTCACAATGGCTTATGTGATGTCATGGAACAGTGGCTGTAAAAGACCATGCTGTGTCAATATCAATCATTTGTCTTTGAACACTCATTGGGTGAAGACATATTTTCTTGCACTTGGTGAGTTTTGGTTCTGGATAAAATAAAATAACCTGTATAATAGAAAAGCTGTATAGTAGAAAACAGGCTCCATCACAGATTTACGTCCTTGTACGGTTAGCACTTTTACTACTGTTTGTCCATCTTCTGGGAACATCAGTGTTTGCATGTGATTGGCATTACCAGGGTGCTGCTAATATTTTGATATCTATCTATCTATCTATCTATCTATCTATCTATCTATCTATCTATCTATCTATCTATCAATCTATCTATCCAACTACCTATATCTCTCCATCTTTTTATATCTATCTATAATAAAAGGTTCACAGCAGCACTCAATCACTACCAATCATGTGTGTATATACACATATGGATAGGTAGAAGTAAAACACCTATGCATTTGAGAAAAAATATGAAAACATGCGTTTTTTGAAAAAACTAAATTTTTGGATTTTTTTTGGATATTTTATCTTTGTAAAGTAAGGTTCTTAGTACAGATTTTGGCCAGTAACTGTTTGCCCATAAACCATGACAAGGTGAGCTTAGATCTGATGGGTCCCTGTCCTACCATGCCCCTACAGGGGGCGGAACTTTGATACACACACATACATTCAGCTTTATATAAATATACAGACTTTAGAACTGTTGTCAAACTCAGGCCTATCAGTCAAGCTGATCATGTGACTTGCTCTGTGGCTTTGGTCTTCCTGTTATGTCATGTGCTCATTTGCATTGGATGATGTCACAATGGCTTATGTGATGTCATGGAACAGTGGCTGTAAAAAACCATGCTGTGTCAATATCAATCATTTGTCTTTGAACACTCATTGGGTGAAGACATATTTTCTTGCACTTGGTGAGTTTTGGTTCTGGATAAAATAAAATAACCTGTATAATAAGAAAAGCTGTATAGTAGAAAACAGGCTCCATCACAGGTTTATGTCCTTGTACGGTTAGCACTTTTACTACTGTTTGTCCATCTTCTGGGAACATCAGTGTTTGCATGTGATTGGCATTACCAGGGTGCTGCTAATATTTTGATATCTATCTATCTATCTATCTATCTATCTATCTATCTATCTATCTATCTATCCAACTACCTGTATCTCTCCATATTTTTTTCATATCTATCTATCTACAAAAAAAGGTTCACTGTAGCACTCAATCACTACCAATCATGTGTGTATATACACATATGGATAGGTAGAAGTAAAACACCTATGCATTTGAGAAAAAATATAAAAACATGCGTTTTTTTAAAAAACTAACTTTTTGGATTTATTGGGGGATATTTTATCTTTGTAAAGTAAGGTTCTTAGTACACATTTTGGCCAGTAACTGTTTGCCCATAAACCATGACAATGTGAGCTTAGATCTGATGGGTCCCTGTCCTACCATGCCCCTACCGGGGGCGGAACTTTGATATACACACATACATTCAGCTTTATATAAATATACAGACTTTAGAACTGTTGTCAAACTCAGGCCTATCAGTCAAGCAGATCATGTGACTTGCCTTGTGGCTTTGGTCTTTCTGTGATGTCATGTGCTTATTTGCATAGGATGATGTCACAATGGCTTATGTGATGTCATGGAACAGTGGCTGTAAAAGACCATGCTATGTCAATATCAATCATTTGTCTTTGAACACTCATTGGGTGAAGACATATTTTCTTGCGCTTGGTGAGTTTTGGTTCTGGATAAAATAAAATAACCTGTATAATAGAAAAGCTGTATAGTAGAAAACAGGCTCCATCACAGATTTACGTCCTTGTACGGTTAGCACTTTTACTACTGTTTGTCCATCTTCTGGGAACATCAGTGTTTGCATGTGATTGGCATTACCAGGGTGCTGCTAATATTTTGATATCTATCTATCTATCTATCTATCTATCTATCTATCTATCTATCTATCTATCCATCCAACTATCTATATCTCTCCATCTTTTTATATCTATCTATCTATCTATCTATCTATCTATCTATCTATCTATCTATCTATCTACAATAAAAGGTTCACAGCAGCTCTCAATCACTACCAATCATGTGTGTATATACACATATGGATAGATAGAAGTAAAACACCTATGCATTTGAGAAAAAATATAAAAACATGCGTTTTTTGAAAAAGCTAAATTTTTGGATTTTTTTGGGGGATATTTTATCTTTGTAAAGTAAGGTTCTTAGTACACATTTTGGCCAGTAACTGTTTGCCCATAAACCATGACAAGGTGAGCTTAGATCTGATGGGTCCCTGTCCTATCATGCCACTACCGGGGGCGGAGCTTTGATACGCACACATACATTCAGCTTTATATAAATATAGAGACTTTAGAACTGTTGTCAAACTCAGGCCTTTCAGTCAAGCTGATCATGTGACTTGCTCTGTGGCTTTGGTCTTCCTGTTATATCATGTGCTCATTTGCATAGGATGATGTCACAATGGCTTATGTGATGTCAAGGAACAGTGGCTGTAAAAGACCAGGCTGTGTCAATATCAATCATTTGTCTTTGAACACTCATTGGGTGAAGACATATTTTCTTGCACTTGGTGAGTTTTGGTTCTGGATAAAATAAAATAACCTGTATAATAGAAAAGCTTATAGTAGAAAACAGGCTCCATCACAGTTTAGTCCTTGTACGGTTAGCACTTTTTCTGTTTGTCATCTTCTGGGAACATCAGTGTTTGCATGTGATTGGCATTACCAGGTGATGCTAATATTTGTATATCTATCTATCTATTTTATCTATCTATCTATCTATCAATCTATCCAACTACCTATATCTCTCCATCTTTTTATATCTATCTATCTACAATAAAAGGTTCACAGCAGCCTCAATCACTACCAATCATGTTGTATATACACATATGGATAGGTAGAATAAAACACCTATGATTTGAGAAAAAATAAAAACATGCGTTTTTTGAAAAAACTAAATTTTTGGATTTTTTTTGGATATTTTACTTTGTAAAGTAAGGTTCTTAGTACAATTTTGGCCAGTAACTGTTTGCCCAAAACCATGACAAGGTGAGCTTAGATCTGATGGGTCCCTGTCCTACCATGCCCTACCGGGGGCGGAACTTTGATACACACACATACATTCAGCTTTATATAAATATAAGACTTTAGAACTGTTGTCAAACTCAGGCCTATCAGTCAAGCTGATCATGTGACTTGCTCTGTGGCTTTGGTCTTCCTGTTATGTCATGTGCTCATTTGCATAGGATGATGTCACAATGGCTTATGTGATGTCATGAACAGTGGCTGTAAAAACCATGCTGTGTCAATATCAATCATTTGTCTTTGAACACTCATTGGTGAAGACATATTTTCTTGCCTTGGTGAGTTTTGGTTCTGGATAAAATAAAATAACCTGTATATAGAAAAGCTGATAGTAGAAAACAGGCTCCATCACAGATTTACGTCCTTGTACGGTTAGCACTTTTACTACTGTTTGTCCATCTTTGGGAAATCAGTGTTTGCATGTGATTGGCATTACCAGGGTGCTGCTAATATTTGATATCTATCTATCTATCTATCTATCTATCTATCTATCTATCTCTATCTATCTAACTACTATATCTCTCCATCTTTTTATATCTATCTATCTACAATAAAAGGTTCACAGCAGCCTCAATCACTACCAATCATGTGTGTATATACACATATGGATAGTAGAAGTAAAACACCTATGCATTTGAGAAAAAATATAAAAACATGCGTTTTTAAAAAACTAATTTTTGGATTTTTTTGGGATATTTTATCTTTGTAAAGTAAGGTTCTTAGTACAATTTTGGCCAGTAACTGTTTGCCCATAAACCATGACAAGGTAGCTTAGATCTGATGGGTCCCTGTCCTACATGCCCTACCGGGGGCGGACTTTGATACCACACAACATTCAGCTTTATATAAATATAGAGACTTTAGAACTGTTGTCAAACTCAGGCCTTCAGTCAAGCTGATCATGTGACTTGCCTGTGGCTTTGGTCTTCTGTATGTCATGTGCTCATTGCATAGGATGATCAAGGCTTATGTGTTCAGGAACAGTGCTGTAAAAGACCAGCTGTGTCATTTATCATTGTCTTTGAACCTCATTGGTGAAGACATTTTCTGCATTGGTGAGTTTGGTTTGGATAATAAAAACCTGTATATAGAAGTGAAGTAGAAACAGGCTCCTCAATTACGTCCTTGTACTTAGCACTTTTAGTACTGTTTGCCATCTTTGGGACATCGGTTTGCATGTGATTGCATTACCAGGTGTGCTAATATTTGATATCTATCTATCTATCTATTATTATTTCTATCAATTATCCAACTACCTATATCTCTCCATCTTTTTATATCTATCTATCTACAATAAAAGGTTCACAGCAGCACTCAATCACTACCAATCATGTATGTATATACACATATGGATAGGTAGAAGTAAAACACCTATGTATTTGAGAAAAAATATGAAAACATGCGTTTTTTGAAAAAACTAAATTTTTGGATTTTTTTTTTGGATATTTTCACTTTGTAAAGTAAGGTTCTTAGTACAGATTTTGGCCAGTAACTGTTTGCCCATAAAACCATGACAAGGTGAGCTTAGATCTGATGGGTCCCTGTCCTACCATGCCCCTACCGGGGGCGGAACTTTGATACACACACATACATTCAGCTTTATATAAATATACAGACTTTAGAACTGTTGTCAAACTCAGGCCTATCAGTCAAGCTGATCATGTGACTTGCTCTGTGGCTTTGGTCTTCTGTTATGTCATGTGCTCATTTGCATAGGATGATGTCACAATGGCTTATGTGATGTCATAGAACAGTGGCTGTAAAAAACCATGCTGTGTCAATATCAATCATTTGTCTTTGAACACTCATTGGGTGAAGACATATTTTCTTGCGCTTGGTGAGTTTTGGTTCTGGATAAAATAAAATAACCTGTATCATAGAAAAGCTGAATAGTAGAAAACAGGCTCCATCACAGATTTACGTCCTTGTACGGTTAGCACTTTTACTACTGTTTGTCCATCTTCTGGGAACATCAGTGTTTGCATGTGATTGGCATTACCAGGGTGCTGCTAATATATTGATATCTATCTTTATCTATCTATCTATCTATCTATCTATCTATCTATCTATCTATCTCTTTATCCAACTACCTATATCTCTCCATCTTTTTATATTTATCTACAATAAAAGGTTCACAACAGCTCTCAATCGCTACCAATCATGTGTGTATATACACATATGGATAGATAGAAGTAAAACACCTATGCATTTGAGAAAAAAATATAAAAACATGCGTTTTTTGAAAAAACAAAATTTTTGGCTTTTTTTGGGATGTTTTATCTTTGTAAAGTAAGGTTCTTATTTCACATATTGGCCAGTAACTGTTTGCCCATAAACCATGACAAGGTGAGCTTAGATCTGATGGGTCCCTGTCCTATCATGCCCCTACCGGGGGCGGAACTTTGATACACACACATACATTCAGCTTTATATAAATATACAGACTTTAGAACTGTTGTCAAACTCAGGCCTATCAGTCAAGCTGATCATGTGACTTGCTCTGTGGCTTTGGTCTTCCTGTGATGTCATGTGCTCATTTGCATAGGATGATGTCACAATGGCTTATGTGATGTCATGGAACAGTGGCTGTAAAAGACCAGGCTGTGTCAATATCAATCATTTGTCTTTGAACACTCATTGGGTGAAGACATATTTTCTTGCACTTGGTGAGTTTTGGTTCTGGATAAAATAAAATAACCTGTATCATAGAAAAGCTGAATAGTAGAAAACAGGCTCCATCACAGATTTACGTCCTTGTACGGTTAGCACTTTTATTACTGTTTGTCCATCTTCTGGGAACATCAGTGTTTGCATGTGATTGGCATTACCAGGGTGCTGCTAATATATTGATATCTATCTATCTATCTATCTATCTATCTATCTATCTATCTATCTAACTATCTATATCTCTCCATCTTTTTATATCTATCTATCTACAATAAAAGGTTCACAGCAGCTCTCAATCACTACCAATCATGTGTGTATATACACATATGGATAGATAGAAGTAAAACACCTATGCATTTGAGAAAAAATATAAAAACATGCGTTTTTTAAAAAAAGCTACATTTTTGGATTTTTTTTGGGGATATTTTATCTTTGTAAAGTAAGGTTCTTAGTACACATTTTGGCCAGTAACTGTTTGCCCATAAACCATGACAAGGTGAGCTTAGATCTGATGGGTCCCTGTCCTACCATTGCCCCTACCGGGGGCGGAACTTTGATACGCACACATACATTCAGCTTTATATAAATATAGAGACTTTAGAACTGTTGTCAAACTCAGGCCTTTCAGTCAAGCTGATCATGTGACTTGCTCTGTGGCTTTGGTCTTCCTGTTATGTCATGTGCTCATTTGCATAGGATGATGTCACAATGGCTTATGTGATGTCATGGGACAGTGGCTGTAAAAGACCAGGCTGTGTCAATATCAATCATTTGTCTTTGAACACTCATTGGGTGAAGACATATTTTCTTGCACTTGGTGAGTTTTGGTTCTGGATAAAATAAAATAACCTGTATAATAGAAAAGCTGTATAGTAGAAAACAGGCTCCATCACAGGTTTACGTCCTTGTACGGTTAGCACTTTTACTACTGTTTGTCCATCTTCTGGGAACATCAGTGTTTGCATGTGATTGGCATTACCAGGGTGCTGCTAATATTTTGATATCTATCTATCTATCTATCTATCTATCTATCTATCTATCTATCTATCTCTCTATCCAACTACCTATATCTCTCCATCTTTTTATATCTATCTACAATAAAAGGTTCACAACAGCTCTCAATCGCTACCAATCATGTGTGTATATACACATATGGATAGATAGAAGTAAAACACCTATGCATTTGAGAAAAAATGTAAAAACATGCGTTTTTTGAAAAAACAAAATTTTTGGCTTTTTTTGGGATGTTTTATCTTTGTAAAGTAAGGTTCTTATTTCACATATTGGCCAGTAACTGTTTGCCCATAAACCATGACAAGGTGAGCTTAGATCTGATGGGTCCCTGTCCTATCATGCCCCTACCGGGGGCGGAACTTTGATACACACACATACATTCAGCTTTTATAAAATATACAGACTTTAGAACTGTTGTCAAACTCAGGCCTATCAGTCAAGCTGATCATGTGACTTGCTCTGTGGCTTTGGTCTTCCTGTGATGTCATGTGCTCATTTGCATAGGATGATGTCACAATGGCTTATGTGATGTCATGGAACAGTGGCTGTAAAAGACCAGGCTGTGTCAATATCAATCATTTGTCTTTGAACACTCATTGGGTGAAGACATATTTTCTTGCACTTGGTGAGTTTTGGTTCTGGATAAAATAAAATAACCTGTATAATAGAAAAGCTGTATAGTAGAAAACAGGCTCCATCACAGATTTACGTCCTTGTACGGTTAGCACTTTTACTACTGTTTGTCCATCTTCTGGGAACATCAGTGTTTGCATGTGATTGGCATTACCAGGGGATGCTAATATTTGCTATCTATCACTATTATCATCTATTATCTACTATCTATCAAATTTTCCAAATCCCATATTCTCCTCTTTTTATATTTCTATTACAAAAAAGGTTCACAGCAGCATCAAAACTACCCCAAACATGTTGTATATA
>JARQOC010000003.1:470018722-470086664 GCA_033576535.1 Allobates femoralis
AAAAATTTACACTAGGGACTGTAAATAAATCGCAAAAAAAAGGGTGAGAGAAGGGATTTGTGGATCGGGGGCATCCAAAAGCTCTCTCATGCTGCTTAAATTTGTACAAGACTACTCGGCCCCTACACAACAAGCTTGGATGTCCTTTGTGTATCTTAACATCCTATCAATTATAGCAGTAAGCTTTTCAGCTATTTGTTATACAGTTACTTTTTTTTGTGCTGTTTAGTGCACAATCATTGCCCATTTATAGGGAAATTCACCGTCTTAGATAGTTATGTAATATCTCAAGATATACCATATATGTGATATACAATGGTGTGAAAAATTATTTGCCTCCTTCTTGATTTCTTATTCTTTTGGATGTTTGTCATATTAAACTATTAAAATATTGCAGATCCGCAAACAATTTAAAATATTAGACAAAGATAACACAAGTAAATATAGAAAAACAGTTTATAAATGAAGGTGCTTATTATTAACTAGAAAGAGAAATCCAACCTACCAGGGCCCTGTGTGAAAAAGTGATTGCAGTTTTTTTTCTGATAAGGGTGGGCCAATTAGTCACTAAGTTTAAGGGGCAATCAAGCATTTTTGATAACTGGCAATAAGTCTTTACAATACTCTGGTGGAATTTTGGCCCACTCAACTTGTTGTAATTCAGCCTTACTGGAGGGTTTCTGAGCATGAACCACCTTTTTAAGGTCATTTCACAGCATCTCAATCGTATAAAGGTCAGGACTTTGGCTAGACCCTTCAAAGTTTTAATTTTATTTTTTTCTTAAGCCATTCAGAGGTGGACTTGCTGGTGTGTTTTGGATCATTGTCCTGTTGCATGACCCAAGTGTGCTTCATTTGGAGGTCACAAATAGATGGCTGGACATTCTCCTTCAGGATTGTTTAGTAGACAAAATAATTCATGGTTCCATATACCACAGTAGGTTTTCTAGGTCTTGAGCAGAAAAACAGCCCAGACCACCACACTACTACCACCATACACCATGTTCCAAATTATTATGCAAATGTTCTTTTTCTCTGATTTTCCTAAAAGGTCGGTGCAAATGACAGTCAGTGTAATAAAAGTCATCACCCTTTAGAGTATACATCAATGTTATTGAAGAAACCTCCCCATGATAACAGTACAATCTTCAAAATTAAAAAACTCTAAAAGCACTGTTCCAAATTATTAGGCACAGTAAAGTTTCTAAACATTTGATATTTTTAAAGAACTGAAAATGCTCATTTGTTAAATTTGCAACATTAGGAGGTCACATTCACTGGAATAAAAAGCTATTTAACTCCAAAAAATTCTAACAGGCCACATTACATGGTAACATAGGAACCCTTCTTTGATATCACCTTTCTTGCATCCATTGAACTTGAGAGTTTCAGGAGAGTTTCTGCTTGTATTTCTTTGCATGATGTCAGAATAGCCTCCCAGAGCTGCTGTTTTGATGTGAACTGCCTCCCACTCTGATAGTTCATTTGCTTTATTATACTCAAAGCTTCTCTATAGGGTTGAGGTCAGGGAAGATGGTGGCCACACCAAGGGTTTATCTCCTTTTATGCCTATGGCAGCCAATGACACAGAGGTAGCATTAGATGCTTTGAAGCTCATGCTTTGCAGCATGAGATGGTGCATTGTCATGCATGAAGATGATTTTGCTCTTGAAGGTAGGTTTCTGCTTTTTGTACCATGGAAGAAAGTTCTCAGTCAGAAACTCTATATACTTTGCAGAGGTAATTTTAACCCCTTCAGGAACTCTAAAGGGGCCTACCAGCTGTTTCCCCATGATTCCAGCCCAAAACATGACTCCTTCACTCCTTGCAGCCTTGTTGGGACATGGTGGCCATCCACCAACCACCCACTACTCCATCAATCTGGACCATCCAGGGTTGCTCAGCACTCATCAGTAAACAAGACTGTTTGAAAATTAGTCTTCATATATGTCTGGACCCACTGCAACCGTTTCTGCTTGTGAGCACTTTTTAGGGGTGGCCGAAATAGAAGGTTTATGCACCACAGCAAGCCTTTGAAAGATCCTACACCTTGAGGTTCGAGGGACTCCAGAGGAACCACCAGCTTCAAATATCTGTTTGCTGGTTTGTAAGGCCTTTTTAAAAGCTGCTCTCTTAATAATAATAATATTTATTCATTTATATAGCGCTATTAATTCCATAGCACTTTACATACATCAGTAATGCTGTCTCTCTTGGAGCTCACAATCTAAACATCCCATCAGTATGTCTTTACAATGTGGGGGGAAAACCCGGAGTGCCCGGAGGAAACCCACGCAAATCACTGGGAGAACTTTACAAAATCCTTGCAGATGTTGTCCTTGGTGGGAATTGAACCCAGGACCCCAGGACCCCAGCGCTGCAAAGGCTGCAGTGCTAACCACTTGAGCCGCCATGCCCCTCTGATGAACTTTCCTGGCAGAAACCTTCCTCATTCTGCCTTTATCTGCATGAACATGTCTGTGCTCAGAATCAGCCACAAATGTCTTCACAGTACGATGATCATGCTTAAGTTTTCATGAAATATTTAATGTTTTCATCCATTGTCCAAGGCCTTGCACTATTTGTTGCTTTTCGGCAGCAGAGTGATCCTTTTTCTTTCCATGTTACTTGAAAACTGTGACCTGCGTAATATTTGTGGAACACCCAGTTTTCCTTTTATTGGGATCACCTGCCAAACTAATTATCACAGGTATCTGAGATTGATTTCAGTGATCCAAAGAACCCTGAGACACAATACTATCAATGGGTTTCATTGACAAAAAAAACAAAAAAAAACCCCGATGACACTAAAACCCAATTTGCATAATAATTTGGAACACGGTGTGTATTACTGTTGGTATAATGTTTCTTTTCTGAAATACTGTGTTACTTCTACACCAGATGTAATAATACATGCACCTTCCTAAAAGCTCCACTTTCGTCTAATCAGTCCACAGAGTATTCTCCCAAAAGTCTTGGGGATCATCAAGATGTTTTCTGGCAAGCCTTCTTTCTTATGGTGGAGTCATGGACACTGACCTTAACTGGGGCAAGGGATGCCTGCAGATCATTGATTGTTGTTGTAGGGTCTTTTGAAAAACACTTGGATGAGTCATCACCTGTGCTCTTGGGGCAAATTTGCTGGGCTGACTACTCCTGGGAAGGTTCATCACTGTTCCATGCTTTCAGCATTTGTGGATAATGGATCTCACTGTTGCTTGCTAGAGTAACAAAGCTTTAGAAATTGCTTTTAAAAACCTTTTCCAGACTGATAAACTAAATTTCTTTGTTTCTCATTTGTTCCTGAATTTTAGGCCTAGGTGTGGCTAGGGAAATTGAACTCAGCTCAGCCCAAAGATTTGATAAACCACAGTTAATTTTTGTTTTAAGGGGGGTGGAGGGACAATCACTATTTCATACAGGGCCCTGTGGATCAACAAACACAAAAAAAATAAGAAATAAGATAGGTCTCTCAACTTCTGTACCTTAAACATTCTGAATGCATCCAGACATACAAAGGATGGTATGGTAGCCATACATAATAATAATAATAATAATTTTATTTATATAGCGCCAACATATTCTGCAGCGCTTCACAATACAAAGTTCACATTTAAACAATCATAAGAAACAATTAGAAAATACAATACAATGCCAAAAACAATACAATACAAAGCATAATATAATACAATAACTAGAGCAAAAAATGGCATCCCTGCTCATAAGAGCTGGTGGTGACAAGGTACAGGTGCTTATTTACAATGATGGTATAATCAACTTGAGGAGATGGGTAACAGATAGTAGCAGAATAAGTGGCCGCAACCCATTATTTGTGATCCACTTGAGACGGCGCGGATAGGCTATGTCTAGATGACTGTCTAGGGATTATGATAGGCCACCCTAAAAAGATGTGTTTTTAGGGATCGCCTAAAACTATCTAAGTTGTGGATACACCTAATTTCTTGGGTAGAGCATTCCAATGAATTGGTGCGGCTCGGGAGAAGTCTTGAAGCCGGGGAGTGGGAGGTTCAGATTAATGCAGAAGTGAGTCTAAAGTCACTTCCAGAGCGAAGAGAAAGGGTGGGGTGATAGACAGAGATGAGGGAGGATGGGGGTGCCGCACTGTGAAGAGATTTGTGGGTGAGAACAAGCAATTTGAAATGGATCCTATAGTGTATAGGCAGCCAGTGTAATAACATGGCATAGAGCAGAAGCGTCTGAGTAACGATTAGCTAGATAGGTAATCCTGGCTGCTGCATTAAGGATGGACTGGAGAGGGGACAGTCTAGTGCGGGGGAGGCCAACTAAGAGAGAATTACAATAGTCAAGGCGGGAGTGAATCAGGGCCAAAGTGAGGCTTTTTGTGGTTTCCAAGGTGAGAAAGGGGCAAATTCTGGAGATATTTTTCAGGTGCAAGCGGCAAGAGCAAGGCGAGAGATTGTATATGTGGGGTGAAGGAAAGATCAGAGTCAAACATAACACCCAGACAGCGAGCCTGCTGACTAGGCACTATTGTGGTGCCGCACACTTGGAGAGAGATGTCATATTTAGGGAGGTTAGTGGAGGGCGGGACCAGAAGTGGTTCAGTTTTGGAAAGATTAAGTTTCAGGTAGAGAGCGGACATGATATTGGAAAACTGCGGTTAGAACAGTCATTAGTGTTCTTTATTGGAGCGGGAGTAAGGTCAGGGGAAGAAGTGTATAGTTGTGTATTATCAGCATTAAAGATGGTACTGAAAGCCAAATCTGCTGATGGTCTTTCCAATCGGGGCTGTGTAGAGTGAGAAGAGAAGAGGTCCAAGGACTGAACCCTGAGGGACTCCAATAGTGAGAGGAAGAGGGGAGGAAGTGGAGCCAGCAAATGATACACTGAAAGAGCGGTCAGAAAAGATAGGAAGAGAACCAAGAGAGGGCCGTGTCCTTGATGCCGATGGAGTGCAGCATGGAGAGTAGGAGATGGTGGTCAACAGTGTCAAAGGCTGCAGAGAGATCAAGAAGGATAAGCAGAGAGTGGTGACCATCCATGAATAAGTGTGCCTGTCACCATTTAATTATATGGACATTTCTATACCAGGGTAAATAAATTGCTTATTGGCATTAAATCTATTGATAGCAATCAGTAGTTTCATAGTTTCATAGAATTTAGGTTTGAAGAAAGAGTTTAAGTCCATCTAGTTCAACCCATAGCCTAACATGTTGATCCAGAGGAAGGCAAAAAACCCACGGGGCAAACACTAAGCTCCATGTTAAGGGAAAAATGTATTCCTGACTCCACGTATGGCAATCAGCCTTGTTGCCTGGATCAATGCCCTATCAAAGAATCTAGTAGATATAACTGGTAATATTATATTTTTCAAGAAAGGCATCCAGGCAGAGAGTTCCAAAGTCTTACTGCTCTTACAGTAAAGAATCTATATCTGTGAATATGATTAAATCTTCTTTCCTCCAGACATAGAGGATGCCCCCTTGTACCTGTAGCAAGCGAAGGTGTAACAAGATCATTAGAAAGGTTTCTGTGCTATCCCATTATATATATTAATACATTGTAATAAGATCACCCCAAGCCTTCGTTTTTCCAAACTAAATAACCCAAGTTTAATAACCTATATTGGTATTGCAGAACACCTAGTCCTTTAATAAACTTAGTTTATTCGGTACCCACTCTAGTTCAGCTATGTCTTTCTTACCAGAGACCAGAATAGTACACTAATAAAGTGTGGTTTGCACTAGTGACTAGTGACATGTTGTTTTCATGAATACCTATGCCTCTTTTAATGCATCCCATTATGTTATTAGCATTTCCAGCAACTGCCTGACACTGACCACTAAATGTGCGTTTGCAGTCCACCCAAAACACCCAAGTCTTCTTCTGACAGTTTTACCCAATATTTTAAAATTAAGTACACAATTATAAATTTTATTTTTCCCCTGCCCAAGTGCATAACTTTGTATTTATCACATTAAATTTCAATTGCCATTTCTCAGCCCAAGCCTCAAGCTTTAATAAATTCTCCTCCAATATTAAAATTGTCCTCCTCTGTATTGATTACCTTGCACAGTTTAGTATCATGTATAAATATTGAAATTTTACTCTGTATGCGTTCTACAAGGTCATTAGTAAATATGTTAAAAAAAAAGGTCCCCACACTGACCCTGTGCTACCCATGGTAAACTGTAACCCAAGTGTTATTCCATTAAAAACTATCCTTAGTTTTCTATCATTGAGTCAGTTCGTAACCCGTTACATATATTTTCCCCTATTTATATTATTCTTATTTTATGTACCTACCTTTTGTGCAGCACCATATCAAAGGCCTTTGAAAAGTCCAAATAGACAACAATCCACTGAATTTCTCTGGTCCAATTTGGAATTTACCTCTTTAAAGAAGCTGAAACTGATCAGATTAGTTAGGAACCCAATCCTAATAAACTCATGTTAATACTGGGTCTTGAGGTTATTCTTCTTGATACACCCCAGTATAGCATCTCTTAGGAAACCCTCAAGGATTTTGACCACATTAGAGCTTAAACTTTACAGCTTATAATTTCCAGGTTCAGATTTTGTCCCCTTTTTGAATATTAGCAGCTTTATTTGCTAAGAACCAGTCCAGCCTGTGGTACAGACCCTGTTATTATGGAATATGTGAAGATTAAAAATAATGGTCTGTCTATCATGGTACATAATTCCTGCAGTACTCGGAGGTGTATGCCATCCAGGCCCTGGGGTTTTTAAATGTTAGTGATTTTTAGGCGGCGCTGTACTTGTTGCTGGGTTAAGCAGGTGACATGTAATGCAAAATTTATGGTATCCCTTTCATGCTGTCTGTCATGGGATTTTATTGCAAAATTTTACTGTAGAAGAAAAGTCATTAAGCAGATTGGGTTTTCCCTCATTTTTCCTTCACCATTTACGCTGACGATTTTTGAGGGGGCCAAAACACTATCATTTTTTCAGTTTCTTACTGCAATGTTTTTTGAAGAATATTTTTAGATGATTTTTACTTTCTCGGCATAGACTTCTGTCTCAATCTTTGCTACATTGATTTGCTTTTTACAGAATGTATTTAAATTTCTTTTAATTATTTTATGCCTCATCACTACCTATTGCTTTAATTCCCTAAACGCTTTCTTTTCCTCACTTATTGCGCCCCTTACAGTGTATTCAGCCATTGTGGTAACCTCTTATTTCTAGCTTGTTTATTCAGGGATGCTAATAAACATCTCCCATTTATTTGTGTACTTTTATGTCTCAGGACATCGTCCCAGTTTATTACCACTAAGTCATCTCTCAACCATTGGAAATCTGCCTTCCTGCAGTTTAGTGTCCTTGTAGCACCTCTACTATAATTTTATTAACCCCTTCACCCCCGGGCCTATTTTGATCTTAATGACCAGGCCATTTTTGTCAATTCTGACCAGTGTCCCTTAATGAGGTTATATCTCTGGAACGCTTCAACGGATCCTAGCGATTCTGAGATTGTTTTTTCGTGACATATTGGGCTTCATGTTAGTATTAAATTTAGGTCAATAATTTTTGCGATTATTTGTGAAAAAATCAAAAAATATGGCAAAAAATTTTAAAATTTTGCAATTTTTCAAATTATGAATTTTTATTCTGCTAAACCAGAGAGGTATGTGACACAATATAGTTAATAAATAACATTTCCCACATGTCTACTTTACATCAGCACAATTTTGGAAAAAAAAAAAAATTTTTTGTTCGGACGTTATAAGGGTTCAAAGTTCATAAGCAATTTGTCATTTTTCCAGCAAAATTTACAAAACCATTTTTTTTGTGACCACATGACATTTGAAGTCCCTTTGAGGGGTGTACATGACAGAAAACACCCAAAAGTGACACCATTCCAAAAACTGCACCCCCTCAAGCTACTCAAAAACTACCTTCAAGAAGATTATTAACCCTTCAGGTGCTTCACTCGAACTAAAGCAAAGTGGAAGGAAAAAATGGTCATTTTAATTTTTCTAATAAAAATGTTCTTTTTGCCTCAATTCTTTCATTTTCACATGGGCAACAGGATAAAATGGATCCTAAAATTGTTGGGCAATTTCTCCTGAGTACAGCGATACCTCATATGTGGTCATAAACCATGTTTGGGCGCACGGCAGGGCTCAGAAGGGAAGGAGCGCCATTTTGACTTTTGGAGCTAATTTTCCATTCAAAAAGTCAAATGGCGCTCCCTTCCCTTCTGAGCCCTGCCGTGCGCCCAAACAGTGGTTTATGACCACATATGAGGTATCGCTGTACTCAGGAGATATTGCCCAACAAAATTTTAGGATCCATTTTATCCTGTTCCCCATGTGAAAATGAAAAAATTTAGGCTAAAAGAAAATTTGTGTGGAAAAAAAAGTACTTTTTAATTTTTACGGATTAATTTATGAAGCACCTGGGGGTTTCAAAATGCTCACCACCCATCTAGATATGTTCCCTGGGGGGTCTATGTTTCCAAAATGGGGTCACTTGTGGGGAGCTTCAATGTATAGGCACACAGGGCTCTCCAAACGCGACATGGTGTCCCCTAACAATGAGCTGATTTTTCAGTCAAATTGTTAGCGGACACCATGTTGCGTTTGGAGAGCCCCTGTGTGCCTAAACATTGGAGCTCCCCACAAGTGACCCCATTTTGGAAATAGACACCCAGGGAACATATCTAGATGGGTGGTGAGCATTTTGAACACCCAGTGCTTCACAAATTAATCTGTAAAAATGAAAAAAGAAAATTTTTATGGAAAAAAAAGTACTTTTTAATATTTACGGATTTCATTTATGAAGCACCTGGGGGTTTCAAAAATGCTCACCACCATTAGATATGTTCCCTGGGGGGTCTAGTTTCCAAAATGGGGTCCTTGTGGGGGAGCTCCAATGTATAGGCACACAGGGGCTCTCCAAACACGACATGGTGTCCGCTAACAATTTGAGCTGATTTTTCAGTCAAATTGTTAGCGGACACCATGTTGCGTTTGGAGAGCTCCTGTGTGCCTATAATTGGAGCTCCCCCACAAATGACCCCATTTTGGAAACTAGACCCCCAAGGAATGCATCTAGATGCCATAGTGAGCATTTTGAACACCCCGGTGCTTCACAACATAATCTGTAGAAATGAAAATAGAAATTTTTTGTGGAAAAAAAAGTACTTATTCAGTTTTACAGATGAATTTGTGAAGCACTGGGGGTTCAAAATGTTCACAACCCATCTAGATATGTTCCCTGGGGGCTCTAGTTTCCAAAATGGGGTCACTTGTGGGGGAGCTCCAATGTTTAGGCACACAGGGGCTCTCCCAACATGGTGTCCGCTAACAATTGGGGAATTATTAGCGGACACCATGTCGCATATGGAGAGCCCATGTGTGCCTAAAATTGGAGCTCCCCCACAAGTGACCTCATTTTGGAAACTAGACCCCCCAAGGAATGCATCTAGATGCATAGTGAGCACTTTGAACCCCCATGGGCTTCACAAATTGATCCGTAAGAAGGAAAAAAAGTATTTTTTCTTTTCACACAAATTTTCTTTTTTAATTTTTACGGATCAATTTGTGAAGCACCTGGGGGTTCAAAGTGCTCACTATGCATCTAGATATGTTCCTTGGGGGGGTCTAGTTTCCCAAAATGGGGTCATTGTGGGGGAGCTCCAATGTTTAGGCACACAGGGGCTCTCCATACGCGACATGGTGTCCGCAACAATTGGAATTATTAGCGGACACCATGTCGCATATGGAGAGCCCATGTGTGCCTAAACATTGGGAAGCTCCCCCACAATTGACCTCATTTTGGAAACTAGACCCCCCAAGGAATGCATCTAGATGCATTGGGTGAGCACTTTGAACCCCATGGGCTTCACAAATTGATCCGTAAGAAGGAAAAAGTACTTTTCTTTTCACACAAATTTTCTTTTTTAATTTTTACGAAATCAATTTGAGGGGCTCTCCATACGCGACATGGTGTCCGCTAACTATTGGAATTATTAGCGGACACCATGTCGCATATGGAGAGCCAATGTGTGCCTAAACATTGGAGCTCCCCCACAAGTGACCCCATTTTGGAAACTAGACCCCCAAGGAATTGCATCTAGATGCTTAGTGAGCACTTTCAACCCCACGTGCTTCACAATTGATCCGTAATAAGGAAAAAGTACTTTTTTTTTCACCAAATTTTCTTTTTTCGGATAATTTGTGAAGCACCTGGGGGTTCAAAGTGTTCACTATGCATCTAAATTAAGCGAAGCCCATTTTTATTTTTTTTCTAGGACTAATTCTAGAAAAAAAATGGCGTGAGCTCCGCCATATTTTTGGTCCAGCCAGATACAACTTGGCAGCTACGGACTGCAGCAACCCAGCTGCCTCAATTGTACCTGGCTGGCAACCAAAAATACAGCGAACCCCATTTTTATTTTTTTTCTAGGACTAAATTCTAGAAAAAAAATAGCGTGGGGCTCCACCACATTTTTGGTCCAGCCAGGTACAACTTGGCAGCTACGGATTGCCACCAACCCCCAGCTGCCTCGTTGTACGGGGCTGGCTTCCAAAAATACAGCAAAGCCCTTTTTTTTTTTTTTCTAGAACTAATTCTAGAAAAAAAAAATTACGTGGGGCTCCGCCATTATTTTTGGTCCAGCCAGGTACAACTAGGCAGCTGGGGGCTGGAATCCGCAGCATGGAGAGGCCAACCCGTTCTGGGCTAGAGATGGGCGAGTCCGAAAAGACTGGGGAATCGCAAGACCCCAACGAGCCCCGAGTCAAGGACTCGGGACTCGTTGCGAGTCCAGCGAGTCCAATGTTAATGAATAGGGACCCGGAGTAATAGCGAATAATGACATTTACAACTCGCTGATGTGTCTCTGAAAGTGTGCCCAGTCCAAACTCGCTGGTTTTTTTTCTTATTTTGAGGCTTGTAGCCGATGATGCGAGGGAAGGGATTCTCCAGCACACACCATGGTTTAAGGAAACAGGAAGCGAGTCGCGCTGACAGGCGCACACACAGAGCGATCCATTCATCAGTGCAATCATGGCGCAGGACGTGGCATGGTGAAAAACGCTGCGTCTTATTGCACTTGTGGAGGCTCGTCCATTTCTATGGCTCACTACAGATCCTGAGTATGGGGATACGACCCTAATTATACAGCCTGGAGAGAGATCGCCCAAGAGATGTTCCCTGCGTTCCATCGGAGTGACCATGAGGAACAGAGCAATCTAAGTAAGTTAAATGAGTTTCACGTTATATATTGCATTTACTGTATATATATCGTGTTATAAGCCGACCGTGTATAAGCCGACCCCCCTATTTTTGCCCGAAAAAAATATGAAAATCATATTCACCGCCATCCTGGTTTACAGCGGCTATCACTGGTAGACAGCCCCCCAGCAGAGTATACACCTCCCCCTGCAGAGTATACAGGCCCCAGCTGGGTATTAACATGCCCCCATATTGTGGTATACAGGCAGGGGCGGACTGGCCCAGGTGCCACGGGTCATGCGGCTGCAGGAGCATGAATAATCCGCATGTCCTGAAGCAGCAGGCGGAAACGGAAGCTCCTGGGCCGCGCGATGACGTCATCAGCACGCGGCTGCGTCCGGGAGTGAGCGTCTGTGAGTGGCGTGCGGCTGCGACTGGTAGCGAGCGGCTGTGAGGAGCGCGAGGCTGCGGCTGGGAGCGAGCATAGGATAATGCGGGAGCTGCGGTGACTGTGAGGCGGCCGCCAGTCATCACCCCCCCCCCCCACCCCCGTCCCCCACCTGTGTCGGGCCAGTGAGGGAGGGTTGCGACCCAAATGTAGGGTGCCAGTCAGTCCCTGTATCAGGGCCCTCAGTGTGTGTACAGGCCCCCCTGCAGTGGGTATACAGGGCCCCAGCAGTGGGTAGACAGTGGCCCAGTGGGTTTACAGGGCCCCCAGCAGTGGGAATACAGGGGCCCCCCCCTAGCAGGGTATACAGGACCCTGAATGTGTTATCATGCTCCACCGCATAGTTGCCTATATTTGGATGGGGTCACAACAGTACAATGAGTTTAATGTCTGATCCTCCTGGCTCTTTCGGCCAAGGGGTTGGGTGTATATAAATACCACTAATGACCAGAGTCTGGTGCCCGCATACTATTACATTCTCTATGCGTTGACATGTGTCCTGCCTCATTTGTGATTGTGGCCACGTGAGCTCAATGTCCGTAATGCTGTTGATGATGTTCCACACTGTCGTGTCACTGTGCCTTGTATACACATTACACACACAAAATGAATAAAATGTTTATTGTTGATTTGTACACATACTTTTGTTGTTTCAAATATTACACATCTCTAAAGCCGGTTTTCAAATCATTTCACAGTTGACCATCTTAAAAAACGGTGGAGGAGCTGCGGGCCCAGCATAAGAACAGTACCGGCAGTACTTGAGAGAACAACCGGGAGCCGCTCCATTGCCCAACCATACCATTTTTATGACCGGCTGTCCTTCCCTTTACCCGGTGGCCCTTATGCCAAGGTATGTGTCTGCAGCACTGTTGTGTACATTTTGTATTATTTTTTAATATATACATTAGGTTCCATTTGGGTCTGTGGTAGCAGAGTATACACGTGGCTCTGTGGGTAGCAGAGTATACAGGGGGTCTGTGGGTAGCAGAGTATACAGGCGGGTCTGAGGTAGCAGAGTATACAGGGTCTCTGTGGGTAGCAGAGTATACAGGCGGGTCTGTGGGTAGCAGAGTATACAGGCGGGTCTGAGGTAGCAGAGTATACAGGCGTCTCTGTGGGTAGCAGAGTAATACAGGCGGGTCTGTGGGTAGCAGAGTATACAGGGGGGTCTGAGGTAGCAGAGTATACAGGCGGGTCGTGGGTAGCAGAGTATACAGGCGGGTCTGAGGTAGCAGAGTATACAGGGTCTCTGTGGGTAGCAGAGTATACAGGCGGGTCTGTGGGTAGCAGAGTATACAGGCGGGTCTGAGGTAGCAGAGTATACAGGCGGGTCTGAGGTAGCAGAGTATACAGGCGGGTCTGAGGTAGCAGAGTATACAGGCGTCTCTGTGGTAGCAGAGTATACAGGCGGGTCTGTGGGTAGCAGAGTATACAGGCGGTCTGAGGTAGCAGAGTATACAGGCGGGTCTGAGGTAGCAGAGTATACAGGCGGGTCTGAGGTAGCAGAGTAATAACAGGCGTCTCTGTGGGTAGCAGAGTATACAGGCGGGTCTGGGGTAGCAGAGTATACAGGCGGGTCTGAGGTAGCAGAGTATTACAGGCGGGTCTGAGGTAGCAGGTATACAGGCGGGTTTGTGGGTAGCAGAGTATACAGGCGGGTCTGAGGTAGCAGAGTATACAGGCGGGTCTGTGGGTTAGCAGAGTATACAGGGGGGTCTGAGGTAGCAGAGTTATACAGGCGTCTCTGTGGGTAGCAGAGTATACAGGCGGGTCTGAGGTAGCAGAGTATACAGGCGGGGGGGCTGAGGTAGCAGGTATACAGGGGGTCTGAGGTAGCAGAGATATACAGGCGGGTCTGTGGGTAGCAGAGTATACAGGCGGGTCTGAGGTAGCAGAGTATACAGGCGTCTCTGTGGGTAGCAGAGTATACAGGCGGGTCTGTGGTAGCAGAGTATAAGGCGGGTCTGAGGGGGAGCAGAGTATACAGGGGGTCTGTGGGTAGCAGAGTATACAGGGGGTCTGGAGGTAGCAGAGTTATACAGGGCGTTCTCTGTGGGGTAGCAGAGTATACAGGCGGGTCTGTGGGTAGCAAGTATACAGGCGGGTCTGAGGTAGCAGAGTATACAGGCGGGTCTGAGGTAAGCAGAGTATAAAGACGGCTTGTGGGTAGCAGAGTATATAGGTGATGAGAATAGGGTTAATAGATGGTGCTACAGTGTTGGGGGTGCTAGAGGGAGCAGAGATCCGATTATGCCATAATTTCTGACCTTTTTAAAGATAGCGGCCCCCAGCTAAATGACATTATGGCAAAGGTAAACATGGGGTGGGGTTAGCTGCAGGGGGTTAGTGAGAGGTGTGGGTTGTTTGGCAGAGGGCTTTGGTGTGGGCGTGGTGAGCGGTCCACGTCAGAACGCTCCCGAGCGCGGAACCGCGGCACATCTCCGGGGACAGAGGAGTGTCCGGTACTCCCGTAGCCCCCGGCCTCCCCGTTGTCCGCACACAAGCCCCGCTGTGACCTCTGCGGTGTCACAGGGCCCCGGCGGGCGTCTGTAAATCTCCTCCTGACACTGACCTCCCCTGATTTGATTGTCTGTGTTGTCCCCCCCCGTTTGCAACAGTGATTGCAAAAGACCTGTGGGTGAAAGCGGGGGGGAAGTACAAATGCCAGCATGCCGGGGCGGATTGGGCGCTGTGGGGGGCGAGGTCTTGCTGCGGAGCGGAGGGCGCGAGGCCGCTGAGAAAAACCTATAGCGGCTGTGTGAGTTTAAGCGTTGCGGCTCGCGAAGGCGAATACGGTCTCCGCTCGCAGGACGTAAGGGTTTGGGATTGGCTAACAGTGCCGGAATTTCAAACTCCCGATTATATAAAATAGATTAAAATTTTAATTATTGTATACCTTTAAAACCCCTTCCCGCTTTATATAATGGATAAAAGCTAAACTTTTGTAATTAAGTATGTCAAGTAAAAAGAAAGTCAGGGGGACTTTTTTTTTTCAGGTGAACCATTGGTGTTATCGATTGTCTAGATTAAGGGATGGGAGGGGGGGGGTGGTTTAATCAGGGGGTAAAAAAGATTATGTTTTGTATGGAATTTAGCAAAGAAAGACGTATTCCTTTATGTTATGTACAGTTGGTTATTCTTTCATTAATAATAACAAAATATTGATTAATAATACCAGATACACAGAGTCTAAAAAGCTGCAACTTAAATTTTGACCTATGTTTTTGTTTCCCAAATGAAATTTGCATTTCACCAAATTTTTTTTTCTTTACCCCAAACAGAGAAGCTTACTACAAAAGGGCGGGGCTGTTGTAACCCTCCCCCGCCAAAACAGAAGGCGGCGGGGAAAACACCCACCAACCCCCCACAAGGCCCGGGCCACCACCACCCCGCCGTCCGCCGCCCCCCGCCACCCACCACCCCTCAACCAGATGGGCCAGGGCCAGCACCACCACCGCCGCCACCAGCGGCCGGGCCAGCACCACCCAAACCCCCGCCACCCACGGCAGGCCCCATCAACCACCACCCCGCCGTCCCCCGCCACCACCACCACCGCCACCAGCGGAGGGTCCGCACCACCCACCCGCCCCCACCAGCGGCAGGGCCACACCACCACCGCCACCACCAGCGGCGGGCCAGCCCCCCCCCGCCCCCCCACCAGCGGAGGGCCAGCACCACCCCACCGCCACCACCAGCGGCAGGGCCACACCACCACCCGGCAGGCCCAGCTTAGGGCCCCCCTCCCGGGGTCTGCACAATTAAGTGTGCAACAAATTTAATGCTGACTTTGCCCGCAGTATTATACCATTCAAGGATAATATTCCATTTGAAGGCTACTGGCGGGCAAGGTCAGCATTACAGTTGTGCTGGAAGCCTGTCAGCCAGGAAACGACCCCGGTGATGTTTTTCCAGTTTTTGGGGATGGCTGGGAAAATAAACTCTACCAGGCTGGGCAGGCCCAACAACACGGGACAGCCAAGTCCCACCCCACAGGGCTTTGCCTCATCCAGTGGCCAGCGAACAGGGACCTACCACCGTTCCCTAGACCTGTTCAGATGATCCACCCTGAAGGGTTCGGCCAGGCCATCCGTGGGGCCCTTGACCTTTTGCAGGGGACAGCCCCGCTACCAGGACTTGTAGGGCTCCATTTTTTTGTATTTTTTTCCTAATTAAAGGGGAGTATTTGTTGGAATGTCCAAACATGCTGCCATTTTTTTTTTTTAAACACCGTTTTTTTAAAAAAAAAGCTTTGTGTCTGTCTTTTTTTCAAGGAATGAATGTGGAGTTTTTTTTTTGGGTTGGCTTCAATCATCATAATAAATTTTAATTATTTTTTTTATATAGCGGCCATAGGTTCCATGGCGTGTACATGAGGGGAAAAGGTAGAGAAGGACAAGTACAATAAAACATAGACAATAAGGTCTACAGGTACAATAGTAGAGGACCCTGTACGCGTGGGGTCACATTTACGAGGGGTGGGTGGGGATAAATTTGGGGGGGAAGGGGTCGTGTGGGGCGTTTTAGGGGGTCTCATGGCAGGTTGTAGGCCTGGGAAGGGTTTTTTCTTTATAAGTATCTTTAAGGTTCGAGGGGAGGCGACTGACTGATGAGGGGGGCAGGGAGTTTTCCCTAGCATGGCGGATGACCGGGAGAAATCCTGTATGGGTTGTGGGAAGAGGAGATGAGGGTGGACTGTAGGACAACTTCTTGGGATGAACGCAGGTTGCGTGAGGGGGTATGGAGTTCTTTTCGAGGGTGTATGGTGGGGATAGTTGTGTAAGGCTTTGAATGATGGTCAGTGTTTTAAAGTGGTCTCTGGGGCCGTAGGGGCCAGGAACCTTTTTTGGGGAGGGGGATGTAGGGGAGTGGTGAGGACAGATGGATTAGCCGGGCGGAGAGTTTAGTATAGATTGGGGAGTTGCAAGGGGGGTTAAAAAGGGGCCCCCTATGCGAAGGGGGTTGCAGTAAAAAAGGGCCCCGGGAGATGATGAGGGATTTATGATTTTTTCCCCAAGCAGTGTCAGGATTGAGAACGAAAAAAATTTGGGTTTAAAAATTTTTTGAGTTGGATTTCACGGGGGTTTTTTGGTTAGGGACTAGGGGGGGGGCCCCAAAAAGGAGAGGGGGGAGTCAAGGATTCCCCCGGGGGATTTTTGGGGCGTGGTGGACAGGGGAGAGGGGGCCCATCTTTAGCAAGTACTTTAGGCCGCTTGGCGATAAAAGCCCCCTTGGTTACTAATGTCAAATCAAAAACTCCACATACAAAACGGTTGATGACAAACATGCCTGTTTTTGGGGGGGTTTTTTTTATCCCCTCGCTAGGGAAAACCCCAAACAAAAAAAAACCCACACATTTAGAGGTGGGATTTCAAACACCCCTTACAATCGCGGTCTGTATGGAGCGTACGGGGGGGACCCTTCAACACTCCAGCAGGATGATCCCCAAAGAAACCCCCCACGATGCAGGCATGGGATTGGGGGGGGGGAAAAAAATTACCCCAAAGGGGCCCCTTTTTTTCCCCCTTTTTTTGGGTAAAACAGGGGGGGTTTTAAAAGGGGCCAAACAAAGTTTGGTAGCCAGGGTGTCCCCAAACCATGAAAAGTTTTTCCCCCTGGGGGGAAAAAAAAAATTCCCCAAGGGGTTTTTTCCCCCTTTTTTGGGTATAAATGTGCTAAGGGCCAAAAAAAAGTTTCTTAGCCGGGGGGGCCCCCCAAACCCCCTAAAAACCCTTTTTAAAACCTTTTGTGTGGCAAAAAAAAATTTTCCCCCAAAAAAGGGGGGCCCTTTTTTCCCCCATTTTTGGGAAACTTTGGGGTCTAAGGGCCAAAAAAAGCTTGTTAGCCAGGGGTGTCTCCCAAACCTTAAAAAAGCTTGTTTAGCCTGGGGGGCCCAAAAAAAAATTCCCCAAAAAAGGGCTTAAAAAGGGTTTTTTTTTTAAAAAAAAAAGGGGGGGCGCTTGGCCCATTGCATATTATTCTTGGACTAGGGCATAAAAAAAGGGGAAAGGGCCAAAACCTTTAAAAAGGGTAGGCTTGGTTGCCTAAAAAAATTTCCCCCCAAAAGGGGGCTTAATAAGTTTTTTTAAAAATTAAAAGGGGGGGCCCCCTTGGGCCCCCCTTTAAAAATTTTTTTTGCTTGGACTCGGGCATAGAAAAGCAAGGCAACTTTTCCCTTTTTTTGGGGCTTGGTGCCTCAAAAAATTAGCCCAAAGGGCCCCTTAAAAAATTTTTTTTTTTAAATAAAGCAGGGCGCTTGGCCCTTTTGCTTTTTAAAATTGCTTGGACTAGGAGCATAGAAAAGCAAGGCCAACTATGCGGGGTTTAGGCTTGGTGCCTCAAAAAATTAGCCCAAAGGGCTTAAAAAAGTTTTTTTTAAAAAAAAGGGGGGGGCCCCCTTTTGGCCCTTTAAAAATTTTAAATTTTGCGGGACTGGGGGGCATAAAAAAAAAAAAAGGGGCCCAATTTTATGCAGTCTTGGGGTTTTGGGGCCCTTTCAAAAAAATTAGCCCAAAAGGGCTTAATCGTATTTTTTTACATAAAGCAGGGCGTTTGGCCCATTGCATATTATTGCTTGGATGGGAGCATAGAAGAAGAAGGCCAACAAGGGCAGTCTTTATTTTTGGGGCCCCCAAAAAAAAAATTAAACCCAAAAAGGGGCCTTAATAACGTTTTTTTTTTTAATAAAGGGGGCGCTTGGCCCTTTTTTTTTTAAATTTTTTTTTTGGGGACCCCGGAGCAAAAAAAAAAGCAAGGCCAACATGCAGTGGTATTTTTTGGTGCCTCAAAAAACCCCCCCAAAGGGCTTAATAAAGTATTTTTTTAAAAAAAAAGGGGGGGGCCCCCTTGGGGCCCCTTTGATATTTTCTGGATCGGGCTAGAAAATCAAGGCCAACTTTTGGGGGGGTTTCTTTGGGTTGGGGTGCCTAAAAAAATTTCCCCCCAAAAAGGGGCTTAAAAAACGAATTTTTTTAAAAAAGCAGGGTTTTTGGGGCCCTTTTAAATTTTTTTGTTTTGGATCGGAGCATAAAAAAAAAAAGGGCCCCAACGGGGGAAAGTAAAAAGGCTTGGCCCCCTAAAAAAATTTCCCCCCAAAGGGCTTAAAAACTTTTTTTTTTTTAAAAAAAGCGGGGTTTTTTGGCCCATTGCATATTATTGCTTCCCCCGGGGAAGCATAGAAGAAGCAAGGGGCCAAAAAAAAAAGCAGTCGTAGGTTTGGGCCCCCTAAAAAAATTAGCCCAAAGGGCTTAAAAAACGTATTTTTTTACTTTAAAGCAGGGTTTTTGGGGCCCCCATTGCTATTTTTTTTTTGGGGACTCGGAGTTTTTAAAAAAAAAAAAGGGGCCCAAAACTAGCCCCCCGGGGGGGTTGGGGGGCCAAAAAAAAAATTTCCCCCCAAAGGGGGGTTTAAAAAATTATTTTTAAAAAAAAGCGGGTTTTTGGGGCCCCCTTAAAAATTTTTTTGCTTGGACTAGGAGCATAGAAAAAAAAAGGGGCCCAAAACTATGCATGGTGGGTTTGGTTGCCTCAAAAAATTTTCCCCCCAAAAAGGGGTTTAAAAAAAAAGTTTTTTTTTTAAAATAAAGCGGGGCCCCTTTTTGGGCCCCCATTGCATATTATTCCCTTGGACTAGGGCTTAGAAGAAGCAAGGCCAACGGGGCGGGGTGGGCTTGGTGCCTCAAAAAATTACCCAAAAAAGGGCCAAAATTTAAGTATTTTTTTAAAAATAAAGGGGGCCCCTTTGGGCCCTTTTTGGGGCATATTATTGCCTTGGATCGGAGCATAGAAGAAGCAAGGCCAACTATGAAAGTCGTATTTTTGGGGTGCCTAAAAAAAATTAGCCCAAACGGTTTAAAAAACGTTTTTTTTTTTTTTTAAAGAGGGCGCTTCCCCATTGCATATTTTTTGCTGGGACTCGGAGCATAGAAAAAAAAAAGGCCAATGGGGGGGTCGTTTTTTTGGTGAAAAAAAAAAATTTTGGGCCCAAAGGGGGTTTAAAAACGTTTTTTTTTTACTTTAAAGAAGGGCGTTTGGGCCCTTTTTGGGGAATATTATTGCTTGGACTCGGAGCATAAAAAAAAAAGGGCCCCCAAACAATGCATAAAAAGGCTTTTTTCCCTCAAAAAATTTCCCCCCAAAAAAAGGGCAAAAACCCCGTTTTTTTTTTTTTTAAAAAGGGGGGGGGCCCCTTGGCCCATTGGGGCATATTATTTTTTTGGGGAAATGGGGGGCCGAATGAAATCAACGAGCGGGGGGAAAATTGTCTTTTAATTCCCCCCCAAAAAAATGGGCATATTTTAACACGCAACCCCCCCAATCTATAATTAAGGGATTGGGGTTAATCAAATTTTTGGGGGTATGTCGCGGGAGGGTTGGGAATTTGTGATGATATCCCCCCCTTGAAAAATTTTAAAATTAGAGTAAAGGGGGGTCGGCTTTTTCTGTGGTGGGGGCGGGAAAACCCTTTCCCCTATCAGGGACTATACCCCCCACGGCACTAAAAAAAACCTTTTTGGGGATGTCACACTGGGCCAAGCTGGGCATGCCACCCCTTTCCAAGGGGCATACAATGACAGTCAGTCCAAGTGTGCTTTTTGGGGAAAAACCCCAAAAAATTTAAAGGTACAGAAGGGGGTTTTTTCGGGGGGGAAGCTGGTACCCCCCAATGAGATCCCCCCCTTCACCATTTTGGAAATTTTTTTTCCCCCTACTCAACCCCCACTGTAGTCAATTACGTTTTTTTTTTGGGGAAAAGGTTTTTTGAACATCGCCCAGTTGGCGGACTTCTTACCCCCCCCCCCTCTTCTTGAATTGAGGGGTTTTGGGGCCCCCAACCCAAAGGTGCTTTTGGGGAAGAGCTGGTTCTTCATGTATAGCGGATTCAGACTTTGATATTGCCACCCAAAAAAAAAAAGAAAAACCCCTTTTTTTACTTGATCCATCGTTCCCCCCCCTGGATGACCCCCGGACAGCAGCGGGGGGAAAAATTTGTCTTTGTACCGGGGTTTTTCCCAAAAAAAATTTTTACAACCAGTAGAGGTCGCGGGTCAAAGATGTGTATGACGCGTGGATCTTTGGGGACACATTAAATTTTTTAAAACTTCAGCCATTTTTTAAAAAGGGGGGCAAAAAAAAAAACCCCCGGGGGTTTTAACAACACAAAAAAAAAGATAAACCTCGCTTCGTGGCCAAAAAATCGGTGTCCGCCCCCCCCTTTTTCCCCCCCCAAAACCCATGCCCCCCGACAAAAAAAGGGTGGGGGGGGGAAAAACCCCCCGGGGGGTTACATAAAGTACCAGGGAAAAAATAAAATTTTTCTTTCATCACCCCATCAAACTTTTTTCCCAAAAACCAATGTACCCCTGCTGTTTTTGGGGCTAGGGTGGCTAGGACCCAGGGGTTTTTTCAATTCTGGCCCCCATAGCCATCCGCTGTGCTCTCAAAGCATCTGTTTTGAGTTTCAATGGGTTTTTCCCCTTGGGGGGGGGCCCCGAGGGGGGGGATGGTGAAACTTTTAATGGGACTCCCCCCATGACGTTTTTTTGGGGTACATTTTTTCGTTTTTTCCCCCAAAAGCAACTGCAAAGGAAAAGCGATCCGGGAACCCACTCGAAAGTACCGAGGGTTTTTGGGGGTTATTTTTTCCCCAGTTTGACGGGCATTTTGCAGCGGGAAAATTCCGCTATTCCCCTTCTGCTGCTCATTAAACCTTAGCCCCAGGGGGAAAAGGGTGGAGTTCCATCGCGTAGGAGTCGAAAAATTGCCTGTTTTTTTGGGGAATTTAAAAATTTTGGTTTTTGGAAAGGGGGGAGAAAGACTTGCGGGGTGCTGTGGACGAATTTCTAAAGTGGGCGAAAAAATTTTGCCCCCCTTACCCCTAGCTCAGAAAAACTCGGTATTTTTTGAGGAATTTCTGAACTACCCCCGGTTCAGGACATGAGCCATGCAAGGCACATGTACAATTTTTCCGTGCTTTATTCCCCCCCCACAAGGTTTGAAAACCATTATCGTCAAACTTAGCCCCCGGTTGTAGTTCCAGTGGGGCCAGCCATAAAACGGTCTGTTGCTTGGGGAACCTTTCCCACAAATTGTTGCAGTGTACGTGTGTCCCCCAGGCAAAATAAGCTTCAAAGACCCCGTTGTCCCCCGCATAAGCAGTACTGAAAAACCCCCCAAAATCGGACGTGTTTTGGGGCTTAAAAGGGTCAGCAGGGGGCAAGGAAGTGGCAGAAGCAGATTGGGGCAGGGGCATATATGGGGAGGCAGAAAAACCCGGAAAAGATTTTTGGGGCCCCCCGCTATTCGTGGATTTTGGGGAAATATGTCTTGGTCCTTTTTTAAAAAATTTTGGGGCACCCCTCCACCAGGTTGATCCAGTGAGGGTTAGTGAAATTTTATCTGCCCTTTTCCACAATATTTGTCCATTTTGTCCCTAGTTAGGTGGATTTTTGGGGGTGACAGAAAATTTTTTTAAAGAAAAAATTTTTAATTTTTTTTAACCCCCCTTTTCGGGGGAAAGGGGGAAAGGCCCCCTACGTGAAAAAAAGTACCGGCTGGGCCCCCGAGATCGTGGTTCCGGCCCTTTTAGCCATCAACCCCCCAAAAAAAACCCCGCCCCCCAACCCCCAAAACCCCGGGACCCTTTTTTCCCCAGCTAAAATTTGGGGTTTTTTCGCTGTCATTTTTTGGGGGAAAAATGGGTGGGGGGGTTGGAACCCCCGCTGTTTTTTTTAAGTTTTTTGGGGGCCCCTGAAAAACCTTTCACGTTTGGCCGGGGCTGACAAAAAAGGATTAAAAACTGTCAGGGGTTTTCTTGTAAACACCTTGGGGGGAAAATAGTTTTAGCAGGAGCTGAAGCCGGGAACACTTGTGGTAAAGGGAAAAGTATTAGGGGGCCCCGGGGGAAATTTTTGGGTCAAAAGGGACTGATTTTTGCCCCCGTTTTGGGGGCCCCCCTGAATTGGGGGGCTTAAGAGCCATATGCTTCCCCAAAAACTGTTTGGTTTTCTCGGGGGTTTTTGGTTTTAACCCCTCCCCCCCCTGCAAAGGGGCCCTTTCCTGGCACATCTTACAAAAAACCATTTTTTGGGAAATGTTGGGCTACCCTTTAAAAAAATTTTTCCCCCATTTTCTTTTTTGCCCCTTTTTTTTTAAATTTTTGGGGGGAAGAGGAGGAGGACCGGGGTTTTAACCCACCAACGTGGCCCCCATTTTGGGGAAAAGTTTTTTGCATTTTGGGGGCCAAAAAGTTGGAACAGTTTTTTGCCACGGGTTGACGCTTTTTGGGAAAAAATTTTTCTCATTTTTTGTGTTCTGGAAAATTTCGCCTTTTTTTTTTTTTGCCTTGGTACATACCCTTTTTTTGGGTCCCCTGGTGCTCTCTTGGCGGGGGCAATTCAGCTTTTCCAGGAGGATCGGGGGGGGTTTTCATCCCCCCTTCCAAAAAAAGGGGATTCTGGTTTAAACCCCCCAAAAAGGGGGGGGTGGCCAGATGAGAGGGGGGTTCTATCCCCCTTTTTTTTTTCCCCAACCCCCCTGAGATATTTTTTTGCATTTCGGGGAAAAGTTTTTTTCCCCTCAGGACGCGTACCCCAAACTTTCCCCGGGGGTTTTAACATTTCGTCTAAAAAAGGGGGTATCTCAAAAAGGCAGTGAAAAAAAAACCCCCCTTGATAAAACCCGAAAAAGGGGGTTTCCGAGCCCCCAAACCCCCCTTTATTCAAATTTTCCTCTGGCTGCCAAAGGGGTTGAGGCAATATGACTTTTTTGAGGATTGGATGGCGTTTTTTGGGGTCTTAGCGACACTAGAATGTCTTCCCCCCCGGTTGATTGCGAAAATGCAAGAACCAGTGGTCGAGGGGTCTGAGCCACCCCCAAAATTTATTTTTTTGCTCACCCGGGGCCCCAAACCCCAAAGTTTTCTTTGAGTACTGGGGGAAATTTTTGGGGGAAAAAAAAAGGAAAATTTTCAAACAATCCTAGGCTGTGAAAATTGGGACCATCCCCCTTTTTGGGCAAGATGCTGGGGGGCCCCGAGCTCGTCCCTTTTTCCCTTTTTCAACACCCCTTTTTTGGGAAATTTTTTTTTTTTTGGGGGCTTTTTGGAGATGAATGCACAGCCCCCCAATTTTGGGGTTGGGGGTGTTCCCCTTTTTGCGTCCCCCTTTTGGGGGGGGGGTAAGTTTTTTCCCCTGTCAAAATTTTTGGGAGTGAAGCCCCACGATACCCCAAAAAAAAATTTTTTTTTCAAGTGCGCCACCCCCACCGAGATGTGGTTAGGTTAGCGAATGGTCACTTGTTTTGGGGGGGAAGTTTTCCTGCCCCCACTTGGCAGTGAAGGCCCCAAATAAAACCCCCCCCTTTAAAAAAAAATTAGTTTCAAGTGCGCACAGCCACCCAGATTTTTGGGTTGGGGTTGGGGGAAAAAGCGCATTTGGGGGGGCCCCGGGGGAAGTGTGGCGGGGGAATTTTTGGGAGTGAAGCCGACACTAAAATCCCTAAAAAAATTATTTTTAAGGGGGGGCACACCCAAAACCCAAAAATTTTGGGGGTTGGGTTTTTGTGAATGGGGGCACTTGCTGGCGGGGAAAATGTGCCCTGTCACATTTTTGGGGTTTAAAGCCGCACACTACACCCCCCCAAAAAAATTAGTTTTTTAAGTGCGCACAGCCACCGAGATTTTGGTTTTGGTTGGGGGTGAATGCGTCACTTGCGGGGGGGGTAAGTGGGGGGCTTCACATTTTTGGGAGTAAACCCGGGGCCCCCCTACACCCCCCAAAAAAAATTATTTTTCAAGTGCGCACAGCCCCCCGGGGTGGGGTTTTTGGTTAGTTTTAATGCGTCATTTTCGGGGGGGGTAAGTTGCGCTTCCACTTGGCGGGGGAAAAAGGGGCCGGGGACACTACCTCCTAAAAAAATTTTTTTTCCGTGCGCAAAAGCCCCCGGGGGATGGGGGTTAAAAAGGTTTTGTGAAGGGGTCCATTGCTGGGGGGAAAAATGTGCGCTTTTTACACTTGGCAGTAAAAAGGGGGGGGGGCCCCCCCCACACTAACTCCCAAAAAAAAAATTTGTTTCAAGGCGCCAGCCACCCAGATGTGGTTAGGTTAGTTTAATGCGTCCTTGCTGGCGGGGGGTAATTGCCTGTCCCCATTTTTGGGATGAACCCCCCCCAACTACACCCCCTAAAAAAATTATTTTTAAGTGCGCCCACCCCACCGAGTTTTTGGGTTTGGTTAGTAAAAAGCGTCATTTTTTGGGGGGGGAAGTGTGCGCTGTCACATTTGGGGAGTAAAACCCGGGGCACTACACCCCCCAAAAAAATTAGTTTCAAGTGCGCACAGCCCCGAGATGGGGTTTTTGGTTAGCTGAAGCGTCCCCTTTGCTGGGGGGGGGAAAAGGGGCGCTGTCAAAACTTGGCAGTGAACCGAAAAACTTACACTCCCCTAAAAAAAATTTTTAAAATTTTAAGGGGGGCACACCCCCCCGAGATGGGTTAGGTTAGTGAATGGGGGGCCCCCTTTTCGGGCCCGGGGAAAATTTTTCGCTGTCCCCTTTGGGCCCTAAAAACCCCACACTAACCCCCAAAAAAAAAAATTTGTTTCAAGGCGCACACCCAAACCCAAAATGGGGGTTTTGGTTAGCTGAATGCTTTTATTTGGGGCTGGGGGGGAAAAGGGGGGGCGCTGTCAACTTTTGGGATTTTATCCCCCCACACTACACTCCCAAAAAAAAATTTTTTCAAGTGCGCACAGCCACCGAGATGGGGGTTTGGGTTTTTTTTGAATGGTCACTTGTGGGGGGGGTAAGTGTGCGCGAAACACTTGGCAGTAAAAGCCCCCACACTACACTCCCTAAAAAAATTAGTTTAAAAGTGCGCACAGCCCCCCCCAGATGGGGGGGGGTTTACCTGAATGCGTCACCCCCTGGGGGGGGTAAGTCCCCCGCTGTCAACTTTTGGCAGTGAAGCCCCCACACTAACTCCCTAAAAAAATTGTTTCAAGTGCGCCCCAGCCACCCGAGATGTGGTTTAGGTTAGCTGAATGCTTTAAACCCCCCTTGGCGGGGTAAGTGTGCGCTGTCAAAACTTGGCAGTGAAGCCGCACACTACACCCCAAAAAAAAAAAAAATTATTTTTCAAGTGGCACAGCCACCGTTTTTGGTTGGTTAGGTTTTTTTGAACCCCCGCCCTTTTTGCTGGCGGGGTAAGTGGGGGGCTGTCACACTTGGATGAAGCCGCACACAAAAACTCCCAAGGGGGTGAAATGCTAGGGGGAAACGCACTGGTCCTCCAAAGAAAAAATAACGCTTAGGGTTTTTTAAGGAACAAAAACCCAAATCTGGGGGAAAAAACCAAAAATGAAACACCCCCCTCAGCAAAAGCCTCTGCCCTGCAGCTGTTAGCAAAGCGGGGTTTTTTAAATTTTTAAGCTATGGGCCCCGTCCTTTTTTTGCACTAAGGTTTTTTCCTTTTCCTTTTTCCCCCCCTCCCCCCCCTTTTTTACCAGCCCCCCCCCTCCGCCCCCCCCCTAGCTCCCCAGAAGATTTTTTTGGGTTAAAAAAAGGGAAATTTCCCTACCTGAAAACCCCTTTAAAATTGGGGCTCCGCTTTATATCTCTCTCTCCCTAAAACTAGGTCAGATCGTCGGGGGAAAATGTGCCCAAAATGGCGGGGGAAACCCTTATTACTGCCTTGCCTGTCATTTTTTACGGGGGCATGCTATGGACAGAAAAAAAATCATCCCCCTTAAAAAAACCAACTTTGCGGGGGCCCTTTACGGGACTTTTTTTTTGGCTATTTCACAAGTTTTCTGAAAAAACCCCGGGGGCACGCTGGGCTGCCCCCGCAACAAAAAAAAAATTTCTGTATTCCACAGTCCGAACCCAAAAATTTTACAGTATACAGGACTCGGATTAAAAATTTTTCGTAGGATGGGGAAATTTTTAAATTTTTCCTCAACTTTTGGCCCCCAACGGTTTTTTGTGACGAAAAAAGGGGCTTATTGCCATTGAATTTTTTTGGGGCTCGTCACTGTGGAGCCCAAAGGGGGGAAAAGATTCCCCCAGTAACGCCCCCCTGCAGTACCTTCAGAATCGGGCCCCCCGATTTCCTAGCGAGTAGACTCGCCCCCCCCCTTTTTTTGGGGGGCCCCCCCCAGGCTGCAAAATTGCAGCCCCAGCCCCCCCAGAAAATGGTTTTTCCTTGAACCCGCCTTTTCTGGCGCTGCCCCCAGACTTTTCCCTTTTTTGCCCTCCCCCCCCGGGGGGAAAAACGGGGAAAAAAAGGGGGGTTAAATTTTCCCCCCCCTTTTTTTTGGGGCACTGGAAAAAAAGCCCGGGGGATTCATAATATAGGGAATGTTAGCCCCCCCAAAGGGGAATTTGGGGGTTTAAATATTTCGAAAATACACACAGAGAAAAACCCTTTTTATTTGAAAAAAAAAAAAAAAAACAAAATTCACTCCATCTTTTTTAAAAAAAAATCCGACTTAGTCCAAAACGAAGGTCCCGACGCCTCGATTTGCCCCCCCAGGTAGTCCAAACGAAAGGGCCCAGGGGCGCTCGATTGCCTGTGTTCAACCCCGAGACTGCAGAAAAAGGGTCAAGTGCCCTTTTTTCCTACAGCCTCTGGGGTCAGAGTTTTTGGGGCATGTATGAAAAATGATCTGTCATACAGTTCCCCATGCCCCAGGGGTCCCAGAAAATTTTCAAACAAGAGGAAAAATTTTTAAACCCTTTTTTGCACCCACCCAAACCCCCCAAAGCACCCATCCCCACGCACGCACAAAACCCAAAAGCACGCACATACGCACGCACACCCCCATCCACGCATGCACAGGGGAAAAACCACGAAAAACCCGCCATCCACATCCCCCCACTTCCACACACACATCCCGGGGGGACGCAAATCCTTTTTCCCCAAAACCACCCACATCCACACCCCCGCGCATCCCCCACCCCCCAATCCACGCACACACATCCACGAAAACCCCAAAACCCAAAAGCAGGGGTTTTACATTCACGCATGTTTTACTTTTCCCGCACCCCTTGCTGACACCCCCGCACGCACATCCACGCACAACCCCTCTATGCCCCGTCCACGAAAAAAAGCTCATGAAAAGCTCAGGGGTTTCCCCGCAGGGGCACGAAATTTTTCCCCCCATCCATCTAAACCAAAAAAGGCCCTTCCATCCATCCATCCATCACCCCTCCATCCATAAAATTTTTTCATACATACTTTTATACAGCAAACATACTTTTCAAAACATACAAAAAATACAAACTTTCCCCTTTTTCCTCCCTCTCGATAGACCAAAACACAGGAGGGGGGCCCGGGAGAGGGGGGGGCGGGGGAGAGGGAGGGGGGGCCCCCCCCCCGGGGGCCCCCGGGGAAGGGAGCTGAAAAAGCCGGACGACAGCCAGCGGGTGCACCGTTTTTTTTGCACCCGCCGAAAGGAGGTGAGGGGGGGGGGGCCCCCTTTTGGAGGGGGGCTGCTTGGGGGGAAAACCGGGGTTAGGGGGGCCCCCGGGGCACGGGGTCAGCGGGGCCCCTCCGGCTGCACCCCCCCGGGGCCCTATACAAAAACAATAGGGGGGGGGGGGGGGGGTTTTGGTTTGGGGGGCCCCCCTTTGTAGGTCCTGGCTTGGGGGGGGGTTGGGGGGAGGGTGGGGCACTTGCCGTTTCCCCCCCCGGGGGATCTAATTTGGGGGAGAGCTTCAATCAGATCTGGGGGGGGTGAATCTTTATGTTTCCCCCCCGATCGGCATTTCATTTTTAAAACGCCGGGGGGGAAGGGGTGGGGGGCCCCAAGGGGGTTTTTTAAATTCCACCCCCTGGGGGGTCATCGGGGGGGTTTTGTCACAAAAAAAACCAGCATCTGTGCCCCCTAAAAAAAAAAACCCAAAAAAGGGGAAGCTGCAGCAGCTCAAATCTCCCGGGGGACGTTGTGAAAACGTCCTGTGTCGGGAAAAGGGGCAAAAAAGGGGGGACTTGCACAACTTTCCTATGTCCTTTAAAGGGGGTTTTTAAAAATATATAAAAACTTATTTTTTTTTTAAAAAACCCCCCCAAAAATTCCCCCCCAACCTGTATATTTGATATGGGGTCCTGGAAAAATTGGGGTTAAAATTCCCTAAGTCTGCTTTTCCCCCCCCCTTCTTTTTGGGCCCAAAAACCCCATTGGGAAAAAGGGAATAGTTAAAAAACCTTTTTTTTTTTTGCGGGCCCCCGGGGGGTTTCTTTTCCCCAAATTTTTTCCCCATGGAATTTGAAACCCCCCCATAAATTAATATATTTTTCCCCTAATTCCCCTTGCTTCATCTTTTTGTTTCATGGGTTTTTCCCTTTCCCCCCGGCTTCCCTTATTTGGGGGGAAATTTTTAAAAACCCCTAAGAGTTTTTTTTTTTTTTTTTAAAACCCCCCCCCTAATCTCCAAAAAAGGGGGCCCCTACTTTTTTTTTTACCCTCACATAAAAAACCCCCAAGCTTTTTGGTTTTTTAGGGATAATTATACATGTAAACACCACCTCACCCTTGCTTTTTTTGTTAGGGTTTTTTTCTGAACAAAATATAGTCTTTAAATTCAAGACCAGTATATCTCTCCCCCCCAAAATGTTCCGACCCCCCCACCATTTTTTTAAATTTTTTTTTTCCTTTTCCAACAAAATTAATTGTTCCCCCCCAAAAGCCCGTATTTTTTGGCGTTGGGGGGGAGTCACAGGGGTCGCCCCCCGGGGGTCTGTGACCCTGGGGATCAGTCTTTGTAAAAGTTAAAAAAAATAAAATTTAAAAGGGAGGAAGGTGTGGGGGAAAATACACCTGTTTTTATCTGGCTATGCGGGGCCCGGGGGTGTATGCAGGACCTCCCCGGGGGGGATAATTGGGAAAACTGTGATGATATCGCCCCCCGGGGGAGCGGTTTTTCCCCGGGGGAACCAAAAAACCCCCAGGGGGGGTGGTACCCTTTTTAGGGCGGGAAAATCAGGGCGCTGAAAAACCCCAAAAAGACACGCAGGGGTTGTTTCCTTTACCTTTATTTTAAGCGGAAGTAACCGGGGGACAGTCCACATTTGCCCGGGGGAAAATTTTCCCCAAAAGGGGGCCTAAAAGGGGAATTTAAAAAGGAACCCCCCCAAACCCCCCGGGGGTTTTTGGGGCCCCTTTCCCGCTGCACTAACTCTCTGCTGCCCCCGGCAACCTTTAGCTAAGCTGAAACCCCCCTTTTTCCTCTAGAAAGTTAATAAACATTTTTGGCAGGAAGCTCACCCCTTTCCCCCGGTGTTTTCCCCCTGGCAAATGTCCCTGAGCTCTTCCTTCTGGGGGCCCCCCGGTGTTTTGGGGGCCGGGGGGATTTGGGGGAAATCCCCCTGCCCCCCCATTTTTTGGGTGCTGGGTTTAGAGCCCCTTTTAAAAACCTCGGCCCCCCGGGGTCCGGTTCAGCTCTCTGCCCCCCGGGGTTTAACCGTTAACAGGCTCCGCCCCCCCGGGGGCCAAACTCCTTTCCCCTTTGGAACCTTTTTAAAAGGGGCCCCCCTTTGGTTTTCGGGAAAAACCCGAAACGGGGTGACAACTGCTCCATCCGCAGGTTGCCCTTCCCCCGGGGTTCTTTTGGGGAAAAGGGCTGCCCAACCCCCCCCCCCCAGGCCAGAATATTTTTGGGGAGCCCCCCCGAAACTGGGGTTTTTTAGAGCCCCCTTCTGGTGGGAGTCAGGAGGTGTCGTGTGCTGGGGCCCTTCCCTTTTGGGGGGTTTTCCCATTTTTGCTTCCAAGCATGACCCTACCCCCCGGGGGGGGAAAGGGCCCCTTTTGTCAACCAAAACTCGGGGGGGCCACTTAATTCTAATTAATTATCTTTTTTAAGGGGAAAGGCCCCCAGTTTTTGTGTACATGCATTTATGTTTTCCTGTACCTCGGGGGTTAAAAACTTTTATAAGGACCCCTTTTAGCTGAAAAGCTTTTTTTTTTTTAATACCCCTTGTTTTTCCCCCGGGGGGGGTGATCCCCTTGGAATTTTTTTTTAAAAAGTTTTAAGGGGAAGGGGGAAGTTTTACTTTTTTCCCCCCCCCCTTAAAAAAACCCCCCCCCTTTTGTGGTCAAATCCTTGCATTCTGGAAAATTTTTCTACTTTGTTAATAATCTAAAGGGAAAACCCTTGGGGGGCAATGCTTTTACTATGATAAAGAGGGAGAAGATAAGGGGATTCCTCCATTGTTTTTTCAAGGGGGGCCTGGCTGGGCTATTGACTTTGGGGGTCTCCTATTGGACCTGGGGGGGGTTTTGTGTTCTTATTCCCTAAATACCCAATCTTTTTATAGCTTCTGAGATTCAACTCCCTTCTTGTATAAATTTATTTTTTTTCCCCCCCTTTTAAAACCTGCATTACCCCCCAAAAGCCCCCCCCTTTTTTAAAAGGGCCCCCACGTCCACGGTTCAATCTTGGAACAAAATCCCCAAAAAAAGGGGTCATGTGTTTGGGATCGTTTGGAAAAATTTTTAAATTGAAATCGTTTGTGAGGTGTAAAAATTTTTTGATGTCTTTAAATTTTTAAAAAATTTTTGGAACGTCCCCCCCCGATGGGGGCGCACAAACTCGAAAGGGGGACACTATCTAGCAGGGGGAAAAGGGGCGAAGTGGAGAAAAAGATCGTTTGAGGGTGCCCCCAAGGACATGAAACCCAGGTTGCCCGGGGGTTTTAAATTGAACAAAAAAAAAGACTTTTTTGAGGTCCGTCAAAAAATCAAAAACCCCAAAAAATTTCTTTGCAGTTTTTCACTAAAAAAATCATTTTTTTAACATGCAATGAGCCCCAAACGATATTGCTCAAACAAAAAAAAATTTTTCCAAATTAGCGATATCGTTCATAAGATTGACCCCCTGTGCGGGGCCCCTTTGTTTCAGCTCTGAGGGCGTTTTTGGTTTTTTTTAATCTGTGTCTCCAAATTGATCAAAAGCTCCCCGCCCTTTTTCCCGTGGTTTGACCATGCTTTTGTCTTGTCCTCTGTTTTGATCTGCTCCTTTTCAGGTAATAAACCCCTTTGGGCCGTGACTTAACCACCTCTTTTTTACCCCCCGTCAAGATGTGCCCCTCTTTATGTCTGAGGGGGAAAGTTTGAATATTTAATTCTTCTTTTTTCCCTGTGGTAATTTTTTATCATTTTTTTCCCCATCTTTTCCCCCTTTTTTAGTGAGTTTTCTAACCCCCCATCCCCTGCCCCTTACTTTTTTCCTGTGCCCCCTATTTTTCACATTTTTCCCCCAACTGCAATTTCAATACCCCCCCCCAAAACCCCAATTTAAAATTTGACTCCCCCAAACCCTTTTCAAACCCTTTTTTTTTTCCCCCGCACATCTGCACCCCCCCCATTGAGCTGCAGGCCCATTAAAAAATTTGGGGAAAAGGGAGCAAACAGGGGAAGTCGTCCATTTCTTCAAAACCCCCAAAAACCCTTTTTTTCAAAAACCCAAAATTTTTGAGCCATTATTTACCCCCCCAATCCCTGTTGCCTCTCTGGCATGGCATTTGGGGACAGACAGTATTACAGAAAATCTCCCCTTGCAGGTCCTTGTTTTTTAAACTAAAAAAAAATTTTCCCGAATCTTTAAGAGCTTCCCCAAAATTTTTTCCCCAACTTTTTTTTAAAAAACAGAAAAAAACTGGACAAATAAATTTTTTTTTTTTGAAAATTTTTTTTCCTAAATAAACAAAAGGGGGCATCCCCCCGAACAAAGTTTGGGGTATCCTTTCATCCCTAAAAGGTTTTTAAAAAAAAAAAATTTAAACGCCCCAAAAAAAAGTCTAAAAATAAACCTTTACTCAAAAATAAAAGGGGCATTTAAAAAACCCAAAAAGGGGGGTGGAAGCACACAGAAGTAGAAATGTTTTTAAATTATCTTTAAAAAAAAAGGGATGATCAGGGAAAAAAAATTTTTTAAAAAAAGGGGGGTTTTTCCCCCCCCCCCTAATTTTACAGGCACTAAAAAGTGTTTTTGGGAAGGAGCTACAAATAATGGGTATGATGGGGGAATGTTGGACCAATTTTGGGCCGCCAGCGGGGTGGACTTTTTTTAAAAAAAAATATTAGAAAGAAATTTTTTTTGCCTCACTGGTTGGGATTGCTTTTACCCCCCCTTTTTTTTCCCCCCCCTTAAGCCACGTTTTTCGATCAAAAAAAATCTTTAACAAGCTTGTAAAAAAACATTTTTTGATCGAAACTTTGCTGTATTTTGGGAGCGGGACAAAGTAACTCTAAAAAAAAATACCAACTGGGGATTCACTGTCTTCTTTTTAATATTGAAAAAGCAGTTTTTTAGGAAAAGGGGGCCCCGAACATGATGTGAAAACCCCCAAGGGGGAGGGAAAATAAATTTACCCCCCTTTCCCACCCTGGGCTAGTGAACCCCCCTTTTTTTTTTTAAGGACCCCTTTTTTTAAAATCCTGGTTCGTGACCCCGGGGGTTTTCCCAAACCCCTTAAAAAAAAATCCGAGCCTGACTTTAAAAACTATGAAAATGGTGGCTGGGGCTGGAAAAAAAAAAAAAAAAAAAAAAAAACAATTAAACATACCAAAAAATTTTCTGGGGCCCCCCGGGTTTTTTCTTATGGGGGGGGTTTTAATTTTAAAAATATTGGGGGAATTAAAAAATGGGGGGGTGGGAAAAAAATAAAAAGGGTGTGTTTTAGGTTACTGCTCTGGCAAAAAAAACCCAATCACAGATGCTTTTTTCCCCCCGAAAAAACAAAAAGTGATTGGCTGTTCGGCCCTCACCTATTGTGCCCCCCCCTCTGTGATTAGTTTTTTATAGGCAAAAAAACCTGATGTATTTGTTTTAAAAAAAAAATTTTAAAAAAAAAAGAAAAAAAGAAAAAAAAGCGTTTTGGGGGCTCAGTGAGGATAAAAAAGAGAAAGGGCTGGGCCCCCCCCGAATTTGCTGGTTTTTTTCCTTGGGTGACAATCAAAAAAGATGGAAGCCCATTTTTTTTTCATTATTTAACTAAAAAAATTTAAAAAAAAAAAAAAAAATTTTTGGGCTTTGGGCCCCCCCCTTTTGGTTAAAAAAAGAAAAGGGGGAAACCCCCCCCCGCTGGAGGGTGGAAAATTTTTTTTTGTAGTGAGGGCCCCCCGTTATTGGACCCCTTCAGGCTAAAGAATCGGCCCTTTAGGGACCTTTTCCCAAAAATTTTGGGTTTTTTTCATTAGAAGTGCCAATTCCAGGACTTTAACTGGGGCCCCTTTCCCATGCCCCCCCTTTCCCGGGGTTTTTTAGGGGTGATAGAAGGGGTTAATGACGGTGAGTAAAATTTGGGCAGTTTGTTTATTAAGCCCAAAATTTTTTTAAAGCCAGGTACCCCCCAAGTAACAGCTGAAGTTTAATCAAAGTTTTGTTTTTTTTTTTAAACCCCCCCCCCCAAAAGGTCCCCAAATTCGAACCCGAACAGCAACCGGATTTTTTAGGGAAAATCCCCCTTTCCCCGGGGGGTTTCCCCTCTCAACACTTGGGGTTTTAGGGGGAAAATCCCAAAATTTTTTTTGGTTAGGTTTGCCCCCCCCCCAGGGGGTGGGTCCTACCTCAAATTTTGAAGAAAAAAATTTAAATGGAAGGGGGGGGGGCCTCAGTGAGCTTATTTATTATGGAAAAACCCCCCAAAATAAAACAAAAGAACAAGCCAAAGGGGAAAAAAATGACATAAAGTAAAGCACGTTACATGCCCCCTTAACCCCTTCACCAAAACCCCCGGGAAACTCATTGCTGATTTTTTATATTGAAGATGGGGCATTTTGAACCCCGGGATACCCCATAGGGTTTTTTTTTTTCTAAAACTTTTTATTTGGAATGGGGGGAAAAGGGGGGTATTTGAACCTTTTGGATTTTTTTCTCATATTTTTTTAAAAAAATTTTTTTAATTTTTTTGTGCAGTGGCTGATCCTTTTTTACAGGCCCCCTGAGCTGCAGGGGCATCGGGTTTTTTCACAATTGTGAACTGTGGGTTTGGGGGCGCTTGCTAAACCCCCTTTCAGGAAGTTTTTCTGCATAGCTTTTTCCGGCAAGCCCGGGCCCCGGGCCCCTCACTAGCACCGGGATCCTTTTAACTTTCGCGGGGTCCCGAAAACGGGGGGGGGAAAACCATTCCCGCCACCAAACCCCCTTTTCCCGCTGCAGGACTGAAGGGGGGATCCAATATTTTAAAGCACCGGGGCGGGGCCCCGGGTCCCCCTAGGTCTGAACCCCCATTTCTAGTAGCTCCCAGCTAAATATTGGGGGAAAAAGGGGTGAGCTCACATCAAAACCCCCCGGAACCGCCTAACGTCTAGGTTTTGGGGAAGGGTTAATGTACCCCAAAGGGGGAAAAATTCCAAATCAATGGTGGCAGTGCCCCAAAAAAATAAAAATTTAGGTTCACATAGGGGTCTAATGCGAAAAAAGAAGGCGTGGGGAATGTAAAAATAAAGTTTTAACCTGGAAAATAAAAAGGCTTTGCTTTCAAAAAAGGGGGGAACCCGTTTCTCTTTTTATCAAATTTGGGGGCATTTTAGCAGGTAAGGGGCTCAACCCCTAGTTTGTGTTTTTGTTTGTTCAAATTTTTATTTTAAGGCTGCAGGGTTTTTAACCCCCACTGAGACCTTCCCTCAAGGCCTCACATTAAGAAATGGGCCCCTTAAACCCCTTTTGAATTACTTCCCCCTTTTGTCCGGGGAACAATTTTTTGTGGGAAATTTTCTCTCTTTTTTCTTTTGACCATTATTTGCTTTTTTTTGAAATTTATAAACTTTTTTGGGCCCCCCCCTCCTTGATTGAAATTCCCTTTGATATTTGAATAAAAAGGGTTTTTATCCCTTATATTTTTGACATTTTTGGGTGTGGTGGATTACTTGCCCCATTAAAATAGTTGGGGGGTTCTCCATATTTTTTTCTATGGGGGTCCCTTTCCTCTAATTTGCCCCTTTTTTTCCCCAAAGTGCCCCTATGCCACTGAGTGTCACCAACCCCTCCCAGTAACTCACCCCGATCCTTGATGAGTAAAATCAGCGTAAAGGGGAAAACAAACAATGTTCAAAAAAACCTGTCTTTAGACAATTCCCTACTGTATCCCAAAAAGTGGTCAACACTCCACTCCTGTCGGGCCTTTTCCTGCCGCTCTCCTTTTTTCCACCTTTCCCCGGGAAAAACCCTCCCTTTGGTTTTTTCAGAGGACTTGTTTCCCCGCAGCGCATTTCCTGGAGAAAAGGCTAGTAATGTCCCAGTTGTCTTTTTTCCCCCCTTTTCCACGTTTGTGCCATGTGCGACTGAAAAAGTTCAATAACCAACCCTCCCAATTTAAAGCATCTAGGGGATCTTTGTTCCCCTATCGGGGCACATGGGGAAGGGTTTTTAGGGGGAACGCTTTTGGTTTTCCCCGAAAAACTGATTGTCGCCCCTTTTTTCACAAGCCAAAAGGGTTTTAATTCATTTTTTTTGAAAACTGAAAGTATAAGTAAAGCAAAAAAAAGGGGGTTTTTATCATATCTCATATTAATAATTTTCCCACCAAAACCTTTGGATATGTGTGGCTTGTGAAGGGGGTTACATGAAACTTATTTTTATGTCCCCATTTTTTGGCAGAGTTTGGGCTTCCAATATGTTTTGGCTGATTCATCAAAAAAAAATTTTTAAAAATGCTAAAAAACTGCACAAAAAACTGTGTCCCCCATGGAATGATTTTATTTTCCCCAGAATTTTTTTTGCATTTTTTGGGGTTTTTTTCCCCCCCAAAATTTTCAAATTTAAAAGCTTAAAGGGAAAAAAAAATTTTTAAAGCCCCAAAAAAAAACAAAAATTTTTATTCTGCTCACCAAATATCCCCTCAGAAGAATGGGACTGAAAAAGAGAAAAAAATGAAACCCATTTTTAAAAAGCCGCATTTGGGTGAAACGGGGTTAAAACATCTGGGAACCCTACCCCCCTATAGGGTCAAAAAAAAAGGCAGGGGGGAACATAACATAAAGAAATAAAAAAGGCAAAAAAAGGCCAAAAAAGGACAAAAGTGAGGGAAATGAACAATGTGGAGCCCGGGGCGTATATCTCTTATTTTCAAAAAAATTTTGGTTGAGGGGATCCCTAAAGGAAACCCCCTTTTGCATGTATTTTCATGTGTCCCACCCCCCCTGTCATTCCTGATTGTTTGCTGTCAGGGGAAAATTAGTATCTGTTAAAAAAGACCACCACTATATCTCCTGCCAGTTAATTTCAAGTTGTTTAAAGCAATTCATTTACTAATAGAAAAATTTTAATTTCTTCGAAAACCATAATCTACAAAAGACTGAAACCTCCCTGAGGTTTTGGGGTTTTTCGTTTTTTGAACAAAGGTAAGAGAAACTTTTGAGCTTTGTTTTTTCCCCAAATTAAAAAGTTTCTTTTTTGCAGGAAGCATAGACGATCTTTTTAAATGTTAAGCAAAGCAAATCGATTTAGGCAAAAAATGTCTCTAAATTGCTAGGGGAATGCACGAAATTCTATTAATTTTTTAGAAAAAGCACTTAAAAACCAAGGCAATAAAAATTTTTGGGCTTTTAAAAGGGGAATCCTTTTTTTTTGAAATTACACAAAACCCCCCACCAATAAAAAAATTTTGTAAGATATTAAGATGTATTTTTTTTTTAGATACTTTTTTATCAAAATTTTTTCCCCCCAAATGAAAAAGTTTTGTTTTACCCAAAAACTAAAGAGGGAACAAAAAAACACCGTTATGTTTGTTTTTTTTTTTTTGATTGTCTTTAAACCCCTTATTTTTCATTTTTTTAAAAAAAATATTGGGACGCCACAAAAAAAAAAACCACTGGGCTTTTTTACATCTTTCCTAACTTTTAAGGGGGGGCCCCAAAAGTCGGTCCCCTTTTGTACTAAAACACTTGCACTCTTTAGGTTTGGTTTCTTCAAGAAATTTTGAGTGTTTAAAGGGGAATTATTGCTGATTCCCCCAAGAGGATTTTGGTCGAACTATATTTTGTGGAGAAGGCTTGGCTCTAACTTGTTCTAGTTCTCCCAAAATTTTTGATGGGGTTGAGGTTAGAGCTCAAGTTCTTCCCATCAAATCAAAAAACCATCTTTATGAAAACCCTTCTTCGTCACCGTGACAGAAGTGGGGGTAGAAATGGGTTTTTTGTTCATTTAGTGTATCTTGATTTTTCCCGGGGTAATAAACAATACATTAATGAAACCTCCCTTGGCACCCCAAAGCAGCATATTAACTTCTTTAACTTTTTTTGGGAAAAAACGTTGTCACCGGGGGGGAAATGCTGAACACAATTTTTAAAAGGGGAAATTTATCATATAATACATGTTTGGCGATGTAACAAAGTTTAAACAAGTTTCTTTCTTGTATCTCTAGGAAAACGTAAAAATGTCAATCCACGCACCAGGGGGAAAAAGAAAAGGCATTTCTGTGCTCTTTGAGGCATCACATTACTTGATGAAGCTGTATTGACAGTAAAACTATTGATAACTTTCACTTTTTTTCAGCCTTTTTTTCCCACTCATCGATTAAATTTTTGGGTTTGGGCCCGGAATTATTTTTCTCCCCTTTTGGGGACGTTTTTTCCCTTTTTGGGTGTGTGCATTTTAAAAAAATTTTTCGTCCACTATTCATTTTACATAATGTAAGGGGAATAAACTATTTTTTTTCCTATTTAAAATTCCCCAAAGGCAAAAACCCCCGCTGTGTGCCACCCCATCTTTAAAAAGGTAAAGAAAGTCTAAAACAAGGGGAATACACAAAATAACTTTTTTTGGCCCCCAAGACTTAAAATAGCTTCATTTTTAAGCAATAAAGTTTTCAGAAAGTGAAAAATTTATTTGATTTTCTGCATATCTAATTACCTATTTTTTGCTTTAAAAACCACCACAAATTTAAAAAAAGGGGAAAAGAATAAAAAAAATTTTTAATATTAAATGGGGGGCCAAACTTATAACCAGTGTTTGTCTTACATTTAGTAAATATGTTCCCCTTTGCCTTGTTATAGTTTTTTCCTTTCCCCGGTTTTTTGGTTTAAAACCCCTCATGGATATGTCCCCCTATTTTTTTGGTTTTTAATATCCATTTTTTTCCTTTTTGGATATGGACCCCCCCGGGGGTATGTATCCCCACCGGTTTTGCCCCCTTATCCTGGTACATATCCCCTGGCCATGGTATATGGCCCCCTCAACTAGGTAACAGCCTCTATCACAATCAACCTAAAAAAAAAAAAACAATTAAAACACCTCCCATTGTCCCCCTACGACATTTTTCCCCTGTTTTTTTTCATCTGGGGGCTGATAGAGGTGAGCACAAAAAGTATGTTAAGCCCCTGCACAAAATAAGGATCATTAACGATATTTTGTAAGTCAAAAATTTTGTGATTTTAACAATGACCCCCAAACGATCCCCTTATTTTTTGTGACACGTCCCCAACTCTGGCCCCGCTGTAATCTTTTATCATTACTTACTGCTCGGGTATTTACATCATTGCGCCCCCGGGGTGGAGCGCTCGTCTTGTGTTTCAAAGGGAAATGCCAAATGATCTAAATATACCCCCAAGGGGGGCCCAATTCCCAAAAACCCAGTAAATTTGGTCGTTGCAAAAATCGTTGGGACCCCCCCTGGGAATCCCCTTTTTAAAAGGCTTCCCCAAACAATGTGAAAAAAGATGCACCTTTTATCGGGCATTTTAGTTATCGTTTTTGGCACGTGGTGGTTTTTTTTTTTAAAGGGGGTCTTTAGTCAAGTGACCTCCCAAAACTGTTATCCCCTGGCATGAGGAAATGTCCAGTCTTCAGGGGGGGGGCAAGGGGTTGATTTTTGCAAAAATTAAAAATTTTAAAATAAAAAATAATTTTATTATAGAGCCCCAACATATTACGCAAAAACTTTACAATTCAGAGGGGCATATAAAAACCCCAATATGAGACAATACAAGGGGAACAAAAAATCAAAAACCCCCCAATGAGGTCCCTGTCGCAGCTTCCAATGAAGGAAAAAAGGGGGCACAAAAGGTTTTAAAGGTTAATAAGTGCCCGCATATATGGGGCAGCCATCAAAAAAAAATAGGGGATTTTTCTAACGCGCTTAACCAAAACACCAGTCGGGATTGTAAAAGTACAGATAAAAATCCTATTTTAGCATGGCTGGGGAATTTTCACTAAATTTTTGGGGAGAAGTTTTTCTGCAACCCAAAGAAGACAGTTTTAATAGGGGAGGGATTGAAACCCCCCCCCCCTTAGGAAATATGCAAAATTCTCTTTTTTAAGGAAAAAGGGAATAAACCCCCCGGCCCCTTTAAGTACCCTCAAAGCATAACGCTTTCCAAAAGCTTTTTTTAAAATACTAAGGGGTTTTGCCAATCAGAACCCCCCAAAACACACATGCGTTTCGGGTAAAATGCCCCTCCCCCAGTGTATGGGGGGATTTTTGATTGGCTGTGTGGGGTGGGGACACTCACTGATGAGGGGAAAATTAAAACCCCCAAAAACCAGGTGGTAGTTTGGGTTCTGAAAATGGCACAAATCCCTTTGTCAATTTAAAAGCTTGTTGGGAAAACGATTATGGGGTTTTAAAGGGGCTACCCCTTAAAAAGGGGACGAATTATTCCACTTCCTTCTTAAGGAAATTTTTATATTTCCTAGAGGGGGATGTGGTACAAACTCCTCACCTACTTAACTGTCTTCTTATGGTTCAGGGAAAAAATCTCTTTTTAAGGAAAAGCAACTCCCAGACCTTGTCTTAGCCCCCTCCCAGGGGCCGATCAGAATATCCCACAAACTAAAAATAATGAGGGGAGTTACCCCCCAAAACCGTGTCTTAGTTTGGGGGGTTTTTTTCTGGCCCCAAAAACCTTGTATTTTAAAACTTGTTGGGGGAAAGCGTTATGACTTTGAGGGCTACTTAAAGGTGGAATGAAAAATTTTTCCCTTTTTCCTTCTCAAGTGCAAAAATTAATTTTTCATGGGGGGAAAGAAGCCTCAGGGGCAGACAATGACACAAGGCCAGATTTGGAAAGGAAGAAAAAACAATGAGGGAAAGGCCCCCAACTAAAAAAATGCAAAATTTTTAAGGTCGTTACAACTATTGGTATTGGGGGGAAAAATTGAATTGCTTTTGGGAACACGTTCCAGAGAATTGGGAGCTTGTTAGAAGTTTGGAGATGGGGTTGGGTTCGGAATTTTTGCCCCTGTCTTTTTTGGGGACCCCATAACAGATAACAAAATTAGGGAGGAATATAGGGTGGTGCAGAACTGTGGAGGGCTTTGTGGGGAAGTGAAATTTTTATTGTCTTCTAGGGAGGGTCCCCCAATCCCGGCCCAAGGGCCGCCCCCAAAGTGCGGTTTTCAAATTTCCTTTTTTTGCAAGGTTTCTAATGTATATTTTGCACAGGGGAAAAATTCCAAGCCCTGTGCAAACTAAGGAAATCCTGAAAACCTGCCCCTGTTGGCGGCCTTGGGCCGGATTTTTGGGGGGCCTTTTGCTCTACGGGTTTGGAACCGGCAATGCAGGCCAGGGGGGGGTGCATCGGTAAGCGTTTTGGGAGGAATATGATCCTGGGGCTGCATTGCTGCTTTGAGGATGGTTTTGGGAGGATGAGTTTAGTAAGAGGGAGACCTTTAAAGAGAATTGCAGAAAAGGCAGTTTTTAAAAAAGAAAAAAATTAAAATTTTTTTTTTTCAGAATCAACAGTAAGAAACGTTCAAATTCTAGAGATGTTTTTTTGAGGTGAGGGTACCATGAGCGAGCAAGAGATCGGATGTGGGAGAGAAGAAGAGATCGAGTCAAATATAACCCCAAAAACAGCGGGCGTGCTGCTGAGGAGTAAGGGTAGAACCACATACAGAAATGGCATTATTAGGTTCGGAAGATTAGGAGAGGGAGGAAACACAAGAATTCATTTTTTTGACAGATTTAATTTAAGGTAAGAGAAGACATTAGGTTAGAGACAGCCACAGACAATCATGGTATGTTGTAGTAATTGGAGGGATGTCAGGAGAAGATTATTATTTTTTCATTATTATTTATTAATATAGCCCCATTGGTTCATGGCGTTTTTACATGTGTAAGTGCAGAACAAGGACGAGAACATAAATAAACTACAAATAAATCATACAGGTACATTAGGGAGAGATCCTGTCCCACAAGGGCTCACAGTTCTATAGAACATGTGTATAATTGGGTGGCGTCAGCATAGAGATGGTACTGAAAACCAAATCAACTGATGGTTTGTCCAATGGGGGCAGTGTATAAGAGAGAAGAGAAGGGGGACCTGGGGCTGAACCCTGAGGAACCCCCAACCAAAAGGGGAAAAGGGGAGGAAGAGGGGGCCAGCGAAAGATACATTTAAAAGGAACAGTCAGAGAGGAGGAAGAGAACCAGGAGATAGGGGAAAGTCTTTGAGCCCAATAGGGGGGGACATAGAGAGGAGGAGTGGTGATCCACCGTATCAAATGCAGCGGAGAGATTCAGGGGGAAACAAAAAAGGAGTAGTGCCATTAGATTTAGTGTAAGTAGATCATTAGAGACTTTAGTGACGACAGTTTCAGTAGAATGTAAAGAGCGGAAGCCGATTGTGGAGGGTCAAGAAGAGAATTGTTAGAGAGATAGCCGATCATAAGGGAGTGGACCAAGCGGATATTCAGTTTCTGGCTTATATAGAGATGCACTGAATGTTTGTGACATAACTTTGACTTCTGGCCAATCAGACCTTATGGGCACAAGATGACCAGAGTGGCATCTGTAAAAGGTGAAGTCGCTGGAAGGTGCAGGTATGTCAGGAGGCTTACATTTAAGGTGCCATTCCAGTGGTGAAAAAAATGCTGTAGTTTGTGCCTTAATTACAAGAATGTATACAAATGTGTATCTAGCCATAACAGTTCTTAAACCAATAGTTCCTTTAGTTCAAAACATTCGACTTTACACATGTGGTTGCAGGCACATATTTTTCATACATTTCTCTTCATACAACTTGAGATATCAGAAATTAAAAGTCTCAAGTTCAGTTCCCTACCCAACGGGCTACCTTCTCTTTCCCTTTCTACAGATGCTCTACAAAGAGTTCACTTACTATGATGGAGATCCAGACCCAAGCCTTCAGATAAAACTAGCTTCTCAGGCACTTCCTCTGGAAGCACTAAACCTCTTCCAACAACAGGGGGATAAGGGTGGTCACCATAGTTCCAGCAAAAAGCTCTTGCTTGCAGTCATTGCTGTAGATTCTGCACAACAAGTGGATCACTGCTGCTCGCAAGGTGTTCCTTACCCCTGCCAGGAAGGGTCGGGGGGCCTGGCCTGCAGAATGTTTACTAGCTGAGTCTTTATGTTTTGGGGCCATTTGTTCCATTGCTAGGCCTTAGTTCTCCCTTCTGAAATTGCAGTCTTTAAGAGGACTTCACTCTACCCTACAGTTGATCTACTGTACTTCCGCTAACAACAGTCTTTTTGGTATTTAACAGCCTGAACATCCGAAACTAAAACTCCAGTCAAAGCCTAATGAGGCAAAGATGGAGTCTGTCCTTTTCCTATTGACTGGCTCCTTCCCCTGTGGTCTAATCCCACAGTTTAACTCTTCCTTGCTCTTCAGTCACCAGTTTCTGAGCAAGTCTTATCTAAACAACTAATACTTGCATTCCTGTTATATACATATGCATTCATATTACTGTATGCAATATACATATACACATGAATGCGCTTGAGTCTTCGTGAGCATAAAATTGAGCACTTCCTTCAAGTAAACATTAACTTAGACAGTTAAATATCATAATTTAAATCAAACTCATTAAAGAAAATGCTCCTGTACCAGAACATTGCAACATATCCTGATCAGTTCCAGTACATACTCATATAAAGGACCTTTTTAAATTTTGTTCTTCTAGATATTGTTTAGAACTGTTTTATTTATCCTATATCGGTGGATTAAATCACCACTATCTGGGGTTTAGAAAACTGGCACACTCAAAGATCAATTGTTACTAGCTCTAGCAGTAGCTGTATTTAAGTAGTGTAAGGAGGCGAAACAAACCTGTCATGGCCGTTCCCAGTTTTCTGTAGCTCAGCTCCTATTCACTTCAAAAGGAAACTGAGGTGAAGTACCATTTACCTGAAATCATGCAGGGTACATAGCACTGCTTCACCCAACGCACTACTTACATCCAGTCATAGGCAGAGCTTGAAACAGCGAATTTATAAAGTATCTCGATCTCTGAACCCCCACCAATCTCATATTTGTGACCTATCCTGGAGAGTTCCACATCAGCAACAATTTTGCTAAATGACAATAAGGCCTTATTGAAATGTAATTATTTTGAATCCACATTTCATCTTTAACCAGTAAAGGCTTCAAAACTCAAACAAGGTGTAAATCTTTCCATTATAGTTTTTATATCTGTATGTTCCACTCTTGATGTTGGCATAAAAATACTGTTAGGCCGGTTTCACATCACGATTTCAAGGCATCCGAGTGTATCCGTATCAAAACGGATACACTCGGATCCAAAATGGGATCCCATGTATCCCTATGGGGCTCGCATCGGATTGGATGTGTGCCTTTTGCCATCTGATTTTGGCACTATCCGATCCTGTCCGATTTCAGCATGGACACAAAAATGCAGCCTGCTGCGATTTTGTGTCCGAGAATGAAATCGGACAGCATCGGATCTGAGCCGATCCGAGCTCTGATGACATGGGAGCCTATGGACATCGGATCCGAGTTGAACTCGGATCCGATGTCGACTCCGTGTCCTCCCTGCTCCTGCCTCCCTGCGTCTTCCTCCCCTCCATTTCTCTATCCTGTCCCCTGCTATTCTATGCTGTAACCCCCGCTATTCTAACTTCTTCCTTGTCTTATTCCCTATCCTTTTCCCTATTCTTTTCCCTCTGTTTGTTTAAAAAAAAAAACCTCTCTGAGGATACATTACCTTCCAGCGCCTTCAGGGACTGTCACCATCTGTGCAGAAGATCCTGTGGTGATGTCAGAGAGCCAGTCAGCTGACGTGTCAGGTGACCGGCTCTGTTACATCTTCACAGGTCCTTCAGCCACCAGATGGAGACAGTCGCATGAAGCCGTCGGAAGGTAATGTATCCTCAGGGAGGGTTTTTTTCATTTTAAACATACTGAGGGCAGAGGACAGGGGAGAGGACAGGGGAGAGGACAGGGGAAGAGGATAGAGGAGAGGGAGAGCAGAGATAGAAGAGGGACAGACAGGGACAGATAGAGAAAAAGCAGGGACAGACAGGGACAAGCAGGGAGAACAGGATCCACATGGATCCTGCATAGGATCGGATGGCTATTTGCCATCTGATTGCAGGGATCCGTGTTGATCCGTGCCTCCTTCAAACTCGGATCCCACGGACAGGCACTAAATCGTGATGTGAACCCGGCCATTAGAAAACACTATACCATACTAACATGTGAAAATGCTCTAAGTCAGGGGTGGAAATATCATTGGTGAAACCCAGAGTTTTTAAGAATTTTTTCTTACTGCACAAATCAGTACATGGCTGCCAAACCATGCATATGTTTCTCTAGCTAGAATTCCTCTTAAGCTGGCTTCACACTGCAGTTTTTTCCCTGATCAGTTTCGATCAGGTTTGTGTTCCAAAACCAGGAGAGAACTAGGGGAGGAACTTGCAGAGAAAAACTATAATTGAAAGATTGACACCTGTTCTGAGTTTTGGAGCCACTCCTGGTTTTGACACACAAACCTGATCGAACCTGATCAGGGAAAAAACTGCAGTGTGAAACCAGCGTAAGAAGTAATTACACCCCTAGTGTTCTACCAGTACTACTAGATCAGAGGTCCCCAACTCCAGGCCTCAAGGGCCGCCAACAGTGCAGGTTTTCAGGATTTCCTTAGTATTGCACAGGTGCTAATGTGATCATCTGCACAGGTAATGATTCCAAGCCCTGTGAAATACTAAGGAAATCCTGAAAACCTGCACTGTTGGCAGCCTTTGAGGCCTGGATTTGGGGACCTCTGTCCTAGATCATGGCTGCCTTTCTAGCTGCATGGCGGAGTGCCTGTACAGCTTTTAAGCTCCACCCCATCACATTGGTCAGTAAACTAGAGCTGAGTTTATTACTGCATATAGTGTGTATTACTGCACACTAAAAAATTCTTTGATGCAACCTGTGCAGCTGTGAAGAGGCCGAAGAGGTAATGGAGCCCATTTTTACCTTCAAAGCAGGTGGAATTGTGTATTATGAGCAGCTATTAAATGGCAAAGGATCCATATACTGTTTTTTGCACATGGGACTTTTTCTCTCTGCGTCCACCAGTGCTTTAAATAATATTTACTACCAAGCCATGTATGACATTGGCTGATTGTATTCCTTGTAGCTGGATATAACTGTGAAACCATGTAGTTTAGCTCTTTACTACTAGATTGCAGTTAAGGCTGGGTTACACTTACCGATGTTCCAGAGACCCAATCAACGATCTGACCAGACGGGGATCGGTGGAATATCGGTATGTGATTACTGGTGAGATACCATACAGGCAGACTCAACAGTGATTTTCCAGCAATGTGCCGACACCCGACAGTCGCAGGGATCTGTGGGGTGTCTTAGGCGCAGCATGGGGATTGCTGGTCATTGCCCCTGTCACACATGCTGATGCATGTGTGCCAGCGGGAGACCAGCGACCGAAAAATGATCCTGGCCATTCCGCATGTCACACGCAGCGACGTCGCTGGCGATGTCGCTGCGTGTAACCCCAACTTTACACCCTAATGACAAGGCAATGTGTTGTTGAACCAGCCAACTTAGCGCTGTCATTAGGGATGAGCGAGTATACTTGCTACTATTTGGTATTCGCCGAATAGTAGCGGTATTCGGGCTACTCGCTACTCTCCGAGTACTTATGTGTACTCGGGAGTAGCGAGTAGTCTTAATACATTCGCAGTGTATCTATGGATACACTGCGAAAGTAGCCTAAAAGTGAGTAAAAGTTGTTAAAAAACAATAAACTTACATACTCACTTGTCCGACGCCTGCACCGGGACTGGAAAAACCTCACCTCCGCTCACTGGACAAGGACCTTTCACTACCAGTCAATCAGATGGCCGGTAGCGATCTGGCCAATCAGATGGCGCCACGTCACACCACGTGATCACTAGCGGCCACCTGATTGGCCAATTTGCAAGGTCCTAGATGCACTATCAGGACCTTGCAAACTGGCCAATCAGGTGGCCGCTAGCGATGACGTAGTTGTGACGTGGCGCCATCTGATTGGCCAGATCGCTACCGGCAATCTGATTGGCTGGTTGTGAAAGGTCCTTGTCCAGCGAGCGGAGGTGAGGTTTTCCGGTCCAGGTGCAGGCGTCGGACAGGTGAGTATGTAAGTTTATTGTTTTTTAACAACTTTTACTCACTTTTAGGCTACTTTCGCAGTGCATCTATAGATACACTGCGAAAGTATTCGTACTCGCTATACTCGCAACGAGTAGAGAGCACCGCTACCTACTCGTTGCGAGTATAGCAAGCACGAATAATAAGGTACTCGCTCATCCCTAGCTGTCATCCATGCAATGTGATTGGAAGAAAGAAATGACCCATGGGGTATTTTATGTCACTTTGTGAAGTAGAACTTATTGTGAATTAACCTTATATGTCCTGTAAATGAATTTAAAAAATGTGTGGCTATTCAGTTAACTCTCTGCTATCCTCACAGAGCACTTTTTATAGATTTTATAAACATGTTAGCATTGGCTTCTGTTCCAAACCTCTCTTATTCAGCAGTTCACCTCCCACTAGTCCCCATATGGCTAATTCTGTTTTTACAAAGTGGCAATATTCCAGAAGTGCAATAAATCAAATAAACGAAAGAAAGGAAAACTAAATTGTATTTAGTAACTACATAATAAAGTGTAGTAATTAACTATATATATGCTATATAATATTAATACATAAGCACATTAACCCTTAAGGTACACTTTCTTTGCATTCTGTTGACTAAACAAATTCAGCTACTTCCGAGTCATTATAAAAAGAGAATACGTCTGGATCAATAATCAATTTCCTTTATGCTTCCCTCTGTCCTTTCGATTACTGGCACTGTTCTTTTTTATTTTCTTGGTCCTATTAGGAAGGGAGCATTTTACCATCTTATACAACATTTTATCGGCCTGTATTTTTATATAAAATAAAGGTTGTATGAAAACAGTATGAAACCATTAGACTTTTGGAAAATGTCCATTTACTGATGAGCATTAGCCTTGGAAGTGTCCTTGAACATTGTATGTGCAATACATAAAAGATGTTCAGACCTAATTAAGCTATTCATGCCTTGGATGATGATGAATCATAGAAAGGCAAAAGAAGGAAGAGTCCTTGAAATGTCTGGTGTAACAACTATGTGCATTGTCTCCGTAAATTCAAGACTTGTAAACTTGTGTTTTGTGTGTAAAGGGTTACTCCGGAATAGAACTGCTTAGCACATCATGCTGGCAATCAATTCCTCCTCCATGTTGTTCTCCCCATTTGTGAAAGCAGCTGCACAGTGGGGCTCCACTGTACTGAAAGAGAAATATATCTTTTGTACTAGCAGGTAGATTTTCTTCACAAAAACTGAGTGACTTGAGATAAGTCAAGGACAAGAGCTTCAGTGTCAAAATAAGACACCAAAATCATGGGAGAATTTTTATGTTGTAATTTATGTTTTCTGAATGTTGTCATGATTTGGACAGTAGTATCTCAACATCTGCTACGATTCAGACCATAAATAAAAGATTACACAGCATATCAATATATTTGTGTTCGAAAATTAGATTAGACTAAATAGTAGTAGTAGATCTGTCATATAATAACTATAGGCCTGTTTAAACATGGTAATTATCATTCAGATCTGGCTGTTTGTAGCTGTAATTGGAGGGAAAGCTTGAACAAAAATGCAGGCAATTTAAGGGATGCCAATGCAAAACAGTACCTCCAGCCTGCACTGCCTGCATCTCCTGAAAATGACAGCACCTGTCAGACCTGGAGGTCCCCTAATGACTGACTATGGCCAGGGTCACACAGGCAAATCCGCTTTTTAGAGCCCTCAGAAGCACGGATCCGTTTTTCTAATGGTGCCAATAGTGTCCCCTGAGGTCCAGGACGTTTTTTGGAATTTTTGGGACTATCGCTGGTATTACATTTGCGTTTGTGTCTGCATGCGTATGGCATGCAGACGCAAACGCAGTGCAAACACAGCCATACTGATGTGAACACAGCGTTGAATGTCTGCATGCGTTCACATTAGTATGCAGTCAGGCCAGCCAATTAGCTGTCTCGGCAGTGGCTGGGAGGCGGAGATCAGGGGCGGAGATCTTCTCCCGGCCGCCGCTGATCTCCTGACGGTGTCAGCGGGGAGAAACAGCTGATCTGACAGCTGTTTAAATCTCCCATGCCGACACCCAAGAGGTGATGTCAGATCAGCTGTTTCTCCCCGCTGACACCACCAAGAGATTAGCGGCGGGCCAGTTGAGGAGATCAGTGGCTGCTCCAGCTGATCTCCTGGTGGCCGCAGCTGATGTCCCGGGAGATCAGTGGCGACCACCGGGAGAGATTTCAAAGTGATCCGCAGCGTTCTTCTGCGCTGTCATACGAAGGACACTGAGGATCCATTGACTCCCACGCATTGATTGTGCGCCTGCGGGAGCTTGCAAATAAAACAAGCTCACACGAACGCACAAAAAATTCAGCATGTTGCTGTCAAATGCATGTTAAACATAGGAACGCAGTGCGCATGTGTTTGGCTGCGTGAGGTACGATTAGGATTCATACGCAAGTGTGAAACCACCCTTAGTCATTTTTTCTCAACAATCACATGCGTTAACGCATGGTACCTATAAGTACCTATTTTGAAAGCACCCCAAAACGCTGCTAGCAGTGTTTTTGGGCTGCTGCATAAAAACGCATGCATTTTTTGAAAAACGCACATGCACATGTGTTAACGCATCTGTGTTTTTGGACTTTGAAAAAAAAATATCCAAAATGTTCCCAAAAACGAATTTAAGCCAAAAACGGATGGTATGTGTGATCCTGGCCTAAGGCTAAGTTCACATATGCATTTGTATCCCTGTTTGGCTTGCAATCCATTTTCGACAGCATTTGTACCACAAAATAGATTGAAACAGATGCGTTAATGCACCCATTGATTTCAATGGGAAACGCATTGAAAACGCAAGTAAAAATGCATGTCATTTTCTGCAAACGCAGAACGCATGCGTTTTTGCAAACGCAGACCAAAACGTGGCTGGACACGTTTTAGTCTGTGTTTGCAAAAGCTCATGATATGTGTTTTTACTTGCGTTTTCAATGCATTTCCCAATGAAATCAATGGGTATATTAACGCATCCGTTTCAATGCGTTTTGAGGCACAAATGCTGTCCAAACGGATTGCAAACCAAACAGAAGACAAATGTAAATGTGAAAAAGCCCTAACAGACAGTAGATTACTGCTAGGTAGGCAGGCAGGAAGACCTCAGTGGATACATGCCAGTGACATTCATCATGTATGAATATGGGTAATGACTATTGAGTATTGAAGTCTTCCCTCTCCTCTCCCATTCACAAAGAGTCATCAGAGATACAGATTTGAAAAAGCAACTGATGTACACCTCTGACAGAGGTAATGTACCACACTGTATAGACATTTAATGCAAAAAGTCATAGTGTTTGAAGGAAAGCAATTGGGATATATATCAGGCAGGGCCGGGACGATAGGTAGGCAACCCTAGGCGATCGCCTAGAGCGCCATCTTGTGGAGGGCGCATTGCCCTCCCCCTGGAGGGCCCCGTGCTGACCGCCGGCGGCCACGCCGGCCAGAGAGGAGGGAGCAGGGGACTTCCTGTCCTGCAGCTCTGCCCGGTGCCCGCCCCTCCTCTCCTCCAACATGAGGCCTATGGAGCGCGGATCCGAGGAAACAGCTGAGTTCCTCGGACCCGATCTTAGTGTACTGAGCATGCTCAGTACACTAAAATCGCTCTGTGCCATAATATCACTTCTGCAATGTATATTCATACATTGCAGAAGTGATATCCTGTGAAATGAAAGGGTTAAAAATAAAAAAAATCATTATCCTCACCTCTCCACGATCCAGCGATGCCTCCTGCGCTCGGCTCTGTGCTTCCAGGACCTGGCCTGACGTCACAGTGCAGTCACATGACCGGTTACCGCGGTAACCGGTCATGTGACTGTGACATCACGCCAGGTCCTGTGCATCAGAAGAAGAGAAGCTGGAAGCAGCGCGGGTGTCGTGGAGAGGTGAGAATGAAGATTTTTTTTATTTTTTAAGCTCTGCAGAAGGAGGATAAAGAGGGGGGCAAAGAGGGTCTGCAAAGAGGGGGCAAAGAGGGTCTGCAAAGAGGGGAGCAAAGAGGGGGTCCAAAGAGGGGCTGCAAAGAGGGGCTGCAAAGAGGGGGGCAAAGAGGGTCTGCAGAGAGGGGAGCAAAGAGGGGGTCCAAAGAGGGGAGCAAAGAGAGGGGCAAAGAGGGTCTGCAAAGAGGGGAGCAAAGAGGGGGTCCAAAGAGGGGAGCAAAGAGGGGGGCAAAGAGGGGAGCAAAGAGGGGCTGCAAAGAGGGGGGCAAAGAGGGTCTGCAGAGAGGGGAGCAAAGAGGGGGGCAAAGAGGGTCTGCAAAGAGGGGAGCAAAGAGGGGGTCCAAAGAGGGGCTGCAAAGAGGGGGACAAAGAGGGTCTGCAAAGAGGGGAGCAAAGAGGGGGGCAAAGAGGGTCTGCAAAGAGGGGAGCAAAGAGGGGGGCAAAGAGGGTCTGCAAAGAGGGGGTCCAAAGAGGGGCTGCAAAGAGGGGGGCAAAGAGGGCTGCAAAGAGGGGAGCAAAGAGGGGGTCCAAAGAGGGGCTGCAAAGAGGGGGCAAAGAGGGTCTGCAAAGAGGGGAGCAAAGAGGGGGGCAAAGAGGGTCTGCAAAGAGGGGAGCAAAAAGGGGGGCAAAGAGGGTCTGCAAAGAGGGGGTCCAAAGAGGGGCTGCAAAGAGGGGCTGCAAAGAGGGGGGCAAAGAGGGCTGCAAAGAGGGGCTGCAAAGAGGGGGGCAAAGAGGGGCTGCAAAGTGGGGGGACAGAGGGGACAAAGAGGGGAGACAGAGGGCAGACAGAGGGGAGAAGGGTGACAGGAGGGGGACAAGGTGACAGGAGGAGCAGGGAGAGGATCCAAACTGATGCTGCAAAACATCGGGATCGGATGCCTATTTGGCATCCGATTGCAGTCATCAGTTTGGATCAGTTGCTGTCCGAGGGGTGCTGCAAAAAGTCTGATCCCCTCGGACAGCACAAAAACGCTGTGTGAAGGCACGGATCAGGTCGGATCCAATTCGGTCCGATTTGACCCGCTGTGTCAAAAATCGAAGCAGGCTGCGATTTTGGGCACAGCAAAAAATCGGCCAGAATCGGATCCGACAAAAATCGGATGCCAATAAGGCCAAATCCGATGTGATCCGTGCCCATAGGATAACATGGGGCCAAAATCTGATCCGTGGCTGTCCGTTTTACAACGGACAGCCACGGATCACAGAAAAACGCAGTGTGAAAGCAGCCTTACAGCAGACGCACGCTGACGGCGGCCGCGGTGAATGTGTAAAGGCGAGCTTCCCCCACCCGGCCCCCGCATACTGGGCCCTGTATACACCACTGAGCCCTGTATACACCACTGGGTCTTGTATACACCACTAGGCCCTGTATACACCACCACTGGGCCCTGTATACACCACCACTGGGCCTGCTGTATATACTGCTGGGGCCTGTATATACCACTGGGGCTGCTGTATATACTGCTGGGGCCTGTATATACCACTGGGGCTGCTGTATTACCCCTGGGGCTGCTGTATAACCCCTGGGGCTGCTGTATTACCCCTGGGGCTGCTGTATAACCCCTGGGGCTGCTGTATTACCCCTGGGGCTGCTGTATAACCCCTGGGGCTGCTGTATTACCCCTGGGGCTGCTGTATTACCCCTGGGGCTGCTGTATTACCCCTGGGGCTGCTGTATTACCACTGGGGTCTGTATATACCACTGGAGAGGCTGCTGTATACCACTTTGCTGGGGGCTGTATACCTGTGCTGGGGTCCACCCTCGGCTTATACACGAGTCAATAGGTTTTCCCAGGTTTTGGGGGCAAAAGTAGGGGGGTCGGCTTATACACAGGTCGGGTTATACACGAGTATATATGGGTAGTAATCCTACAATGTCTGCTGGACATGGTATGAGGAGGTTTATGGCTCAGTACACACTCCATACTTCATGGTAAGGGGAGGGTTTATGGCTCAGTACACACTCCATACTTCTTGTTATTAACCAGTTAATGCTCTCTTGTCCACCGCACTGCAGTTTCAAAAGAGGACAACAGCGAGACAAGCAGCAACATGGCATCAGAGAGTCCCTGACCTCGAAATAGAAGATCCTCAGATCCTGGTATTGTGACATAATATTAAGAATAATACTTTTTGCATTTATATTACACTATGAACTTCACAGCACTTTACATACATCATGAACACTGTCCCCATTGGGGCTCACAATGTAAACAACCTATCAGTATGTCTCTGTAGTGTGGTTGGACGAACCTTCTATAGGTCCCCGTTAAATTAAATTTACTTTCAAAGTATGCTGACATTTTTATTCCCAGACATATTTCGGGGGAAGGGGGGGGGGCGCCGTTTGCCTTACCTGCCTAGGGCACCAAAATGCCTTGTCCCGGCACTGATATCAGGTGTACTGCACTGGACACATTTATTTGGTCCATACAACAATTCTGAAAATCTTGTGACTGTTTCCACTTTTCTGAAAGTGGGTGAGACTTATTGTATGGGTCAACTTCAGCCTAGAAGACTTACTGCAATTGTATCCTGAAATGAGTGTAAATTATTGTAAATATCTAATATGTTTACCTAGGATGTCATTAATTAATTGTTATAAGTAATTACTCTATGACATTACTATTCCTGCACTTTCCATTCCTTTACATTAACTAATGTAGGCTTCATGTTCTAGTATTATGATACTTGTAACCTACAAGAACCTTTCACTATACATCTTTATTCATTTCTTTTCATTTTGAAAAACAATGAGGTCTACCCCTTAGTGACGAAGACATTTGTCATTTTTCATTTTTGTTTTTTCGCTCCTCGGCTTCCAAGAGCCATAACTTTTTTATTTTTCTGTCGACACAGACATATGACGGCTTGTTTTTTGCAGGACAAGTTGTACTTTCAGATGCAATAATTTGTTTTACCATATAATGTACAGGAAAATTGCAAAAAAATTCCAAGTGCAGTGAAATTGCAAAAAAAGTGCAATTACACGTTTATTTTTTTGGTTTTTTTAGTCGCCGTGTTCACTATATGGTAAAACCGACATGACGGTGTGATGCCTCGGGTCAGTACGAGTTTGTAGATACCAAACATGTATACCTTAACTGGTATCTAGGTGGTAAAAAAAATTCAAAAGCATGAAAAAAAAAACATTGCACTTTTTGCGCCATGTTCTGCGCACCGTAGCGTCCTCATTTTTCGGGATCTGGGGCTGGGTGACTGCTTATTTTTTGCGTCTCGAGCTGACGTTTTTAACGATACCATACTTGGGTGAATGCGCTGTTTTGATCGCCCGTTATTGCATTTTTTAGCATTGTTGCAGCAACCAAAAAAATGTAATGTTGGTGTTTGAACCATTTTTTGCGCTACGCAGTTTATGTCTCTCATTATTTGATTTTTTATATTGATAGATCGAGCGATTCTGAACGCGGCGATACCAAATATGTGTATTTTTTTTTTTTTTTAATACCTTTAATGTGGATGGGAGAAAAGCGGGGTGATTTGAACTTTTATGTTTTTTTTTTTTTTAACTTTGTAAAAACTTTATTTGCTTATTGATTCTTACTTTTACACAGCCCCTGTGAGAGGCATGCAGCTGCACAGTCTGATCGCTTCTGACATACAGATGAACTGCAGCTCATCTGCATCTGTCAGAATCGCGGACCTGTTGTGGTTGGCAGCCCCTGCCAACCACAACCCGGAAGTGCTCCGTGACAGGCTTCGGGGTCAAGCCAGGACCCCGGCCTGTCACGTCAGCACGGGAGATCTTGCGATTCTATCGCGAGATCTCCCCTGGAGCCGGGTAAGCGAGCGTTGCACGCTCCTGCTCCCTTAGATCCCGCTCTCACAGATTGATGGCGGGATCTAAGGGGTTAAACAGTGCCGATCGGGTGGCAGGACCGATTGGTGCTGTTAGTCCGACATCTCAGTAGTGAGATCAGCTGAGATGTCGGAGGTTTGAAGTGAGCTCCATGCCGGAGCTCACTTCAAACACCGGGTAACGACAGACTGACGTCTAGAGACGTACGGCTGCCGTTAAGGCGTTAAAAGAAGACAAGAAGCAAACTTACCATATGCTCCATTTAATGCTGTATTACACTGGAAATAACATTGGAAATAATGTATACTGGAACAAAGAGCCTGTTGGTCATATTAAACACTAATAAGGATTCTATGCTTTTGTATAAAGTATGGGCTAGCAAGAATGCCTTGACCATGATTCTAAAGGTTCCAACACTTTTGATGGCTGTCGACAGAAGAATGCTTTAGCCGATCATTCAGCTGACACTCGTATACACTGGAGTGCTCTTGTGCTCCCTATGAGAAAGCCACCTTGTGACAAATCAGCTAGCGGCATTTTTCTGGGAAAGCAATGCAATAAGCAGTCTAAAATTAGTGGAAAAAGAGAGAAAAGTTCTGACATCAGCTCACTGGTATAGGAATATGCTGTATTTTGGGTATGGTGCTAGGAAGCTTCAGTTCGGCTCTTGGGGAAGCGCAGGCAACGAGAAAAAAAAAAAAAGAAATCCAGCAGCTGCAAAAAAGAGGGATTAGGTTCAATGATAAAGCATCACAATTAGTTCATTATTTAAAACCAAATCAGACAACAGGTCCACCATTTGTAAGAGTCTTGACAAATGATGAATTAAATGTGATATTTTTATCTTTTTTCTTTTATTCGGAGTTTGAAATTAGACATGTCCAATCAACATCTCTCTCGAATATCAGTTGTCCAGCTTCTCATACACACTAATTTGGTGGCTAAAGCCATCAATATCAGCCAATATTAGTCTTAAGGCCGCTTTACACGGCACGATATCGTTGCCCAACAACGATAAAAAGTCACTTAGTTAGGGCATTCCCCCGATATCGTTCATGCTTTGTGTGGTGTAAATGAGCAATGCGATGCAAGAACGATGCCAAAATTATATCATTTGGGAATTGTGCAGACTCTCCAACTGGCCAATATTGGCTTGACGATCTTGCAGGATCATGCTGTGTGACAGCGCAACAACGATTAGAAGCGCAACTTCCCCTATTCACTCCCATGTTAAATGGTCGTTCCCTGGGTCGCTCGTACACAGCGCGAAGGAGGGGGCGTAGACATCGCAGTTGCGTTGCCTGCCGATATCTCCCTGTGTAACATCTCCTATGCGATTTTGGACTAGAGCCAAAAATAAGCGCGCTCCCGTGCCGTTGTATACATTATCGTAACGATATTGGCATGTGTAAAGCGGCCTTTAAGAAACATTGCTGAGCATGAGTTTTAATATTGCAGAGACACTCTATGCACATCTTGTACAACTGCCAAATAGAACTTATAAATATAAAATTTCTGCTTAAGATCAAAAAGTGTCTGTTCTATTTCCACATAAAGCACATTTTTTCTATTGGATGTACCTTGTTTTACAGCTTATGCCTACTCAATTCAATTTGATAATATATAATTCCAAACTCATTAATGGACAAAGTGGTGCAATAGTAAACAAACGATAACCCTAAATTTCCCTAAATGCTCAAAATATTTTTTTCTTCATTAAATAGCTGCAATAAAAAAGGGCTGTACAGTGGATATGTTGTAAAATATGTTCTTAGGCCTCCTTCACATGCCTACATTTCTAGTACCTGTTGTATCCATTTTTTTCATGGATTCCACATGTACTCATTATAATCTATGGGGCTGCCCACTTGTCTTTTTTTTTTCCAGTAGCACAGATGACAAGGGCCAATACAAGTCTATGGGTCAGTGAAAAACACATACAGCACATAGCTGGCATCCATGTGCTGTCTCTATTTGACATTGCAAAGGATATAAGAAGGCTTTCAATTTACAGTATTTATTTCTTTTGCTATCTGTGAAAAACACTGATGGTAAAGATGGACACATGGGTGACACACCGAAGCAAAGCACCCATGACCCTGTATAATTTTTTACATATGTGTTTTATACGACATGTGAATGAGGCCTTAAAGTGATTCTTTCAGCCCACATTTCCTGTACAAGCTAAGCTATGGACGTTGGGTGGCTTGGCTATTGGTGTGGCCAAGAGGCTTAATGCACTGTGTCCACCCACTGGTGCTGAATGTCCGCACTTCCTTCACTGGTGATTGATAGCTTTTCTGAGCTTTTCTGTAGATAATGGTTTTATTTAAGCAAGCCAATGCTCTCATATATACGGTAAATAGAGTGTATGGTATGCAAAACTAGTGTGCTAATGGTGAACTCTGCCTTTTGACCACACAAAGGGTGCACCGAGCACCATAACTGGCTTATATGATTGCACTTTGTTGTGCAGAATGGAGGCAGACATTAGAATGTAAACGGTGCAATATTTAAAGGGGCTGAATCCCCTAAAAGACCATGTGCTTAGTTTATTAGTCAGTTAGAGCTGACAGATTGCCTTTAAAATCACATCCTTTTACTCTACATGTTGTTCATCTTGTTGTGCCTTCTGTGGCAGGATGAAAGTATTCTTCAAACCATCAGCATGAAAAGACATGCTACACAGGTTGTGCTAAAAAATGTGTTGATTGTGTGTCTTTAATGCAGGCAGAACAGCTCCATATAAATCACAAAAATCAGACTCGAGCTGGATCCACTGCCTCTTTATTCACTCTGGCAGTATCATTTGATCAAATCTATGTACTTTAATGTTTGTCTGTGTTCTAGTGAGCAACAATTTAATTGTGCATCAAACAAACAAACGCGATTTAATTACCAAACATAAAATCAATCTAAGCACATCATTTCCGACAAAAGGGTTGCTACTGTTAGCCGCAGATGAAGGATGTAACATTAAATGCAACAATGGTAGGGCTGGTAAATTAATATAAAGAAAAAACATTATATACAGTGCATGTAATGCTGGAACCTTGCACCATATCTATCAATACAGTCCTCCCAAATATGAAAGTCCCTTACTGACAAACTGGATATCACATTAGTATGCACTTTACAGAAGAGGACTCGCCAAGTCAAGGCTTCTTCATATGCCCTAAGACCTTTGTTTATAAAATCACTTTGGATAGTTGATCACGAGTTGATCCCCTTTGCAGTAATCTGTATGAAAAGTTGACAATATGGCCCCGATTCATCTTGTCATGATGGTCTTGATGAGGTGGGGTGCTGGAATCAGAGTGTCATGATTTATTAAGATGTCTTAAAAGTAGTTTGTGCCTGCATGCGCCTTACCCCAAATCTTACTTCAGTCAAGTACAAGAATAATATTTGTGGTGTAAGATATGCCACAGCTCATCATGAATAAGGTCACGCCACATGCTGTATTGTGAAGCGCTGCGGAATATGTTGGCGCTATATAAATAAAAAATATTATTATTATTATTATTTATTATCTCCCCTTATTTTGACAGAGCATTCCAAAACTGTTGTGAAAATATGAAGGCACAAAATTCTTGTGCAACCTCATGTTGTATAAAAAATGTGCAAATTTTAAAGTGTTTTACCAGTGGTGTAACTACCGAGGTTGCAGAGGTAGCAAATGCGATGGGGCCTGGCAGGGGAGGGGCCCAGGCCGCCCTGTAGAGAAGCAGCCGCTATTGTCAGTGCTGAGCTGTACTGCTCCTGACTTCCTGTACTTTGAAATACAAGAAGGCAGGCAGTGCTTGGCTCTGCCCTTCCAGTCTCGGGGAAGCACTTGGCTCCACTGCCTCAAGTCTCTGTGAAGCTGCTGTTCCGGTCTCTTATCACTGGCTCTCCTGATACAGTGTGAAGTGATCCGGCCCGGCCTCTGCAGAAGGTAGATCAGCAGGTGAGGGCAGCAGTGATTCTGTGACTGCACAGTGTCAACTAAAGTATGATGCAGGAGACCTTAGTCTGCCTGCTTCCTCCCAGCAGCACAGGCAGTGGTACAGCTGAATGTTTATCTGCCTCCCCTCTCCCTCACTCTGTTCAGTGACCACCATTACCGATCTCCAAGCAAAACTTTGAAATCTGGGAGGGGGGATGATAGATGGGGGTTGGGGCTGCCACAGAATTTGTCACATATAATGTGATCAGTGGAGGAAGCATTTGAAGGCAAGCAGCAGTGCCCATATATATCTAGCAGGATGGAGACCATTTATACAGCATTATGGAGGACATATATACAGCAGGATGGAGGACATATATATAGCTGGATGGGGGACATACATATAGGTGGATGGAGGACATACATATAGCTGGATGGAGGACATATATATAGCTGGATGGAGGACATGTATATAGCAGGATGGAGACCATATATATAGCAGGATGGCGGACATATATACAGTAGGATGGAGACAATATATACAGTGTTATGGAGGACATATATACAGCAGGATGGAGGACATATATATAGCTGGATGGAGGACATGTATATAGCAGGATGGAGACCATATATATAGCAGGATGGCGGACATATATACAGTAGGATGGAGACAATATATACAGTGTTATGGAGGACATATATACAGCAGGATGGAGGACATATATATAGCTGGATGGAGGACATACATGTAGCTGGAGGGCGGACATGCATATAGCTGTATAGAGGACATATATACAGCTGGATGGAGGACATGTATATAGCAGCATGGAGGCCATATATACAGCAGGGTGGAGGACATATATACAGTAGGATTGAGACCATATATATAGCTAGATGGAGGACATATATACAGTAGGATGGAGACCATATTTATAGCTGGATGGAGGACACATATATAGCTGGATGGGGACCATATATACAGCAGGATGGAGACCATATATGTAGCAGGATGGGATACCATATATATAGCAGGATGCAGGACATATACCATATATAGCAGGATGGGTGACCATATATCTAGGAGGATAGAGACCATATACCATATATGGCAGGAATGATGAATATATTTAGAGTAGGATGGGTGACCATATATCTAGCAGGATAGAGACCATATACCATATATAGCAGGATGGATGACCATATATAGAGTAGGATGGGATACCATATATACAGCAGGATGTGAAACCATATATATACAGCAGGATGTGAGACCATATATACAGCAGGGTGGAGACCATATATGTAGCAGGATATGAGACCATATATATAGCAGGATGGAGACCATATATATAGCAGGATGGAGACCATATATATAGCAGGATGGGAGACCATATATACAGCAGGATGGGAGACATATATACAGCAGGATGCAGGGTTGTAACAATGGAGGTCGCGAATCGGCCCGGAGGTACAGGGGCCTGCGACTGCCAGTCACTGACCCCAGCGCCTGCTTCACATGTGCATCCACGAGGGGGGGCCAGGTCCAAATTTTGCACCAGGGCCCATCAAACTCTAGTTATGCCACTGTGTTTTATTGATTATTCAGGGCCTACGAGTTCACTTTCCATGCTGTGCCACCACATGGAGAACTGAGTATTACATACAACCCCTGGCAAAAATTATGGAATCACCTGGCTAGGAGGATGTCCATTCAGTTGTTTAATTTTGTAGAAAAAAAGCAGATCACAGACATGGCACAAAACTAAAGTAATTTCAAATGGCAACTCTCTGCCTTGAAGAAACACTAAAAGAAATCTTGAAAAAAAATGTGCTAGCCAGTAACTTTTGTAGACCAAGCAGGGGAAAAAATTATGGAATCACATAATTCTGAGGAAATAATTATGAAATCACCCTGTAAATTTTCATTCCCAAAATTAACTCCTGCATAAAATAAAATCTGCTCTTTAGTCTGCATCTAAAAAGGAGTGATCACACCTTGGAGAGCTGTTGCACCAAGTGAACTTACATGAATCATGGCTCCAACACGTGAGATGTGAATTGAAACAAAGGAGAGGATTATCAAACTTTTAAAAGAGTGTAAATCAATACACAATGTTGCAAAAGATGTTGGTTGTTCACAGTCAGCTGTGTCTAAAATCTGATCCAAATACAAACAACATGGAAGGTTGTTAAAGGGAAACATACTGGTAGACCAAGGAAGACATCAAAGCGTCAAGACCGGAAACTTAAAGCAATATGTCTCCAAAACAGGAAATGCACAACAAAACAAATGAGGAAAAAATGGGAGGAAACTGGAGTCAATGTCTGTGACCAAACTGTAAGAAACCACCTAAAGGGAATGGGATTTAGATACAGAAAAGCTAAACAAAAGCCATCATTAATACCTAAAGAGAAAAAAACAAGGTTACAATGGGCTAAGCAAATGCAATCGTGGATTGTGGATGACTGGATGAAAGTCATATTCAGTGATGAATCGCGAATCTGCATTGGGCAAGGTGATGATGCTGGAACTTTCGTTTAGTGTCGTTCCAATGAGATTTATAAAGATGACTGCATGAAGAGAACATGCAAATTTCCACAGTCATTGATGACATGGGGCTGCAAGTCAGGTAAACGCACTGGGTAGATGGCTGTCATTACATCTTCAATAAATGCCAAAGTTTACATTGATATTTTGGACAGTTTTCTTTTCTAATCAATTGAAAGGATGTTTGGTGATGATGAAATCATTTATCAAGATGATAATGCATCCTGCCATAGAACAAAAACTGTGAAAACATTCCTTGAAAGAAGGCACATAAAGTCAATGTCATGGCCTGCAAATAGTCCGGATCTCAATCCAACTGAAAATCTTTGGTGGAAGTTGAAGAAAATGGTCCATCACAAGGCTCCAACCTGCAAAGCTGATCTGGCAACAGCAATCAGAGAAAGGTGGAGCCAGATTGATGATAAGTACTGTTTGTCACTCATTAAGTCTATGCCTCAAATGCTGCAAGCTGTTATAAAAGCAAGAGGTGGTGCAACAAAATACTAGTGATGTATTTGAGTGTTGTTTTGTTTGTTTGTCATGATTCCATAATTGTTTCCTCAGAATTGAGTGATTCCATAATTTTTCCCCTGCTTGGTCTACAAAAGTAACTGTTACTGACTACCACATTTTTTATCTTGATTTCTTTTAGTGTTTCTTCAAGGCAGAGATTTCCCATTTGAAATGACTTTAGTTTTGTGCCATGTCTGTGATCTGCTTTTTTTCTACAAAATTAAACAACTGAATGGATATCCTCCGAGCCAGGCGATTCCATAATTTTTGCCAGGGGTTGTATACAACCCACAGCAAGAGGCTTTCTTTGTAGCAACCAAAAGATGGGAATTTAATATCCCTGTAAAATGCAATGCAATCTATTCCCACTCATAAAGAACCATCCTACTTCTAACTCAGAATTCCCAATTAGAACATATAAAATAAGTTTTATAAACTAAAATCTTTAAAGACTACTAAGGCTATGTTCACATGTTGGGTTTTTGTTCAGTTTTTCACACCAGTTTTTGTGAGCCACTCCTGGTTTTATTTACAAATATTGAGGTCAAATACTGACCAAATACTCAATGTATGAACATGGCCTAACAGAAATACATCACCACTTCTGTATTTTTCAACCACTCCTGGTTTTGTTTACAAATATTCGGGTAAAATATTACCAAATACTCAATGAGAGCACATAGCCCAATAGAAAGACGTCACAAATTCTGATTTTTCTAAGCCACCCCTGGTTTTGTCTACAAAACTGACCAAAAACTCAACTTGTGAATGTAACATTACACAGCTGATTAATGTGTCACATTGCAATTGGTTGGTGTATATATACATATATATATATATATATGAGTCGGTCGACAGGGTAGGGGGTACTCGGATACCAGGACAGGGGGTTACTTCGGTGGGGGATCACGGCTGGTCAGTTCCCAGTTCCATGCCCTGGACCCTCAGTGGCAGGGGTGGGGGTGATGATGATGGGGGAAATGGTAACATTACGCAACCTGTGGTACCTGGTAATGTGGATACCAGCGCTGCGGCCGGCCGCTGAGGTGATGGAGGTGCAGCTCAGAGTAGTACAGCTCCCCACAGGTGGAGCTTTACCTCAGGGCAGCGGGTGTAGATGAGGGGAGTAGTAGTCCTCACCGATTTGATGCTGAGGCCCTCTGGGCGCCAGAGGAAAGGAGCACAGACACCACCTCAACTCAAACGCTTCTTTACTGGTACTGGCAGATGATATTGTACACAGTCATAGTCTGATTTAGCGGGGACATAGCCACAGATTTTGAGGTAACTTTGCAGAGTCTGTCGATGGTACCCTCTTACAACTTTCAGGGTCTGTATTCCTCTTTACTCTCTTTCACCACTCTGAAGAGCTCCTTCGCCAGTCCCCTGGTCTGCTACTATTAGGTAAGATGAGAGTGAAAGCACATAAGCCTCCCGCCACCGGAATTTGTTCCTTTCCCTAACGCGTCCGGGACCTTTTTGGAACTGAGATGGAGGTACAGTCTGTGGGGCTATGGCTCCCTTCTGTTGGTCCCACAGCTTGTCGGTTCACAGTCAGGAATAGACCTCTGACTGTCTCGGCTCCGGTTTTGACCCTGGACTCCCCAGCCGGCTCCTACCAGTCCTGGATTGTCCCCTCCGGTTTCTGGGTCACCCCTCTCCAAAGAGGTGCCCTCCTGTCATGAACGCTGACAGGCACGTCCTCTCTGGCTGCCTTCCCAGCACTTTCTGACTAGAATTAGCTCAACTGTCACTCAAATCTTCCGCTTTACTCTAAGCTCCACCCCCTGGACCTACTGAATATACGGTCCCTATGCTAAGTTGGGCTAGTGTATGGGTGCTTAGGACAGACTCTGCATGAAAGCCCGTATCCATGGCTACGGAGGCACTACACCTTCTGTTTGGTATGCAGTACCTCCCTGTGGCGCCTTCCCATAGGGGTGCCACATATATATATATAGGGTGGGCCATTTATGTGGATACACTTAAATAAAATGGGAATGGTTGGTGATATCAATTTCCTGTTTGTGTCACATTAATTTATATGGGACATAGATGGTGACAATGGCGGCCGTTTTGAAGTCAGCCATTTAGGTGTATCCATATAAATGGCACACCCTATAAATGACCCACCCTGTATTTATATATGCATATATATGTAACCTCATCCCCTTTAACTAACTCAAGTCACACACAGTACCTTACCTCTAAACAAAGGCTTGGACAGAATTGTCTTTCTACTGAGCAGTAGAAGGGTTTAGAGAGATAAAGCATAAAAGAAATTCTGCAGCAGTCAACTAGCTATTGATATCAATGTGACCAAATTCACCATTGATGTAGTATCAATATATTGATTATATTGAGTTCAGTAAATAAGACATATTACGAGCTGTTACTCACTCAAAGTAGTTAATGTCGGGGAATTCTTAGTAAAGGGCATTATTATAATAAATTACAATAGTGTAAGCTCTTTTTGTAAAAATGTTAAAACATTATCCGATAATGAGCAAATATTATGGCTGTGATATCACTTTTTGGTGAACAGTTATATCTCTTAGTCCACATAAAAGAATTATAATTGTCATACTGACAAGGAATCAGTTGTTTTGCTTCATTAGCAGTCGTACTCTAAATGTGTCTGAATCTGAGCTTTCTTTTTCATTTAAGTATCGTGTTTTCCATGAGAATGAGATAAAAAGTCAGATATTTAGTTCTCAAGTGCTAATGCAAAATCTATAATGGAAACCCTGATACTGGTCCCTTCAAGTGTGACAAATTACCTTTTAAGGCCTCCTTAAAGGGAATCTTTCAGCAGGTTTTGGCTATTTAAGCTGAGGACAGCATGCTGCAGGAGTTAAAAAAAAAATTCAATAGCCCCTCTCTTAACAGTGTGTGCTATTGTTTACATAGCATAAAGGCTTTATCACTTAGTGATTACCATTATTGGACTACATTGTCAAGCACAGTCCGACATACCAGGTCCTGTGATTGACACCTCAATGTAAATGGAAAATCTCTATTGAGAGACTGGTGTGGGCAGGGGCAGATCTCTGGGCTCTGCTACATGGCTAAAACTAAATGCTTTGATTATGTCAGAACGGCTGCAGCCAGTAATCAAAGTAAAACATCACTGAATTCAGAATCTCTTTGCCTACAATTTGCTGTGCTCAGATGAGGTAGCATAAACCTGCTGACAAATTACCTTTAAAGGGTTGTTCTCATCATCCTTATCAGGATTGCACAAGTTCCCAGCCACCACTTCCTGCATTTTGCGATTAATACTTTCCTGCTTGATTGACAGCTTGCATCATTAGTAACATCTCACCTCTGGTCTGAACTGCCTATTCCCCAATTCTACAAGTATTGCCTCTGCAGCATTAATTCCTTCACCCTCAAGTCTCTTTTTACCTTCCTGACTAGTCCAAATTGTACAATTTTGACCAATTTCACTTATGAGTAATATATCTGGAATGCTTCAACATATCCCAGTGATTTTGAAATTGATTTTTTTTCTGACACATTCTTGATAATAGTGATAAATTGTAGTCGATTTAACATGTCTTTATTGATGAAAAATGGAAAATTTAACAAAAAATTACAACATTTAGCAATTTTGAAGCTTTGAATAATCATGCTCTTAAACCACTCAGTCCACGTGCTCACATTGAGTATTTGGTGAGTTTTTACCTGAGTATTTGTAAGGCCTCATGCACACATTGAGTATTTGGTGAGTTTTTACCTCATTATTTGTAAGGCCACGTGCTCACATTGAGTATTTCATGAGTTTTTTACCTCAGTATTTGCATACCTCCCAACCGTCCCGGATCCAGCAGGACAGTCCCGATTTTGAACTTCCGCCCTGCTGTCCCGGCCGGGAGGTTACATTTCCCACACTGCACACTGTTACATTTCCCCTAGACATTTTAGCTCTGTGTGTCACGGCCCATCAGTGCTCTGCCACGAATATCTAGTTCACGTCTTTTTTTTTTCTTTGAATAAAGTTTCATGCCACTCATGACATGCAGGGATTGCTGACACTGCCCTGTGCGGCTCTGTGACCTCGGCAGTCCCCTCCACACTCTGCTCTCCCTCACCCCAGATGTGGCCGAGGATTTGTCAATCGTTCTGCACTGAGACTGCAGGGCCCAGCATCAGTGAGGGAAGAGGGACGTCGCTCTGTTGCAGAAGGTGAGCGGGGACAAGTCTGTGCTGGAGGTGGAGGGGATAAACACAAGGCAGTCTTCCCTGAGGAGAGGGGAGAGGAGTGCAGCCACAGGAGCCCCCTCCCTCCTGTAATCTCACTATCAGCTCAGCTGTCGGGAGTAGGAGAAGTTGGAGAGAAGAAGGAGGCCTCCTGTGTGATGATTCCAACTTCAGGCCTCCCCCAATGCTGTACTGCCACTGAAGAAGAAGAGACTGAGTATATATGTGTTCATGTATGTATGACAGTATGTGTGATGTGTGTGTGATGCTGTGAGAGTGATGCGTGTGCTGTGTGTAAGTGATGTGTATGTTAGTGATGTGTGTGGTGTGTGAGAATGATGCGTGTGTTGAGGAATGTGTGTGCTGTGTGTGAGTGATGCATGTGGTGTGTGAAAGTGATGTGTGAGTGAAGTGTGGGGTGTCTGATCTGAGTGTGATGCGTGCGTGAGCAATGAGTGTGGTGTGTGTGAATAATGTGTGTGCTGTGTGTGAGTGATGCATGTGTTAGTGATGTGTGTGAGAGTGATGCTTGTGTTAGAGTGATGTGTGTGATGTCTGAGTGAAGTGTGTGTGAGTAATGCGTGTGCTGTGTGACTGATGCGTGTGATGTGTGAATAATGTGTGTGGTGTGTGGAATGTGTGTGCTGTGTGTTAGAGTGATGCATGTGTTAGTGTGATGCGTGTGAGAGATGCATGTGTGTGAGTGGTGCATGAGTTAGAGATGCGTGAGTGTCAGTAATGCGTGTGCTGTATGTGAGTAATGCATGAGTTATAGTGATATGTGTGAGAGTGATACCTGTGTGTGTGATGTGTGAGTGATGCGTGTGATGTGTGTGTGTGATGTATGTGTGTGAGTAATGCGTATGATGTGTGAGTGATGTGTGGTGTGTGAGAGTGATGTGTGTGTGCTGTGTGTGAGTGATACGTGTGATGTGTGACTGCAGGTGAAATCTACTTCATTATCTGCATTTACAGAGTTAACACTGTTTTCTGTGGTGTTACATAGGACTGCAGGAGACATCTACTACATTATCTGTACTAATAAATATCACTGTGTTATCTGTGATGTTACATAGGACTACAGATGACAACTACTACATTATCTGTACTGTTACCACAGTGTTATCTGTGATGTTACATAAGACTGCAGATGACATATACTACGTCATCTGTACTCAGAGATATCACTGTTATCTGTGATGTTACATAGGACTGTAGGTGACATCTACTACATTATCTGTACTAAGAAATATCACTGTGTTATCTGAGGTATTACATGGGACTGCAGGTGACATCTATATTATCTGTATTCAGAGATATCACAGTGTTATCTGTGGTGTTATATAGGACTGCAGGTGACATCTACTACATCTATACTCAGAGCTATCATCGTGTTATCTGTGATGTTACATAGGACTGCAGGTGACATCTACTACATTATCTGTACTCAAAACAATCACTGTTATCTGTGATGTTACATAGGACTGCAGGTGACATCTACTAGATTATCTGTAATCCGAGATATATTACTGTGTTATCTGTGGTGTTACATGGGACTACAGATGACAACTGCTACATTATCTGTACTGTTACCACAGTGTTATCTGTGATGTTACATGGGACTGCAGGTGACATCTACTATATTATCTGTATTCAGAGATATCACAGTGTTATTTGTGGTATTACATAGGACTGCGGGTGACATCTACTACATTATCTTACTAAGAGATATCACTGTTATCTGTGGTGTTACATAAGACTGCAGGTGACATCTACTACATTATCTGTACTCAGAGATATCACTGTTATCTGTGGTGTTACATAAGACTGCAGGTGACATCTACTACATTATCTGTACTCAGAGATATCACTGTTATCTGTGGTGTTACATAGGACTGCAGGTGACATCTACTGTATTTTTTGGACTATAAGATTCTTTTTTCCTCATAAACTTTGGGGAAAGAGGGGGTGCTTCTTGGATCCAACAAACAAGAACGGACAGCAC
>JARQOC010000003.1:470086764-470158094 GCA_033576535.1 Allobates femoralis
AGCATACACATATGGCGGCTGCATGAAACAATGGCATCTCTTCATGCCTTGAGAAATCAGAACATGCCCCTATCACGTGATGGAAATGACATCCTACCTGGAAGGAGCCAATACTTTCTAGTATCTACCTTTCGTCTGTATCCAGCCTCACCTGTCCATTCTCCTCCTTCTTGGATTTTGCCATGGTCATGTGACCGTCTTCTAGCAAGCTACTGATGGGAAGGCCCCACCTATTTCTTTTCCCATCCAATCAGAACAGTCAAAAAATGTTGGAGCAAAGTTTGAAAATGAGGGTTCTTTGGTGCCTTATGTGCCCTGTATATGTGCTCTGCTGAGTGCACTGCTTCACTTCACTATGGGAGTCAATGCTGGAACCAGAGGATGTCACGTTTCAGGAGACAAAGGTGAGGGCAGCGTGGGCGTGATACCAGACATGTGTCCGGTACCAAAAATGGCCTCATGTATGGTACAATGTGAGGAATGTGGTGCCCTGCCTGTTATAGATAGTGTGATCATCGTATTTTCCTGCAGCCTCCAGTGTAGAGCTTGTAATGTGTCCTATAGTGGTGCACGGCTGCGCGCCATCAGGGGGTGCTATACACAGTACTGTGGACTCAGGGTACCTTTACACGCCGCTACTGGCGGGTGGATACAACCAGCTACAGGCTACAAATGTAGCTTGTAGCGGCAAAATACCCCGTAGTAGCGGCGTGTGAAGATGGTAGGAGGCACCCGGCAACAGATGTATCTGTTTCCGAGCACTGCCCTGATACAGGTGGCTACACAGGCGATTGTAGCAAGCTGTATCGGCGTGTAAAGAAGGAACAGAAGGGTTGTTTCTACACCATGCTATGTACCTGGTATGTAGCTGGGGCGTGACACAGGCTCCGGGTTACCGCGCCCCATCAGCGATCATTGGAGGAAGCTCCTGCATTACGATTGGTAGTCGCTGCATAGGGAGGCATATTTAAGGAGCTGACCAGTCACACTACACAATTGCTCGAGCGTCATGTATTAGTCAGCCTCCTGCGCTGCCTGCCCAATCATGATGTTCTTGCTTTGTCCTTTGTCCTATCAGCGTACGGACGTCTCGTAATCCACAATTGTGGCACGCCTATGTGCTGTCCCTGCTGCACCAGGTCCGCCCATATTAGCTTGTTGTAGCGGTGTGTAAATGAGGTAAGGTAAGCTACAGATGGCTACTTGTGGCACCCGGCGGTGTATCCGGGGATAGATGTCACGTAGCGTAGCGAAACTTGTGGCGGCGTGTAAAGATGGTGCATTTACCGTTTGTAACCGTTTGTGAGTGCTCGTGCACGTGAAGTAACTGGTTGTATCCACCCGCCAGTAGCGGCGTGTAAAGGTACCCTCAGAGTAGGTGTCCATTTTGTTGGAGTCAGATTCAGGGAAATTGAGGACTTGCAGTCGGAGGTTTGGCTACTGACTGCACATCCCCGGCTCTGCAGGGCAGGCACTAGTCTCAGCCGTCCTGCTGTGTTGTATGATGGGGCAGCCCATAGTCTGTGCTGTCAGTACTAATTGGTACTAAAACGCATCAAATGAATTGGAAATGGCAAGAAAAATGCAGAAAAAATACAATAATCAGAAGATTAATATTAATAAGGGCATCTGAATGTCCGCCACTTGTAAATGGGAGTGGCTCGGGTGTGGTTAGGGGCATGGCTAAAATGTGCGTGGCGCAACGCGCGCCACATCTTTTGTCCCTCTTTCTGTTCTTCAAAAGTTGGGAGGTATGGTATTTGTACGGCGTGTTCACGCATTGATTATTTGGTGAAGGTTTTACCTCAGTATTAGTAAGACCATGTGCACACACTGAGTATTTGGTGAGGTTTTACCTAGGTATTTATAAGGCCACATGCACACAATTAGTATTTGGTGAGTTTTTACCTCAGTATTTGTAAGGCCACGTGCACAGATTGAATATTTGGTGAGTTTTTTACCTCAGTATTTGTAAGGCCACATGCTCACATTGAGTATTTGGTGAGGTTTTACCTCAGTATTTGTAAGGCCACGTGCTCACATTGAGTATTTGGTGAGGTTTTACCTCAGTATTTGTAAGGCCATGTGCACACATTGAATATTTGGTGAGTTTTTTACTTCAGTATTTGTAAGGCCACGTGCACACATTGAGTATGGCCAGGGTCACATTTGCGCTTTGACCCTGGCCTGCCGGATTCCGGTTTCAACTTAGAAATTTTTCCAGCACCGCATAGCGTTACAGCTATGCGGTGCTGGAAAACGCTGCCCTTAGTTACCCGATGTGTACCTTAACGACCTGTCACACAGGCAGTGGCTCGGAGTGCGATTTACAGCGCCGCACAGGAAACCGTTGCAGACAGCGTTTCCTGTGCGGCGCTGTAAATCGCACTCCAAGCCGCTGCCTGTGTGACAGGTCGTTAAGGTACACATCGGGCAACTAAGGGCAGCGTTTTCCAGCACTGCATAGCGGTAACGCTATGCGGTGCTGGAAAAATTTCTAAGTTGAAACCGGAATCCGGCAGGCCAGGGTCAAAGCGCAAATGTGACCCTGGCCTATTTGGTTAGTTTTTTACCTCAGTATTTGTTAGGGTCGCTTTACACACACCAACTTCTGTGTCCAACTTCTGAACAGATCTCTGGTTGCAGTGAAATCATGGACACATTGTTCCATTGTACACAGCCACAAAATGGAACAATGTGTCCATGGTTTCACTGCAACCAGAGATCTGTTCAGAAGTTGGAAGCAGAAGTTGGTGTGTGTAAAGCGGCCCTAAGACCTTGTTCACGCATTAAGTATTTGGTGAATTTTTTGCCTCAGTATTTGTAAGACCTTGTTCATGCATTAAGTATTTGGTGAGCCAGACATTTTTAGTTTTTTGAATGACCAATAAAAAAAGGACCACACAGTTTGTGCAATTTTTCCTGAGGGAACCAATATCGTACATGTAATCGGGAACTACTTTTCAGGCTCAATTCAGTATTGAAGAAGTGCCATATAGTATAGTGCAGATTTTGCTGTTATGGTGTGCGCGTGTCATGTCTCATTGGCAGAGTCCCTGAGTTGGCAGAAAAGCAGAGCCCCCCCATAAGTGACGCCATTTTACAAACAAAATTTTAAATCATTGAGTGGCAAAGAAAAAAAAAATTACATTTTTACTACACATATTATTTTTAGCCCCAGATTTTACAATTTCACAATAGGTAAAAATGGCACCAAAATTTGGCACACAATTTCAGCTGAATTTGGCAATACTCCATAAGTGACTGTACAGTACTGTTTAGCCATATGGTGAGACTCAGAGGGGAAGGAGCGCAAGTTGACTTTTGAAGCTCAGATTTTCTTAGTTGACTCCATACACAGAGTCTCTAGGTGTGAGAAGAGAAAAAAAACCCTTTGAGTGACCCTATTTTGGAAATTACACCTCTCTGGGAATTTATCCACAGGTCTACTGATGATTTTGACTCCATGGCAATTTTCCAGAAGCAAGAAGCAATGAATAATGCTGAGTGAAAATTGCAAGTCTGCCATTGTTGTGTCCATACATTCTAGCGCTCAGTACATTGTAGTGACCTGCTCATGCTTCTGTAGAGACAGACACTGTAAATTTTGTGGGCTCTCCACACTAAAGAAATTCCAAATATGTGAACGCTAAATTTGCTTTAGGCACACTATGGGGCACCGAAGGCAGTAGGCATTTGAATTTTGAGTTTTTTTTTTCTTTTTGTGTAACGGTGGACATTTTGCTTTTCCAGAGCCTTTTTACTACCAGTACGGTTAAAGCAACCTCTATTTCCATTGATAGATGACGGACCTGAGTGGGGACTTGTTTTTGTGCAATGAGTTGACGCTTTTATTGGAAACAGTTTAAAGTGTAATTTCATTTTAAAAAAATAACACAATACTGCACTAGTTGCTAATGATGGGCCACATAGCAGCTAAGATAATGCTTTTTTGTGCCATATGACTTATTTTCTCACATTTTTCTGTGCTCTTTTAAAAACTATATTTTATGGCTGTGTGGGTGTGACCAGCAGCTGATACAAGAAGTGCAATGTGACAGCAGAGAAGGGGTTAACAGAGATCATGACTGAGCTGTGTGGAGCCAGATAACAAATCAGAGAAAATTGTGTCAAGGAAAAAGGAGTTTGCAGTGATCCTGACATTCTGACATTGCTCAGCACTGTGCTCTAGCCTGCAGTAATCTGATACATTGTCCCTCATCAGATGCAGTCAGCAATGTGGATGCTGTGTAGGCTCGACCCCCTTTAACCTATGGTTACATGCCCTTGATTCAATGTGAGAAGCTTGAAGATAGATTTGACTGAGAATGAACATATATCTGCTTCAGACACAGTCTAGTGTGGACACCTTGTAAAATATTCATGAATGAATTTCAACAGAATTCTTTTATAAAGTACTAGCTGGGTGCCCGATGCAGATGCATCGGGATTCTAGCAGAGCGAGTCTCTGACTCGCAATGGCCGCTTCGCGGCCAATGCTTCGCGCTGCTAAGTCGACTCACCATGCCCGCTGCGCGGGCATAGCGAGTCGCCTTAGAACTGCTCGCAATGGCCGCTGCGCGGCCAATGCTTCGGGCGTATCCACATGACGACATTGACTCGCAGCGTGAGCGGACTCAAAAGGGGCAAAAATCCCATTCGTGATTAGATACAGTTGTGGCCAAAAGTATTTTTTCATTGAAGACAAATTAAATGAAGATAATAATACCAAAGAATGTGTGATTGCAATCATTTTCAGGAAGAAACTGAGTATTATCTGACAGCATTGCAGGGGTGACAATTCTTTTGGCCACAACTGTAATTGAAAGTTTATTAAAATCTCTTGCTCTACATGATTATTAAATGAAAAGTTAAACGGCATTACACTTTAAATGAATGTTTGGATCACATTTATTTTGTGTTCTACGCTGAGCAGTTACATTGTTTTTTTTATCTAAATATCTGTCTGCATGACATGATTTAGATGAAACCTCAGATGGATAGATTTACTATCATGAAGGAAGCAGCATTAAACTAGATTCTCTCTTTATGCAGTGATATTCTTCTTTACAGTAGTACACAAATGTGTGGTCAACCACAAGGACTGAGGAGTCAGAGTCAGGGTTCGGAGTCAGTGCCCATTTTAGAGGAGTTGGGTTGAAGTTGGCGTCAGCATAAAATGGATCGACTCCTACAATATATAATGAATTGGGTACAGTGGTTCAATGCAGTGTGTGCTGAATATTATTAGAAATTATTACGTTCTATCTAAATGGCTTGATTATTGTATCATAATAATGATTAAAGGCCTGATGTTCATACTGCACTACAATAAATTTATCACTAAACAAGGACCGTGCATGAGGGAGTCGGAATCGGAATCGTGGAGTCGGATTCAGGGAAATTGAGGAGTCTGAGATTTGGCTTACCGACTCCACAGCCCAGTCAACCACTCTTTTATGCATGTCTAAGGCTGGAGCCACACTGTCATGCATCAAACACGGAGCATGTTTGATGCATGATAGTGATGCGTGTGTAGTGCGTGTTTTGTGTGAGTGTGTTTCGAGTGTGGTGCATGTGGGTGAGTATGCATGGCTGTATGCATGTGAGTGTGCTGAATGAGTTAGTGTGTGGTGCGTGTCAGTGTGATACTGTCCAAGGTCCTGAAGTTTGGTCGACGGGATTTGTCAGCTTGTAATCCCGCCAAGCAAATTTCTAGACAGCCGACAGCATTTACCGGCATTAATTTGAAATAGTAACTAATCATCTTTCACCGCTGTTACAGTAGCGGGGAAAGATGATTCATAAAAACACAGCCGCTGTTGACAGTTTGAATTTGGCGGGGCTAACCTGCATATTAATTCCATCTGCAGCCTCCGTGTTGCATGTCAGCTGTGAGGCTGCAGATGCGGCTAATAAGCCGGTTTATGCAGGGTTTGTGTGGTGCCAGCTTGTGTCTGGGTATGTCCACACTCCCTGGACACAAGCTGACATTACAGAATGTGTCAGCAGGGATTAATGAAGTTTATTAATAAAAGCCGGCAATTACCGCTAATCAGTAAATCACTGTATTTGCCGGGCAGCTCCAGCACTCAGGAGCTGTCCACGCTACTGTAGTATAAGAGCGTAAAATGACAGCGTCTGTCCTTGGTTCTGAAATTTCACTCTCTTATTATTGTGCATAGCTAGTTAAATCTGGGTGCTGACCATGGTCCTGAAACTTTTAAGATTGTGATCAGCACCCAGCTTTAACCAACTATGCACTGTAATAAGAGAGTGAAATTTCAGAACCAAGGACAGCGGCTGTCATTTTACGCTTTTATACTACAGTAGCATGTACAGCTCCTGGGTGCTGGAGCCGCCCGGCAAATACAGTAATTTACTGAATAACACTAATTGCCGGCTTTTATTAATAAACTTCATTAACCCTGCAAAAACCGGCTTATTAGACGCATCTGCAGCCTTACAGCTGACATGCAGCACAGAGGCTGCAGATGGAGTTAATGTGCAGGTTAACTCCGGCAAATTAAAAATGTGGACAGTGGCTGTGTTTTCATGATTCATCTTTCACCACTGCTGTCACAGCAGTGAAATATGATTGCATACTGTTCCGGGAAACAGCAGCGATGTTTGAATACATTGTAATAGCATATGTGTATGACTATCACACAGTGTGCTGTATGGGTGCATACTTTGAATGGGTACTCACATTAGGAAATCGCGTCCAATCACAGCATGCTGCGATTGAACTCGCATTTCTCTCGCAATGCGAGTGCAGTGCATGTAAAAAGAACTAATGGGACAAGTATCATTTAATGATACTGGTCCGAGTGCAATGCGAGTCTCCCTCGCATTGCACTCACGCGAGGGTGTGCCTTCAGCCTACAAAGAAGGACACCCACTATATCATAGGACAGACTGCTGGTTTCAAACTGCAGGATTTTCCCTGATCAGTGTCCATCGGGTTTGTGTGCCAAAGCCAGTAGTGTCTCCAGAACTCAGAACAGGTGTCAACCTTTCAATCATATTTTTCCTCTGCAAGTTCCTTTCTGGTTTTGGCACACAAACTGGATGGACAGTGATCATGGAAAATCATGCATTGTGAAACCAGTCCAAGATGACTCCCTATGCCTCATTATAGAAAATGTTTAATTTGCGGGTGTTTTTGGAATCAAGTATTTCAGAGTTTTATATTTAAAGACCAATGTAGGTACTTGGCATATAGTGCAATATAAATGTGAGCTGAATGTTACTGCAATCTTTGGAAGGCAGAATGAATAAATCAAATTCAAAATTTTATTTTATTTTTTGGATCAGTGCACCTACAGTGATACAATATTTATATAGTTTTTTTATGGTTGGCTACTATGACAAACGAAAAATACGCTTTTTTGCAAAAAATAAGTATTTGCATCACCATATTTTGGGAGCAAAACATTTTCTGTATTTCTGCCTACAGAGACATGGAAGGACTTATTTTTTGCAGGAAGAGTTGATGTTTTTATTGGTTCCTTTTATGGGACATTTTTTGATTGCTTTTTATTAAGATTTTTGAGAGCCAAAATGAATAAAAACCAGCAATTCAGGAGTTTGTTTTTAGGATTTATTTCTAGAAATTATGGAAAGTTTAAAGATGTGTATATCTGACCAGGATCAAAGGAAGGTCTGGCAAAATAATTTTATAGAAATTTCAAAAATGTAATTTTATTGATGTATCAAAAAAGGCAAACAAAAACACACTCGGATAAAAACAATTACCGTATATACTCGTGTATAAGCCGACCCGTGTATAAGCCGACCCCCCTACTTTTGCCCCCAAAAACTGGGAAAACTTATTGACTCGCGTATAAGCCGAGGGTGGACTCCAGCACAAGTATACAACCCCCAGCAGTGAGGTATACAGCCCCTAGCAGTGTGGTATACAGGCCCTCCCAGTGGTATACAGGTCCCAGCAGTGTGGTATACAGCCACCAGGACAGGTATACAGCCCCCAGCAGTGAGGTATACAGGCCCCCCCAGTGGTATACAGGCCCCAGCAGCATGGTATACAGCAGGCCCCCAGGGGTATATACAGCAGGCCCTCAGGGGTATATACAGCAGGCCCCCAGGGGTATATACAGCAGGCCCCCAGGGGTATATACAGCAGGCCCCCAGGGGTATATACAGCAGGCCCCCAGGGGTAGATACAGCAGGCCCCCCCCATCATGAGAAGAGCCCCCCACACTTTGCAGAGCCCCCCCCCGCTGCATTATCTTACCATCCAGGGTCTTCTTCACCGCGGGTCCTGCAGTCCATCCTAGCGCGCTGTGTTCCCGGTCTCTTGTGACCCGGCGGTCACCGTGGAATGACGTCATCGCGCCGGGTCACGTGATGATGACTGCAGGACCCGTGGATGGTAAGATAATGCAGCGGGGGGGGCTCTGCAAACTGTGGGGGGCTCTTCTCATGATGGGGGGGCTAGTGCCACTGGGGGGCTGCTGTATACACTGGGGGCTTTATGCACGGCTCCCCCTGCCGCTGTGATGGGCGGGGGGAGCCGTGCACATCTAATGAGCGGCCCCACGTGATGGGCCGCTCATTCAGCAGCCTCCCCCCGCCTCCTACATGGAGAAGTTACCGTATTGACCCGTGTATAAGCCGAGGGGCTGACTTTTCAGCCCAATTTTTGGGCTGAAAAACTCGGCTTATACACAAGTATATATGGTAAATTTGTACATGGAGCCCACAACACAAATTGGATATGGAACATCTTCTGAGGCAACCTGACTCAAGAAACATGTAAAGGTACCTTTACACATCGCAACTATCACTGGTGATCGGAGGCAACTGAACGTGCGCGTTTTTGACGGTTGTCTCCGAACGCCGATGCCGCATTTAGACGCCGCAATTGCGTCATCAACCCAAGGGAACGTGGTTCTCCGGAAGTTGAAGCTGATCCTGCTGGAAACATCCGGTTGAATCCCATCGCCAATTCACACGCTGCAATCACTAAGGGAATGTGGGTGTACCTGTGCAGCGGCTCGAATACATAGGCATGCCAAACTCCGCTACGGCGCGCCCAAACTCCAATCATTGGCCAACGCAATAGCGTCATGATTGGCCAGCCTGCGCAGGAAGGCTGGCTAATACATGACGACATTGCAATTGTGTAGTGTGAATGGGCAGTTCTTTAAATATGGCGCCCTGTGCAGGGACAGCCAATGGTAAGACAGTAGCCCCCACCAATCATCGCTGATGGGGCGCCGTCTCCATCACGCTGTGGCACGCCTCTAGGAAATCACTAGGTGATGCAGATTCCATCCCTATCGCCCGTTCACACGCCAAAACCAGGGCAATTCACCTTCTGGGTTGCCTCTGGTTTTAGAACACTGCTCTGAAATCGCCAGCGGGAGCAACTTTGAAAATCACCATCACTTTCCCCAATTACACGCCGCAACTTCGTAGCAATTTCAAGGCAACTGTGACAAAAATCCCGATTGCCTCTCAGTTGCTACACCGCAGTTGCGGCATGTAAAGGTACCTTAAGGTATTCCCTTAGGTGACAAGAAATAGCATGCTAGTCAATGTCACTAGAATCAGCAGATAGACACTGCCAATGATATTCTCAGATACAAACAATAAGATATGCAATAAATCATTTGGTGCACTATTCATGAACGGTTAACCACCCAATAGAAATAGCAACCCAGTGTCCATCAAATCGGAAGAAACAGCTGTTATTGACACCCTTGTATTAAATTTCTGAGCTGATATGTCCATGAACACAGGTCAATAATTCCATGTATGCATAGGAGCAATAAGTCCACATTGGGGTAGAATTATGCACAAAATCAGGTAATTTGATCAAAAAACTGAAAAAAGAGAAAAACTCAAAAATGTAGGAACTGGACATCATAAGAAGAGCAGAAAAATATAACCAAGCAGAAAAAAATCAAAGGGTTACAAACAATTCAGAGAGTTCTGACCTGACTGCATGAACCAATAATAGTGCAGATTACTGCAATAGTGATGTAAGCCGTTGAAGGGCTGAATAGTCATATCACCTGTATTAGGGCTACAATGTTGTGGGCTGATGGCAGAGGCAGCCTATCGCCCTACACGTGTTACTGCCGCATGGAAACTTCCTCAGGGGTAGGGAGCCTGCAGACACTGTGCTTTTGTGTCTTTAAATAATGTTTGTATGATGAATAGTAGCTGCCGTTGTGGATGCAGTCCTCCCTGCAGTGTCCAGAAATGTCTAGTACGCAGGTCAGGAGAGGAAGTGTATTCCCCGTCGCTAAGCGACGGCCACTCAAGCGTAGTTCAGAAGCGGAGCGGGAAGTGTTGTAGCCGTAGCGAAGTGACTGCTGTGCCTGTGCAGACCGGCCAGTCTAGAGCCACTCTGAGTAGATCCAGCAATCAGCAGGAACCGTCACTCATGGTCATTTGAGGATTAGGCAGTCAGATATTGCTAAGGCCAGCTTCACACTGCGTCTTGGATCCGATCCGTGGCTGTCAGGGTGAACAGGTGTCTGGTTCCTGGATCCTCCTGGATCGGGACAATCCGGCCCCATAGGCTCCTATGTTAGGGAGCGCCAAATTGCCCCGGATCCAGCAGGATCCGGGAGAAGGCAATTAGGGGAGATTTTTCTCCTCAGACACAAAAACGTTGCAAGCAACGTTTTTGTGTCCATGAGAAAAATCTGAATTCTCCCGGATTCTCCCGGAGAGATGGAAACCAGATGGCAGAAAGCTGCCATCTGGCTCCATCCGGCTCCATCTGGCCCCATAGGATACTATGGGACCAAAATCCGGTCCGGGGCTGTCTAGCTCAAGCTGACAGCAACGGATTGGATCCAAGATGCAGTGTGAAGGCAGTCTAAGAAGGGGAACACTTAAGGGCGTTTTACACACAGCCATATCGTTAACGATATCGCTGCAACATCACTTCTTTTGTGATGTTGCAGCGACCTCATAGCGATGTCGCTGCGTGTGACATCTCGCAGTGATCAGCTCACTGATCGCTAATCATTGCGGAATGGCCAGGACCATTTTTGGGTCGCTGGTCTGCCGCTGTCACACATGCATCGGCATGTGTGACAGGGGTAACGACCAACGATCCCCAGTCTGCTCCCGAGATCCTGAACGATCATAGCAACCGTCAGGTGTCGGGCACAGACTGGGTGATCACTGCTGACTCTGCCTGTGTGACAGCTTACTAGCGATCAGATAGCGATGTGCCAGCGATCCCAATCGTTGGTCGGGTCGCTGGCACATCGCCGCATCAAACCCGGCCTTTGTATATGCACAAGTACAATGTTAAATAAATGTTTCATTGATAAGTTAACTTAATAAAATAAAATGTTATATAGATGGTTAAGGAGTTTCGTTTCTGGTGCCTGTTAGGGAAGGTAAAATGTTAAATAAGTGCAGTTGTGGTCACATGTGGATAGTCTATGCTGTGAGCAACATACTCCAGTTTCCATTATTAAAGCTGGAGTAGGGAGAGCTATAATGAAATGTATAGAGTTAGACAAAAATAAATTAATTATGAACATAACAAGAGAGTAGAAATACTCATGATCAAATACCCCAGTATTTGTGAGAAAGATCATAAGATTAGTTCTTAAAAAAAGAAAAAAAGGAAAAAGGAAAAGTATGTATCTGTACTGAAGAGTACAGTTCGTTGCATGAGTTGGTTAAAGGGAACCTGACCCCTAAAAATCACCCCACAGCATATCAATAGCTGTCCCTGCACCTTCCTAATGGTATTCTACCTATCCCTTTATAACCTAAATGATTATTTTCAAAGTTTAAAAAACTGGTTTTCATCCTTACATAACTATTCCCCTCAGAAGTCGCAAAAGGCGTTCCCTGAGATTGAGTCTCGCCACCTCTGCCGCTTGTATTCACGCCCCGATGGGCTTGATAATGCTTCTGCAGCATCTTCGTCCTCCACCACGGGCGGATTAGCCGTTATGACACTAATCGTGTCATATCCGGCTCTAATGACGTCGGTACACCCTTTGGGCTCACTGCGCATGCGCAAGTTTTGCTTTATGGCAGCTCATCGCAGATGAGCTGCCATAAAGCAAAACTCACACATGCGCAATGCGCATCGTGAGGTCTGTCGATACACCCAAAGGGTGTACCGACGTCATCAGAGCCGGATATGATGTGATTAGCATCATAATTGCTAATCCGCTCATCGAGGAGGGCGAAGATGCTGCAGAAGCATTATCAAGCCCATCGGGGCGTGAATACAAGCGGCAGAGGCGGCGAGACTCAATCTCAGGAAACGCCTTTTGCGACTTCTGAGGGGAATAGAAGCTGCAGTTATGTAAGGATGAAAACCAATTTTTTAAACTTTGAAAATACTCATTTAGGTTATAAAGGGATAAGTAGAATACCATTAGAAAGGTGCAGGAACAGCTATTGATAGGCTGAGGGATGATTTTTAGGGGTCAGGTTCCCTTTAAATAAGTACTCTCTGGAGAATTTGTATACATGAGTGCTAAAAAAAGGTGGGATCCTGATTCCAATCATGATGTTAAGGTATATCAAATGTCATGAAGGGGGGTCAAGGAGTGCAATTGTACGGAAACTAGCAGTTATATGTAGCTAAGAGTTACCTGGTCAGAACAGCGCTTACAAGCTCTATAGAAAAAGGTTGTTAACAATATGCTTAATGCCTACTGTACTAGACCAGCCAACGCTAATAGACTGCAGTGGAGGTGAGCAACTTAAGCAAAGAGTAGTAAACAACAAGATGGATAAATAACCCTGTTCTTCAGAACAAGGAGGATTTAAAATAACAAGTAAATTCAAAAGTTGCTATTTTGTTTCAAGAATTTGTTTATTGTAACCATATAAGAACATGGGAATAACCTCCATTGCCCATGTAACCTTGTAACTTCTTTGCACACTATAATAACACTAAGGACATTATGATTTCTTAGGTTATTTGCACCAGGTGTGAACTGAATTGTATGTCAAGTGAAGTCTGCCCAAGGACTTAATAATTAGGGGAACCACAACCACCCCCATGCTCTCATTGCTGATCTAATTATTTTCTGTCTTTGACGCTCAGCTGGACAATATGATGAATGTCTCACTCATGACAGGGGAAGGGGAACAATAGTAATTAGATTTTTTTTGACCTTTATGTTTATGTTGGTTAAGACACTATGCCTGTGCTAGGTATATTAGTTTGTCTATGGGTTTCAATAATATAAAACAGATATACAGATGTATTATCTATGGTAAATTACTCAAGGAAAATATTTTTTCATATGGTGTCAATTTCCAAGCCATTCATCTATGTTTGTAACTTGTATGGAAAATTATAACAACTACTATTTGTGAGTTTATTCAAAGGAAGTTATGGTAGTCAGCAAAATGTCCTAATATTTAAATTGAGTCTTTCTGTAGGTTGTTTTTCTTTACATTTTATTTTAATTTTCATATCATTATGTATATGAAAATATCCTGATAACTTGCAATTTGAACCCCACACTAAAACTAATATTAGACTCATATGGCCTGTTTTGTATTGATCACTTTACAGTAGCCATAACATTATTAATAGCCGTCTGTAAACATCTCAAGGGCTGTCACACAGAGGGACCAGCTTTATTCACATTTTCACAAGTAAAGACTAGAAGCAATGGGATGAAACTGAATGGGGGAGACACAGGTTAGATATATCAAAATACTTTTTGACATTGAGGTTGACAATGAGTGGAACAGGCTGCCATGAGAGGTGGTGAGTTTCCCTTCAATGAAAGCCTTCAAACAGGGGCTGGACAGACATCTATTTGGGATGATTTAGTGATCCTGCTTTGAGCAGGGGGTCGGACCTGATGACCCAGGAGGTCCCTTCCAACTGTACCATTCTATGATTCTATGATCATCACCGCCAGGATAACAATGAGAGGTATCAGCTACATATAGATATTATATGATCGCACCATCCACAATAGATGATGAACACAGCTTGCAACCCACTTTTTCTGCCCTACGGCCTCTGCACAGACTCCAGAGCAAGCCTAAAAAAATCTCCTATATAATTCAATGAGCCAAAACCTGTCTATTGCTGACAGTGGTCTATATGACTGTTCTTAATTTCATATCTAAATGCTGATAACAACAGATTAAGGAAAATATCTCTCTTGATTATGTTTAAAATACAAAATAAAAAGCAACAGAAAATAAAAATAGATTAGAGAAAATTTTATTTGGATCAGTACCTGGTTATATTTAATAAAACATTGGAGGAGGTACATTCACCTTCACAGATTTAGTCTCCCGTAAAAGGCAATGCAATATATTCACACTTATAAGGTACAATAATGAAATGAACACTTCAGTTAAATACTTTGCACCTATAAAAATTTGTTGTAGAATAATTATTTCTAATTAACTGGTTTAGAAAATGAGAAGATCTTTGAGCTAAAGCAGCGTAGAGATTAGTTCACACTTCAGGCAAAAAACCATGTGCTGCTTCTAACACAGATTTATTCTCATTCTCAGATAGAAAGAGAAACAAGACACTTTGGTTTTTCAAAATATCTGTATTCTGCTCAGGGCTTTATGTCAAATGTAGTTTCCGGAACTCTTTACAAAATACTGCTCAGTATAAATGAGTGATTTTTAAAGTTTAGAAATAATTTCAATTGGAAGTAAAGATGGTGATCTCTATTCATAAAGTACCCGGTCAACGTCTACAGTTGGTCATGCACAAGTCAGATCCAAACCCATAATATGAAATCAATAGTACTTGGCACTCAAATAATTTTCTTAAAGTATTGTGACCAAAATGTTTATGTTCAATTCCAAATACTTTATTCAAAATATTGGAAATTTTCTTTGTAGCATTTGAGTGCCAAGTACCATTGATTTCATATCATTGGTAATATGGTGCTGTCTAAAACAAAGAATTTATTGGTCTTAAGGTCCTAAAAAGTACTGATAGTACTGTCTATGATAGCTGAAACTTTGTATTAATCATTTATTAAAATTGCTAATAAATTAAATAATAGAATCGATTTGCGTCATTCTGTTCCAGCAACTATACCAGTATCAATTGATTGCTGGATCCACAGTTTTTTTTAGTGTAGCCAGCCTGGCAGAATACCAGGCCAGCTAATAAAAAGAAGTAGTCATGGATGCTATCACATCCAGTGATCAGGGAATGCTGATCTAACTAATTGTTTGGAGTTCATCAAACTGATTCTTCCATGCCTAGTAGTGACCACACTTTATCTATTATATAATCGCGAATCGGAAAAGCGCCCCTTCGCGCGCACTTTCCGATGTCGTCATGTGGATACGAATTTAACATTGGGCGCGAAGCGCCCAATGCTGCGCGAGCAATGGCCGCGAGGCCATTGCGAGTCGCTGGCCCAGGGCGAGCAATGGCCGCGAAGCGGCCATTGCGAGCCACTGGCCCAAAATCGATCCACAGGCCCGGCTACAACCTTAGCGATTTACCGCTCAGGTAGCGCGAGCAATGGCCGCGAGGCCATTGCGAGTCGCTGCCTGAGCCGCAAATCGCTACCCGGGGACCATGGAGCGGAGGCGGCACTGCCGCCTCCGCTCCCCGCTACCCACAATTCGCCACCCCCCCCCCATGTCCGCACAGCCCACCCCCAGCAATGTCCGCACAGCCCACCCCCAGCAATGTCCGCACAGCCCACCCCCAGCAATGTCCGCACAGCCCACCCCCAGCAATGTCCGCACAGCCCACCCCCAGCAATGTCCGCACAGCCCACCCCCAGCAATGTCCGCACAGCCCACCCCCATGTCCGCACAGCCCACCCCCAGCAATGTCCGCACAGCCCACCCCCATGTCCGCACAGCCCACCCCCATGTCCGCACAGCCCAACCCCATGTCCGCACAGCCCAACCCCATGTCCGCACAGCCCACCCCCATGTCCGCACAGCCCACCCCCATGTCCGCACAGCCCAACCCCATGTCCGCACAGCCCACCCCCATGTCCGCACAGCCCACCCCCATGTCCGCACAGCCACCCCGCAAAAACACAACCCCCACTAATGTCCACACAGCCCCCCCATGTCCGCACATACTTACATGTTTTCTTTGTCATCTGATCCTCCGTCCGGCCAGGCTTCCTCTTCCTCCGGCCCCGGGGGTCTTCTCTCTTCTTTCCGCCATCTCCGCCTCTTCGTCCGGCCCCGGGGATCTTCTGTCTTCTTTTCGCAAACTTCCTCCTCCGACGTCCTCTTCCTTCTCATTAAGATAGAATGGACGAAAAATCCGCCATTCTACCTCAATGAGATCTGAGGTCCTCTTCTGATTGGTCGCTGTATTCTGCCCTCAGCCAATCAGAAGAGCCCCTCAAAACTGAGACGCAGTTCTCATTCAGGTCCGCCTTTTTTTTTCCCCATTGACATACATTACCGGTGTGTCGGCGATTTTATGGCCGGCCACCTGGTTCTATTTGTCGGCCCTAAAATCGCGGACACACCGCTAATGCATCTCTATGGGCAGTCAGCCCGATTTCGGATTGAACGCCGACCAATCAGAATTCGAGCTGACTGCCCATAGACATGCATTAGCGGTGTGTCCGCGATTTTAGGGCCGACAAATAGAACCAGGTGGCCGGCCATAAAATCGCCGACACACCGGTAATGTATGTCAATGGGGAAAAAAAAAGGCGGACCTGAATGAGAACTGCGTCTCACTCTGACTTAAAAAAATAATTAAATTTAATAATAAAAATAATAATTAAAAAATAATTTAAAAATAATAAAAAATTAAATTAAAAATAATAAATAATTAAATAATAATAATAATAAAAAAAAAAAAAACAATGCGGACCTGAATGAGAACTGTGTCTCACTCTCACTTAAAAAAATGAATAAATTAAATAATAAAAAAAATAATTTAAAAATAATTAAAAAATAATAAAAAAATAAATAAAAAATATTAAATAATTAAATAAAAATAATAATAATAATAAAAAAAAAATGCGGACCTGAATGAGAACTGTGTCTCACTCTCACTTAAAAAAATAAATTAATTAAATAATATAAAAAATAATTTAAAAATAATTAAAAGATAATAAAAAAATAAATTAAAAATATTAAATAATTAAATAAAAATAATAATAATAAAAAAAAAAAAATGCGGACCTGAATGAGAACTGTGTCTCACTCTCACTTAAAAAAATAAATAAATTAAATAATATAAAAAATAATTTAAAAATAATTTAAAAATAATAAAAAAATAAATTAAAAATATTAAATAATTAAATAAAAATAATAATAAAAAAAAAAAAAAATTGCGGACCTGAATGAGAACTGTTTCTCACTCTCACTTAAAAAAAAAAAATTAATTAAATAATAAAAAAAATAATTTAAAAATGATTAAAAAATAATTAAAAAATAAATTAAAAATAATAAATAATTCAATAAAAATAATAATAAAAAAATTAAATATATGCTAATTATATCAGCCCTTTCAGCGGACCTGAAAGAGAACTGGGTCTCAGCCTAAATAATAAATTTAATAATAAAAAAAATAATTAAAATATAATAAAAAAATAAATAAAAAATAATAAATAATTTAATAAAAAATAATAATTAAAAAATAAAATGCTAATAATAATGATATTACTGCTAATAATAATTCTATTAATGCTAATAATTATGCTATTAATGCTATTAATAATGTTATTAATGCTATTATTAATGCTAATAATGCTATTATTAATGCTATTAATGCTAATAATAATGTTATTATTGCTATTAATAATGTTATTAATGCTATTATTAATGCTAATAATGCTATTATTAATGCTATTAATGCTAATAATAATGCTATTAATGCTATTAATAATGCTATTAATGGTATTAATTCTGCTATTAATGCTAATATTTATCCTATTAATGCTATTAATGCTAATATTTATCCTATTCATGGTATTATTAATGCTATTAATGCTAATAATAATGCTATTAATGCTAATAATAATGCTATTAATGCTATTAATAATGTTATTAATGCTATTATTAATGCTAATAATGCTATTATTAATGCTATTAATGCTAATAATAATGTTATTAATGCTATTAATAATGCTATTAATGCTATTAATTATGCTATTAATGCTAATATTTATCCTATTAATGCTATTAATGCTAATAATAATGCTATTAATGCTATTAATAATGCTATTAATGCTATTAATTATGCTATTAATGCTATTAATGCTAATATTTATCCTATTCATGGTATTATTAATGCTATTAATGCTAATAATAATGCTATTAATGCTATTAATGCTAATAATAATGCTATTAATGCTATTAATAATGTTATTAATGATATTATTAATGCTAATAATGCTATTATTAATGCTATTAATGCTAATAATAATGTTATTAATGCTATTAATAATGCTATTAATGCTATTAATTATGCTATTAATGCTAATATTTTCTCCTATTAATGCTATTAATGCTAATAATAATGCTATTAATGCTATTAATAATGCTATTAATCTATTAATGCTATTAATTATGCTATTAATGCTATTAATGCAAATAATAATGCTATTAATGCTATTAATGCTAATAATAATGCTATTAATGCTATTAATAATGTTATTAATGCTATTATTAATGCTAATAATGCTATTATTAATGCTATTAATGCTAATAATAATGCTATTAATGCTATTAATAATGCTATTAATGCTATTAATTATGCTATTATTGCTATTAATGCTAATATTTATCCTATTCATGGTATTATTAATGCTATTAATGCTAATAATAATGCTATTAATGCTATTAATGCTAATAATAATGCTATTAATGCTATTAATAATGTTATTAATGCTATTATTAATGCTAATAATGCTATTATTAATGCTATTAATGCTAATAATAATGCTATTAATGCTATTAATAATGCTATTAATGCTAATAATTATGCTATTAATGCTAATATTTATCCTATTAATGCTATTAATGCTAATAATAATGCTATTAATGCTATTAATAATGCTATTAATGCTATTAATTATGCTATTAATGCTATTAATGCTAATATTTATCCTATTAATGGCATTATTAATGCTATTAATGCTAATAATAATGCTATTAATGCTAATAATAATGCTATGTTATTAATGGTATTATTAATGCTAATAATGCCATTATTAATGCTATTAATGCTAATAATAATGCTATTAATGCTATTAATAATGCTATTAATGCTATTAATTATGCTATTAATGCTATTAATGCTAATATGTATCCTATTAATGCTATTAATAATGCTATTAATGCTAATAATAATGCTATTAATGCTATTAATAATGTTATTAATGCTATTATTAATGCTAATAATGCTATTATTAATGCTATTAATGCTAATAATAATGCTATTAATGCTATTCATAATGTTATTAATGCTATTATTAATGCTAATAATGCTATTATTAATGCTATTAATGCTAATAATAATGCTATTAATGCTATTAATAATGTTATTAATGCTATTATTAATGCTAATAATGCTATTAATGCTAATAATAATGCTATTAATGCTATTAATACTGTTATTAATGCTCATAACTACTGCTAATAATGCTATTAATACTGCTATTACTGCTAATAATAATGCTATGGCTTATATTATTGCTATTGATGATGCGATTATTATTTAAAAATCTTTAAAAAAACAATAAACATATTTTAGATACCCGATGCATTTGCATCAGGCTAACAGCTATAACTACTATAATCAAATTAATGCACGTTCTAGAATCCCGATGCATTTGCATCGGGCTCACAGCTAGTACAAAATAAGTGATTAGTACAGTGCTCCTCATTATCTACCAATTTGTATTGAATATGATTACTCAGCATATCCTGTATATCTCCTCAATACAGCTGATTTGTCACTCACAGATTATATAAGATTGTGAACAGGCACCCGTTCTATTATATGTGAATTATATACATTCAGATATCAATGACCAATTGTAAGAAGAATAACCAAAACTTCCCCATTGATTTTTAATTGTGCTTTCATCTAAGATGGTAACTGGCCCACATGAGAGGTTGCCCTTGTATTATGATGCGGTTTCATCTATGATTTTAATCTGCTTGAATTACTGTACTTTTTTTTTATTATGTTTGCACTTTACTGTGGTTCAGTATCTTACAGCAAGCAGTGGTTTTGCCAGACCCTGCAAGTGTTGCTGTGGGCCGATTCGTAGGTCAGCAATATGTTTGACCTATGTAGGACTAGTGCTGACTTAAAGGGCCGTATAATGAAGCCATGAATTGGGGTTATTAAAGGATTGATTGACCCATCTTTCAAAGGGTTATAATAATAGTTTTGTGTTGGTGAGGAAGCGGTAAAGAGCATGGCAGGTTCCTTTTAAGGCTGAAGGCACACTGTCGTGCATCAAACACAGAGCATATTTGATGTAGGACAATGATGAGGGTGCTGTGCGTGTTTTGAGTGTGTGTGGAGCGAGTGTGGTGTGTGTGGTGAGTGTGGCTGGCTGAATGTATGTGAGTGTGCTGCGATTGTGAGGTGTGAGTGCGTGTGTGGTGCGTGATTGTGATGCTGTCCATGGTCCTGAAGGACTGCGGGGAGCATTTGTCGGGAAATTTAAACTCCGCGGCTGTCAAAGCCACAGAGTTGAAATTTCCTGCTTGCCAGTACAGTAACTAATCATCTTGTACTGCTGTGACAGCAGCAGTACAAGATGTTTAGCTAATATAGTGATGATTTTTGTGAAATACTGATTTCCGGGACTATTATAGCTATTAATCCTATCAGCATCCTCTGCGCGGCATGTTTGCACAGAGTGCTGATGCGGCTCAAATCCCAGTGATGAAGAGGTTAACAAGATGCTCGTATGGTGACACCATGTGTGTAGAAAGTGTCCTCACTCCCTGGACACATGATGTCATCACACCATGTGTGTGCAGGGGTTATCAGTAATTAGTGTTTAAGTAATTGTCGGCTTTTATTTCTCACTGTAAAAGCCGGGCTCTGTGAATGGCATTGCGGAGCTGTCCCCACTGTGTGGTGCTGAACACTCCAGGTGCTAAAGTCGAGACAGGGCTTCAGCACCACACAGCGGGGACAGCTCCCCATATCCAGTAACATAGCGCCGGCTTTTACAGTGAGAAATAAAAGTTGACAATTGCTTAAACACTAATTACTGATGATTTAACCCCTGCACACACATGGTGTAATGACACCATGTGTGCAGAGAGTGAGGACACTCTGTACATACATGGTGTCCCCACAACAGCATCTTATTAACCCTTTCATCACCGGGATTTCAGCACTCTCTGCGCATACATGCCGTGCAGAGGATGCTGATGGGGTTAGTAGCTACAATAACCCCGGAAATCAGTATTTCACAAAAAATCATCACTATATTAGCTAAACATCTTGTACCGCTGCTACACAGCAAAGCGAGTGTAATGCTTGAAAATCGCATTGATGTGACCTGTATCATTTAAAGATACAGGTGCAAGTGCAATGCGATTTTTTTCTCGCATAACACTCGCGCGAGTCTTGTACCAGTGTGCCTTCAGCCTAAGGATGTCTCTAGCACTCTTTTGTTCATTGCTAGAACCAAAGTGTTGTGAAGCAGGGGGTGTGGCTTGAAATAAATATATATATATATATTTTTTTTTATTGAAGTGCTGCATTTTTTTATTTTTATCTATTTATCTATCTACAGTTAGGGCCAGAAATATTTGGACAGTGACACAATTTTCGCGAGCTGGGCTCTGCATGCCACCACATTGGATTTGAAATGAAACCTCTACAACAGAATTCAAGTGCAGATTGTAACGTTTAATTTGAAGGGTTGAACAAAAATATCTGATAGAAAATGTAGGAATTGTACACATTTCTTTACAAACACTCCACATTTTAGGAGGTCAAAAGTAATTGGACAAATAAACATAACCCAAACAAAATATTTTTATTTTCAATATTTTGTTGCGAATCCTTTGGAGGCAATCACTGCCTTAAGTCTGGAACCCATGGACATCACCAAACGCTGGGTTTCCTCCTTCTTAATGCTTTGCAAGGCCTTTACAGCCGCAGCCTTCAGGACTTGCTTGTTTGTGGGTCTTTCCGTCTTAAGTCTGGATTTCAGCAAGTGAAATGCATGCTCAATTGGGTTAAGATCTGGTGATTGACTTGGCCATTGCAGAATGTTCCACTTTTTTGCACTCATGAACTCCTGGGTAGCTTTGGCTGTATGCTTGGGGTCATTGTCCATCTGTACTATGAAGCGCCGTCCAATCAACTTTGCAGCATTTGGCTGAATCTGGGCTGAAAGTATATCCCGGTACACTTCAGAATTCATCCGGCTACTCTTGTCTGCTGTTATGTCATCAATAAACACAAGTGACCCAGTGCCATTGAAAGCCATGCATGCCCATGCCATCACGTTGCCTCCACCATGTTTTACAGAGGATGTGGTGTGCCTTGGATCATGTGCCGTTCCCTTTCTTCTCCAAACTTTTTTCTTCGCATCATTCTGGTACAGGTTGATCTTTGTCTCATCTGTCCATAGAATACTTTTCCAGAACTGAGCTGGCTTCTTGAGGTGTTTTTCAGCAAACTTAACTCTGGCCTGTCTATTTTTGGAATTGATGAATGGTTTGCATCTAGATGTGAACCCTTTGTATTTACTGTCATGGAGTCTTCTCTTTACTGTTGACTTAGAGACAGATACACCTACTTCACTGAGAGTGAATCTGCCCACCGCTGCCAATCATTCTCTCCCTGTCTGCAGCATTTAAACTGAGTTTTTTTTTTCTCTCCCGTTTAGCCCCGCGCTAACGGACTTTCTGGGAGAGAGAAAAAAAAACTCTGTTTAAAAGCTGCAGACAGGGAGAGAATGATTGGCAGCGGTGGGCAGATTACACATGCAGGGGGTTTGAATCTGCCCTTGGCTGCAGCCCCTAACCACCTCCTTAGTGGCTGGAGCATGTAATGTTTTCTAACTGTATTATCTTGGGGTACAGGGCTGCTCAAGTGCTGGGGGACCCCTTGTCTGCAGACATGCTGCATCCAGTGCTGTAATTAGATCACCATGCCTGGTTTGGTGACAGGTCCGCTTTAATCAAACTTTAGGCATAGGAAAATGGCAACATTCCAAGCACACACGTCCAGCCTGAACTAAGGGCGTGTGTGCCCAAAACGTTGCCATTTTCCTATGCCTAAAGCTTGATTAAACAACTTCGCTACATCAGACTGAAGTGCTGCGACCCTTCTTTTGGAACTGTATGTATTAAAGGGGTCTTGAAAGGGATTTCCTGGATTACTTAACACCCGATTGAAACCAGCATACAGTGCTGCTCTGCTTTTGTTTCTTATCTATTTATCTATCTATCTATCTATCTATCTATCTAAATTCACATACAGTGAAACTTTATTGGCAAGACCAAATACACATTAGTTTTGCCAAAGCATGTGTGCAGTAGGGAATATGGATAGAGACTGTAGGAAGATAGGAGGAGGTATATCCAAGGTGGGGGCTATGGAAGTCCAAAGTTCTCTTTCTTACAGCCTATAGCATGTGCTTACATACTGCACTGTGCTCTCTTCTTCCCCCAATAGTATGTTATTATTATTTATTATTATACTGCCATTTATACTTTCCATGTCCCTTTACATCTGTATATATGTTTTATCTTCTTCCTCATGGAACGTAAATGTGGGAAAAGTTCAGAGAGTCTCCTGAAGTGAGTGTGCCTAAGTGCTGTTTATTTAGTGCACTGTAACAGAAAGAGTGTTCTCTAGGACCTCCTGATAACAGTATTGGCACAATCTGTCCTCCCTGGGCTTTTAACTCTGTCTGTCGGCTGAATTTCATGGCCAGACTGTGGGCACTGAGTCTATTCTGGCTCAGGATCCTGCAGTGTCTGTTGTCCTGGAGTTTCTCCAGATATAAAGGCAGTCTGTAGTCTCACTGTACATTTTGATACGTTTTCAGTTTCTGTGAGGTGATGATATTGTTCCTTCAGTCACTGACATGTCTCTTGGCCCTCATCTGCCATCTTCCTGATTCCAGCTTTTATCAGGCTGATGTGATTGGTGTTTCGGTCAGGTTGGATTTGGGTCAGCTGTTTTGGTGGAACTGTTCCGTCTAGACCATATACATGTTACAGGGCTTTATGGTCGTGGGAACACATACTGTTACTATGTAGGTGAGCCCGGAATGACAGCACCCTCTCCAGAACTGCTAAAGTAGAGGGAATCGTCCCAGGTCAGTGTGACAAGCACTATTGGAGGTGCTCCGATGGAAATAAATAGGGTGCTTACAAAATCCCAGGTGCAATATTTCTGAGTATGTGTGTGTCCCCCAGACTTCACTGTCATACAGGAGAATTGGAGAGATGGTTTAGTCTCCATTCATACTGTGTGTTTTTGGTTTGTTTTTGCTCATCAGTATTTGAAGCCAAAACCAGGAGTGGGTGATAAATACAGAAGTGATGCAGGTGTTTCTATTAGACTTTTGCTCTGATTCTTTCACTCCTGGTTTTGACTACAAATACTGAAGTAAGAAAAAAAAACAGACCAAAAACGCGCAGTGTGAACATAGCCTTAATGAATATTTTTACCCAGACCCTCACTGGTGGCCTTAGACAATAGAGTTTCCTTCAGAGTCCATAGAAGGTTTTGCAGACCTAATATACATATTTTCTCATGTATATATCTTAGATTTGCAACATTTTTTGTGCTTTTATAAATTGAGCTTCTTTTCCAGGGAGACCAAGTAACATACCAGCCAGATTAATAAATGCAGTGTTAATTGATCCAAAGATAGACAGGTTTAAATCCTAACAGCTTTCTCTTTTTTCTCTTTGTTCCCAGACATTTTAGGTATTGCAGACCTTTCCACCTGAAAGGAAATGGCTTTGGAGAACAATACCCATCGCAGTTATTCAATTATACCATGCTTCATCTTTGTGGAGGTAAGTGCTATTTGTCGTCTTGGAAAGCAACGGGGTTGCTATGGTTACAGTAGCGGATCAGTAAACAAGTCACTGTACAGCTTCATACCCAGTTGATATCTACCAGGGTTTATTGTTTTTACATTGTATGTGTCACTGAAATTCTTATCGAGCTGCTGAAGGACAAGTCCTATATGCATTATAATATGGTGCAGTATTTTTGGCTTTCTATGTACTGAATATATGAGATCCTTCATCATAAAGGGTATTAATAATATTGTATTTGTAGATTACAATATACAAAGATTAACAATGTTCATTGAGACAAGGAGGGCATGTCGATCAATAAATGACACCAAATCAATGAGTTATTAAAAGCAACCATACAAATAATTAAAATAACATCTGTAGCCTCTTGAATGCTATTAATGCGTAAACGAGGTTTGAAGTCATTGGAGAACAAAACATTACTATCACATTAGCAGTGAAAACAGATTTGTGAACTCTCTGGGCATTCAGTTCATGCGATTACATGGAACATGAATGAACAGATGCTGATCTGTCACACGGTGTCACTATATCTGGGGGCCAGGAGTGATAACAGCATTGTCATGCAGGGTTCACATCATGGCACTACTTTGTGAAGATGTCAGATAGACCTGACACAGTCCAATGACTGATGAACCAGAGGAGATCACAGCATAGACAAGCATTTTATTTTTTGATAGCACAAAAATATTTTTTTTTTACTTTCCCTAATGTAAAACTAAATGCAAACAATGCATTTCATATTATATTTTCTTTTTGGCCTCATGTTTTAGTCTTTTCCCACCCATGTTGTACCACTCCTTTATTGACGAGAAACTACTACTACATAGCAAAAGCTTGGTAGTCAATCACTGTGCTTTACATACACTCACTCCACGAGCACCATACAATCAAAGTGTATAAAATAATCATCTGAGTATCATGTAGAAAAATGGGCAAATTTCATTTAAATTGTCCTGTAATGAATATGGTATCTATTTTTATACGTCAGCAATTATTAAAGATTACAAGACCAAATACATTTTCCCATGTTAAAGAATTGCAATCTGTCTTCAAAAATCAAATACAATTCAGCGTCTCTATATGGTTTTTGTATTGTTTTGCAGCAATAGACTTGACTAGATTTGTCTCATCCATCACACAGAAGAAGCAAGTGCATTCTATGATTTTGTTTTTTTCACTGGCAGATCTGGTCCTGCACATATGAATAACCCAACTGAATAACATTAGTCTAAGTGCTGTCCTAATTTTCACATACCGCACTTGGAATGAAAATATGGTGCTGTGCTGCGCCTTAGGGTACACTCACTTTAGCCTGTAGAGTCTGATGATTTTCTCATGTGAGGGTATCGCTATGCAAATGACACTTGGCCCAAACTCTGCTGTGTGCCTAACTCAAGTTTCATTATTAAGTGATCCAATTGTCTCGCATGGTGCGAAAAGATGAAGATCTTAATTTCTCCATTGTCTGCGTCGGTGTATATTGGACTGAACACAGATGTCATTCAAGTGCAGTCTGATGTTTTGCCCACACCCATTAACTTGATTGATTGGGTGCCATCTGACATACGCTGCCAATCTCAGCATATGGCGATTTTTTTTCTTAGACACTCCTCTTGAATTGATGCCGGGGCTTGTTGCCATAGGCAAGTGCTGTGATGGATGCACCCAGACACGCTACATTAAACTGGAAGTCCTGGATAAGTGTGAGTGTTAGTGTTCTTCCTTTAGTTATCTTTAAGTCAGTCCTGTCATGTTCCTCACCCTGTCAATTGGCACCACAGATAAGTAAAAGTGAGACGTTCTTTAAAACAAGGAAGCCTTTACTGGGCAAAACACTTGTGAAAAGAGCTCAAGAGGCAGCACATTTCAGTTTCTCTTCTGTACAGTACAGAGGCGTTAAAATGGTGGTTCCTGGCAACATAGCGTTTCTTCTTGACAGTTAGCTAGCTGGCAACTGAGATTAGCCCTCTTTCTCTTTGGTGCTGGAACCCATGGGTTAATGTTTTACGCTGGGTTCCCAGTCCCCTTTTGTCAAAGATGGTGATCCCCTGTAGGAGAATGCTCACAATGGCCTTTTCATCCTCTTTCTGCTGGACTCACTCTTTTCTGTGACTCTCTACTTCTTCCGGTCCAATCTGACTTACCCGCATCTAGGAACACTGTCGCCTGAAATAGGTTTCCTTTTCTTCATGTCCTTGCTGCTTGTGTTCCACAAGGTAGTCCTCAATCAATTAACTTTAGGCCATGGGCCTAGTGATGTATTAAAAGAAAAATGTGTTTTACGTAACCTTCCCAGGTCCATTGCTGCTACAATGTATGTATAGCTTGAGCAGCTACATAATCAAAACACACAGCTCAACTACAGTACAATAAGCTCAGCTACATCATCAAAACAACTGTACAACTGTACATCTCAGCTACAAAACATTCACCTCAGCTAGTCAAGACCTGCTACTTCCATGCTGCTTTATAAGATAAGATAAACTTTATTGATCCCGGAGGAAATTACAGTATTACAGCAGCAGAACAAAGATCAAGAACATTACACACTTTACAAAATAAGTCTATATGGACAGCAGATGCGGGTAGACTGGTACATGTACCTCACCTATTCCCCCCATACTCTTAGAACTTCACTTAGTCTTGGGATGCTTTACACTTATACATTTGTTAAACATCCCTACAGCTGTCGGAACAAACGATTTTCTGTATCTTTCCTTTTTACACATTAGTTGGATTAGACGCTTGCTAAATGTGCTCTTTTGCTTCGCAAACAGTTCAGAGAGCGGGTGTGTATTGTTGCTCATTATAGCCTTGCATTTCTTATTAATTCTATCCTCTAATACCTCCTCGAAAGTCCTAAGTTGTAGACCCACCGCCGCACTAGCCTTCTTGATAAGTTTATTCAGCTTATTAGCGTCAGCTGTGCGCACACTACTACCCCAGCATAATATTGCAGCAAAGATTGCACTCACCACAATAGATTGGTAGAACATTTCAAGCATTTTGCTGCACACATTAAACGACCTTAATTTCCTTACGAAGTAAAGTCTACTCATCCCTTTCTTGCAAACCTTCTCCATATGGCACCTCCAATCATGCTTGCTGTCCAGGTGAACCCCCAAATATTTGAAATTCTCCACCATCTCCACATCCTGACCATCAATAGTGATAGGTAAGCAATCCTTCATGCACCTTCCATAACTCAACACCAACTCCCTGGTTTTCTTTATGTTGAGTTCTAAATGGTTATAAGTGTGTAGGTTTTGAAAGCTTTCTCTCCTGAACTACATCCATCAGATAGATCAGTGTCAAGAGAAAACATCAGTCCTCTCAGTTATCAGAAAGGACATTATATCAATGTTCTTCTTGATCATAAGAAGCTACTTCTAGACTATAAGGGTACGTGCCCACAATCAGGCCGTTCTGTCCGTAATGTGTTTTCTCTTACAGCGATGCTAGCATCCTGTGGACACAATCAGGATTACTGACACAGCAATTTTCTTTTCTTTTCAAAATTCTTTTTATTAAAGATTTGAAGAACAATACTAAATACAAACAGTTGCATCGTATCATATTAAGTCAGTCAATGATAGAGATGCAGTTATGAACATTAGGTAGTCAGTGAGATTTTAGTAGTTGTATAGCAGATCGTAATAATACTCCAAAGGGTGAAGTTTTAAAAAAGAGAGTGCCTTATATATTAGGCAGTGATTCCACTGAGTATATTTTCAAAACAAGATAGAAAACCACTTTGGTGGTTTAGGCTTGCCTAAATGTTCAGCATGACACAGCAATTTTCTCTGTAGTCTTATGCTCAGAACACTAGCATCTACACAACAATGGATTGACATATTGTGGCTCAGGAAGCTGAACCTCATGACAGTTTACACATTGTTAAAAAGAAGTACTCTAGACAGGATATTTCTATAACCCCATCCTTTGGGCTTGTACTGTACAACGTAGCATTTTAGAGTCATGCTGTGTCCAAAACGTTGATAACACTTATCGTAAGCACTCTCCTCAAAACTTTGGCTACGTTCACACATTGTGCATTTTTGAGCGTTTTTTGCGCGCACTTTTCAAAAATGTGCAATGTGTGTCTGCGTCTACTGGCAAAGTGAATGTGAAATTCACTTTGCTGTACAGATATAGTATAAAAATACACAGCGCTTTTTGTTACGCACTCAGTTGGAGCTGACATTGCTGGATGCTGCTGTGTATGTGTTTGTTTTTAAGAGCTGCATGGTTGATACTTGTGAAGGTACTGGCCTCCTGTGTTGTGCTCCAGAACTGCATTCACTATTAGGTTCAACTACTGGTTGAGGGGTTAATGTGTTACTCACCTGAACTCCCCTCCCCCTAGCCTTTAAGTAGCCTCTCCTTCCACCAGGTGGTTCTGCTGATAGAGTTTCACTCTGTGCCTGGAAGCCGTGCTGTGTAGTCCTGTGTGTTTGTGTGGCTGATGTCCTTTGGAGTTGCTGTATCCTGGTTCTGTGGAGGGAAGTGAGGGAGGAATAGCGAAGGGCTGGTGGAGGAGGTCAGGAAGAGGCTGGAGGCCCGAACCTTCTCACCATCAGAGATACCTTCGGGATCAGGGCCATTCAGGGTTCCTAGACTAGGGTCAGACTAGTCTTCCCTGGTCACCCTTCCTGTAACTGCCATTCCCTTATCATTATTCCCTACACCGAACCATTATCAGCAGCTCATACCTTTTCCCTTGAGACACATGTCTCAGACCGACTCAGCTGATGCATTTTGTCGCCTGATGCTAACTGGTCTGCGGACTCAGGACAACAGCTGCAGCAAGCCGTGGGTTACCTGGCGTCGGTTCAGGCCATGCGAGAACCCAAGGTCTGTCTTCCAGATAGGTTTTCTGGGGGAAGAGACATGTGTTCCGTGAAGCCTGTAAGCTTTATTTCAGGTTCTGGCCCCGTTCATCGGGAAGTGAGGAACAGCGGGTGTATATTATAGTCTCTCTTCTTAAAGGGGACCCCCAGACCTGGGCCTTTTCCCTCCCAGCCGACTCATCATCGTTGCAGTCGGTGGACGGGTTTTTTGCTGTTCTGGCTCAGGTGTACAGTGAACCAGATAGGGTGACCTTTGCTGAGTCTAATCTCCGTAAACTCAAGCAGGGCACGCGAGCAGTGGAGGAGTACTCCTCGGAGTTTTGGAGATGGGCAACTGACACCCTGTGGAATGACCCAGCCCTCTGGAGTCAGTTCTGCTTGGGTTTGTCAGCCAGACTGTAAGACACCCTGGTTCAGAACGCTGCTCCTGGGTCATTGTAGGCTGCGATGTCCCTAGCCATACGGGTTGACAGACACCTGAGGGAGAGACCAAAACCTACTATGTCTCCTGTACCTATTCCTGCTGAGAAGACTATACCCGATAAACTCATGCAGTTGGGGGAAGTAGGTTCTTGTGTTAAACCTCCTGTGGCTACTGTTCACCAAGTGGGCGAAGCATGTTTTTTTCTGTGGAAAATCTGATCATTTTATTAAGGTTTGTCCACTTCGCTCCAAGACCACGCAGTCTCAGAAGCAGTCGACCTTGGGTCGTTGAGAAGACGATGACCAGAGAGTTTATCTTTCCTTCCTCGCTAAGTCTCCGTTCACACTGTCTGCCAAGGTGGTGGTGGATGATAAAACCGAGACTGTGCCAGTTCTGGTTCAATAGCGGAGCGGGAGTCACTTTGATGGATTCTCGTTTTGCTTGGGCTCATGGTCTCAACAGCAGTGCTTTAGTGAGACCCGTTCCCATCACCTCGATCGACTCAGTTCCACTCAGCCAGAAGGTCCTCTCCCAAATGGTGTGTAATGTGAACCTGAGCATAGGAACTCTCCACCAGGGGTTCTGTCCTGTCACCTCTTGGAGAATCTGCCTACTCCCATTGCATTGGGTCTTCCGTGGCTGGAGAAACACAACCCAGTGATTGACTGGCGGGCCAGAAAGTTTGTACCTTGGGGTTGTAACTTTCTGTGTGAGTAATTGCCTAGCTACACCTATTTCTGCTGTACTGGTTGCACCGACTCCTATCCCACTTCTAGAAGTGAATTGGAGTGAGCTTGGGGAAGGGAGTGGAGTAAAGACTACACCTCAGATTAATGGTGGGTCTAGGCGTCGTTCCAGGAGGAGGGGCCGAGGAGGGACGGTGGTTCCTGCTGTGCACTCCAGAGGAGGGAGCCCTGGGCCCCAGGGGGACACTGCTGTAGTTTACCGTCCTGGATGTGTGCCCTCTAACTGTGACCACAGGAAATAAACGTGCAGGTTCAGACCTAAGAGTTCATGAGTATGTGTGGGTGTTGTCAAAAACATGTCAGGTGGAGGTGTGCTGCTGGGGCTTCTTGTTCAGGGGTTATAGGACCATTTCTCATCACTCAGGGGATGTGGAATGTGCCATAGTCGAGTCCAGATGCCTCTCTGAAAAGAGGGGGTACTGTCACGCGCTTAGTTGGCGCTGACATTGCTGGATGCTGCTGTGTATGTGTTTGTCTTTAAGAGCTGCATGGTTGATAGTTGTGAAGGTCCTGGGCCTCCTGTGTTGTGCTCCAGAACTGCATTCACTATTAGGTTCAACTACTGGTTGAGGGGTTAATGTGTGACTCACCTGAACTCCCCTCCCTCTAGTCTTTAAGTAGCCTCTCCTTCCACCAGGTGGTGCTGCTGATAGAGTTTCACTCTTAGCCTGGAAGCTGTGCTGTGCAGTCCTGTGTGTTTGTGTGGCTGATGTCCTTTCCTTTGGAGTTGCTGTATCCCGGTTCTGTGGAGAGAGGTAAATAGCGCAGGGCTAGTGGAGGAGGTTAGGGAGAGGCTGGAGGCCCGAACCTTCTCACCATCAGAGATACCTTCGGGATCAGGGCCATTCAGGGTTCCTAGACTATGGTCAGATTAGTCTTCCCTGGTCACCCTGCCAATAACTGCCATTCCCTTCTTATTATTCCCTACACCATGACACTTTTATGGGAGAAAGCAGGGGCGTAAAAAGAGTTGACATGGCAATTCATTGCGCAGCTGCGCCCGCACTTTCTCCCATATTTTGCCAATTATTCCCGCTGGAATTACGCATCACCATTCAGACGATGCGCAATTCCAGTGGGAATACGCCGGCGCTGATGTCACACAGGGGAGGAACAATCCTGTTCCTCCTTCCCTGTGTCACATCTGTGCCAGCCCCTTTGGGTTTCATAGTGTATTAATATACACTGCGAAACCCAAATTAAAGTAAGCGAAATGTGTGAAAAATAATAAACATTGAATATTTACCTCTCCACCGGGTGTTCGGGAGCTGGGAGATCCTGCAGTGGTATCGAACTTCCAGGGCCTGTGAACGCTGATTGGCCTGCTCGCGGTCATGTGATATGTGACGGCATATGCCGCGCATATCACATGACCGCGAGCGGCCAATCACAGTGCCCGATGACATCACATTAGGTCCTCGCAGGTCGATACCTGCAACTGGTCCCGACTCCCGGCTCCCGAACACCCGGCGGAGGGTAAGTATATTAATACACTAAGAAACCCAAAAGGGCTGGCAGACATGTCACACAAGGGAGTAGGAACAGGATTCTTGCTCCCCTCTGTGACATCACTGAGGAAGTAGCCCCGCGGGTGAAAAACGCTGAAAAGAGCACCCGCACAAAAAAGCGCGAAATAAACGCTATGTGTGAACATAGCCTTTCACACTTTTTTTTCTCTGGCTAAAAAGTTAGTTTTATAGGCCAAAAAAAAATCCAGGAAATAAATATATAAGTTAAATAAATTTATAAATATAAAATTAAAATAAATCAGTATGTAGCAAATTTACAACACTTTAAAACTGTAAGATTTGTATTTATTCCTAATTTTCTCAAGATTTAAAAAACTGAGAGATCTTGGCTACCTAAAATTACAAGCGGCACCCAAGCACTTAATAATTTTCTAGTTATATTGGAAGCCCAGGGGAAAGTTGAGACACATACAGTACATACACATAATTGAAATAATACATTGAAATGTTTTGCTTGTAGTAAAATACCCATTACTTAATGGTAAATTACTGAAGCTGTCCATGGGACTTAATAAATAGCAGACTCACTTGTGTGTAAAAAGCACATAACAGTGGTAATAGCACAGTGTGTGATGTTTTCTGTTTTTTTTGTTTTTTTTTTGCTTTTAAAGACTTATTATTGACTTTGTTGTGATTATCCTAAGTTGAATGACATTCATCAGCACGGCAATATATTGCTAACATTTAATTAACATTTATTGGGCCAGCTTCACACCACGGTTTAATCCGATCCGGCGCTGTCAGGGATGAAACTGACAGCCCCGGACCGAATCAGCACACAGAACACAGTCCAGTGTGCAGCCAGATCCCTCTAATTGCAGCTGCAGCTGTTGATTATTCAAGATTGCGGCTAGCAGGGAGCTAGCTGCGGTCCTGAAATTACAGCAGCATGCAGCCACCAGTGTCCGGTTCCCGGATCCTCCTGGATCGGGGCAATTCGGCCCCATAGACTCCCATGTTAGGGAGCACCAGATTACCAGGATCCGGGAGAATCTGATTTGGGGAGATTTTTCTCTCTGGACACAAAAATGCTGCATGCTCGGATTTTGTGTTCGGGAAAAAAATCAGAGTCCTCCCAGATTCACTCGGACACATGGAAACCAGATGGCAGAGAGCTGCCATCCGGCTCCATCTGGCCCCATAGGATTCTATGGGGCCAAAATCTGGCCCGGGGCTGTCCGGTTTATACCGGACAGCCCTAGATCGGGTTAAACCGTGGTGTGAAGCTAGCCTTAACTGAATTTGCTTTAACATAATATCCAAAGTTAATAAGACTGTGAATCAACAGCTAGTCAGGTTCATGCGAAACAATCAGCTAGTTATCTTTTTTACCTTATTGACTACAGGTATTTATTGCTGCTGGCCATTTTCTCTTTGACATGGTTATTTGCATATTTCGAATCCCAGAAGAACATTTTATGGCCTACATGTCTACGAATGCTGATTTGCTGATCACACTTAATAATGAGTAACTTTACTGCTTAGGGTGCATACTCATGATCCAGAATAGCAGTGTTTTGGACGCAGCGTATTGCCGCTGAGTCCAAAGCGCTGCATTGTACAGTACCAGCACAGTGGATGGGATTTCTAGAAATCCCATGCTCATTATGCTTCTTCCCACCACAGTGTGTTTTCAGCTGCGTGCAGGTTGCCAGACTTCCGCATCTCCACAGCATCATCAAGCTAGCACCATCGAGTGAATGCAGGGAGAAGCCGCCCTGCGCCCACCACAGATCGTGAGTGCAGGGTGGCTGCGGTATCCCTGTGTTCACCTGCGGATACCCGCAGGTCTGGAGGCACTGCATCCAACACGCAGATCGTGTGTACATGCCCTACGGCTGGTTTCACACTTCAGGTTTCTTTCAAATTAGGCAAGATTAGGTTTTTCAGCAAAAACCTGATCCTTTCAAGATCCAGTTTTTTGTCTTATTAATGGTATCAGGTAGAAACCTGAAGATACAGGATTCTATCTGACATCATTAAAGTGAATGGGCAAAAAACTGGATCCTGAAATACCGTAATCAGGTTTTTACTGAAAATCTGATCTTGCCTGATTTAAAAAAAAAAAACAGAGGCCTCTCACCTTATCAAATCAGACCTCCTGCATTGTACTGATGAGAGTCCAACACCCCAAAACACGTGTCTGCAAATGGAATATCTGAGTTGGCTTCCAATCTTAAATCATGTAGCAAGGCTCATTAAAGGGTCAATATAGACTGTAAAAGGAATCCGTCACCAGGTTTTATCCCCTAATCTTAGACCAGCATAATATAAAGTGAAAGATTCTCATTCCAGCGATGTATCACTTAACAAGCAGCTTAGTGTCATTTTAATAAAATCACTGTTTAATCAGCAGGAGATTATCATTACAGGACTACTTGGCCTGCTGTCCGGTAGTCAAGCAAATTCATGAGTGTTGTATAACTCTGCCTACCTCTCTTTACATAGTACAATATCGTGAACGATATCACTGAAACATCACGGGTTTGGAGTCGTTGAAACGACATCGTTAGGACGTCGTTTTGTGTAACACAGAGATACGACTATGATAAATCGTTGGATCGTTGATCGCAGATTTGAGAACATGTTCTCAAATCAAACGATCCTCGATCAGCCAACCTGCTGCATCGTTGTGTGTGACACCACGATAACGATGTCGTTAACGACTTCTATTTACAACAGTGAACAAGGATCGTTCGCTGGGTTGTGCAAATGATAGCTGCTCACAACATCGTTGGTGCGTCGTCCACGATATCTACATGTGTGACACCTCATCAACAATGTCAAAAAGATGTCCTAACGGCCGAGGTCATTGCTGATGTCTTAACGACATTGCAGCGTGTAACGGTACCTTAAGTGATACATTGCTGGAATCAGGGTCTCTCCCTCTACATTATGCGGCTCTTAGATGGGGTAACAAAATCATTATGACAGATTCCCTTTAAGGATTGCTATATTGAATAGGTGACAATGAAGTTCTTGTCATTTTTCACTCTGAAGAGGATATTTGCATGTATAGGTATTACTGCCTGACACCAATGATCCTGTTATATGGGCAGTTTTGTACAATGTAACATTTCATAATGCTGACTTCCACAATAGTATTTGGTCTAACATTGACAAATAGATCCACTTCTTTCTACATCTTTAAAAGGAGTCTGTCAGCTCAAAATTACAGTATACAGTATACTAAGCAAACAGCATTGTATAGGCTATAGCCCCCTATAAGGTTAAACCTTCAATGTTCTAATCACTGTCTTCATTCTTCAGAAATGGAATCACTGAGAAGCATTGTTGATGCCAATACAATTGAGAGCAGAATGAGGAAAGACTGAACATGGAGCTCTCCCTCTCTTCTCTCCTCATTCTCCTGCTGTGCTGCTGGCACACTGATTCTCAGTACAGTGGAGCGCTATGATGTCACTACTATGTGCCATTGTACTGAGCTGTGCAAAGCATGGGACAGAGCGGGACTAACCGCAGCAGCAGCAATTCGAGGAGAGATAAGTATTTATTTAATTAATCAGTGAGTACACGGGGGCCAGAGGGCTATGGGGGTGTAATATTCTTTATGGAGAATTAGAGAGGCTACATTATAATATATGAAGGACTATACATGCTGCATTATGCTATATGGAGGATTATGAAGGCTACATTATACTATATGGAGGATTATAGAGGCTACATTATGCTATATGGAGGATTATAGATGCTGCAATATGCTATATGGAGGACTATAGAGGCTGAATTATACTATATGGAGGACTATAAAGGCTGCATTATACTATATGGAGGACTATAGAGGCTGCACTATATTATATAGAGTACTACAGCGGTTGCATTATACTATACTGAGGACTATGGAGGCAGCATTATATTATATGGAGGCTACATTATAAAATATAGAAGCTGCATTAAAGGGAACCTGTCACCTGATTCTAAGTCCCTACACTATCACTAGCTGTCCCTACACCTTCCTAGCTGCTCCCTATCTATCCCTTTCTCATCTAAAGTGTCCCTATGAAACGTCTCAAAAATTAGTTTAAACTTACTGCAGTCTTCGAGCTTGGGGGACTGGGAAGGCGTGGCCACGCTCCATTCACCACTCCTCCATGGTGTAGTGCGGTTGTTGGGATCCTGTCACACAGCTGCTAGTCTGATGACTCAGACCTACGTGGCTGAATTCTGAGTCACCAATGAAGTCATTGTTAAGGCGTCAAACACACCGATGCATGCTGCCCAGTTATGCAAGTGTTGTGCGTGTTTGCTGTGAGTGTGGCGCGAGTGTGGTGCATGTGGGTGAGTGTGCTTGGATGTATGCATGTGAGTGTGCTGCAAGTGTGCTGCGTGAGTGCGTGTGTGGTGCATGTGGTGCATGTGAGTGTTATACTGTCACACTTCAGGTCTGCGAACAGTATTTACCGGTGAATTTAAACTCCGCGGCTGTCAAAGCCACAGAGTTTGAATTTGCCGGTTTCCAGATACAGTAACCAATCATCTGTCACTGCTGTGACAGCAGCAGTGAGAGATGATTAGTAAAAACACAGCTGATGTCCAAATTTTAAAAATGATGGGGTTTCACTGCATATTAACCCCATCTGCAGCTTCTGTGCGGTATGTTAGCGCAGAGGCTGAAGATGCGGCTAATAATCGGGTGTTTGAAGGGTTAAGCCGATGTTGGTGTGCTGGCAGCTTATGTCCAGGGAGTGTCCACACTCCCTGGACACATGCTGACATCACACCCTGGCTGTGCAGGGGTTAATACATTGTTTAAATCAAAGCCACTAAATGTCCGGTACTTGAAATTATCACTAAATGCCGGCGGCTCTTGACAGGAGCTCTCCGAGGTACTGTACACAATTTGCGTACAGCACATACCCAGAGGCTCCTGTCAGGAGGTGTCCGAGGTACTGTACTCTAATAGCGTTTGAAGCCATTTTTAATGCACACGCGTCTGACTATCGCACAGTGTGCTGTATGGGTGCGAGATTTTCTCGCACCCATAGACTTCATTGACTACTAGGACGGGGAAATCACATTCAATCACAGCATGCTGCGATTGAACATGCATTTCCCTCGCAATGCAAGTATAATGCGAGGAACTTGCACTAATGGGACCAGTATCATTTAATAATACTGGTCTGAGTGCAATGCGAGTTTCCCTCTCATTACACTCGCGCGAGGAAATCTGATAGCGTGCCTTCAGCCTGAATCAAGAAGACTGGCATTTTTTATGCAAGCTTTCATCAATGGAGTTCTGGAGTAAGATGCACCAAATTCACTCAGAGGCTACATCAGCAGTCATATACTTTAATATAATGGATAAGGGAGCAGTATTACAAAAGGAATTTTTGTCTTCTATTAGATAAACTCATTGTATACAATAAAACTATAATATTTAAGTAATATAAGCAAGGTGAATAAGTAGTACAGGCTCTGAACCCTGATCAAAATATCTGCAAAAACACTCATTGGTGACGTCCCCAGGGCTGTGGAGTCGGAGTCGTGGAATCAGTAGGAGCCCATTTTGGTGGAGTCGGAATCGGTAGAAAATGGACCGACTCCGACTCCTAAAATATATAAAAAAATTGGTATAGTAGTTCAATGCAGAATATGCTGAATATTATTATTATTATTATTATCATTATCAATAATAATTATTATTATGTTGTATCTAAGTATCTTGATTATTGTATCATTATAATTTTTAAAGCCTGATGTTACCTTTGCCATACAATAAATTTATAACTTAAAAATGAGCCATGTATTAAGGAGTCGTAGTCGAAGGAGTCAGAGTCGGAGTTGGAGTCAGAGTCAGGGAAATTCAGGAGTCGGACTTGGAGTCAGTGGTTTGGCTTACCGACTCCACATCCCTGTGACTTGTGAAGTGAAAGCAGCAGCCATCTCAGGTGCAAAATCCAGAAGCCCAGGGCCAGGGCACTTCACAATTAGTGGATGAATAAGGATGGCAGCACTCTCCGAAGGCAAATCATCAGCTCTTAATTCATGGTGAACACTTCAATACACGGGTAATGGTGGGTTTACACGCCGCGATATCGGCGTCCAACTCCGATCCAACTCCGACAAAAAGTCAGGTGGTTCGTGAGTTGGACCCGATATCGTTCCTGCATCGTACTGTTTGAAGGTACAATACGATGCAGGAACGATGGTAATCTGATATCGGGGGTCGAATGAGCGTGCTATTCAACCGTCCGATATCGGATGCCTGTTGGAGCCGGATCGTTGCGTGTAAACATCCAACTCCGATGTGTACTCGCACCTCACCCATTAACTCCCATGTTAAATGGTCGTTACTGGGTTGGTGGGCGTACACATCGTAGGGACGTTGTTTCCCAATATCGCAACGTGTAAACCGCCGATGCGATATCGGGAAAAGCGCACTAAAAATGTGCGCTCCCGCGCCGTTGTATAGCGATATCGGGACGATATCGCTACGTGTAACCCCACCATAAGGGTCATCTGACAGGAGGTGAGGGGAGGGAAAGTACGACAGGGTGCTCTAAAGGACGATGATCATTTTATGCTATTGCACTTGAACAGTTCACTGTTGAAGTGCAATAGCACAAAACGATCGTTGTCTTTTATGGCACCCTGCGTCCTCTCCCTCCCCTCACCTCCTGTCAGATGACCCTTACCCGTGTATTGAAGTGTTGACTAGGGATGGGCGAATCTACTCGCTAGGACTCGTTACTCGGCGAGTAGTAAGGGACTCGCAGGACTCGGTACTCTGCGAGTTTCCCAGTGATTACTCGCGAGTCCAATGCAAATCAATATCAATCCTAGTTTTGTCAGAAACTCTGACAAAACTAGGATTGCCATTGTTTGCATTAGACTCGCGAGTAATCACTGGCTACTGTGCCAGTGATAGCAGGGAAACTCGCAAAGTAACTGCTGTTTCTTTGTGAGCTGAGTCCAGCTGTCTTCTCTGTGCAGCTCCAGGGTCCTAGAGCCCGCCTGCTGCCTGATGTAGCAGTGCTGACATTGTTCTCAGTCTGCTCATTCCCTGTGTACAGACATGAATGTCTGTGCACAGAGATGATGTAGCAGTGCTGAGATTGTTCTCAGTCTGCTCATTCCCTGTGTACAGACATGAATGTCTGTGCACAGAGATGATGTAGCAGTGCTGAGATTGTTCTCAGTCTGCTCATTCCCTGTGTACAGACATGAATGTCTGTGCACAGAGATGATGTAGCAGAGCTGAGATTGTTCTCAGTCTGCTTATTCCCTGTGCATAGACATCTATATTTATGCACAGGGGATGTAGCAGAGAGGACATCGCGTTTTGGACTGCGTCGGACGGAAGAGGATTTTTTTAATTAAAGATGGAGTCCCTAATGGCTTTTTTTTTATTTCTAATAAAAAATTTTCCTTGTGTTGTGTTTTTTTTAAAACAATTTAATAGAAATTCATGGTGGTCATGTCTAATATTGGCGTGACCGCCATAAATTTCGGGCTTAGGGCCAGCTGATAATACAAAGCTGGCCCTAACCTCTTTATTACCCAGCGTGCCACCGCTACCAGGGCCGCTGGAAGAGCGGGGTTCAGCGCCAGAGGATGGCGCTTCAATGAACGCGCCATCTTCTGGGGCGGCTGCGGGCTGCAATTTGCAGCGGGGGGTGCCCAGAAAGCTTGGGCATCCCTGCGCTGCGGATTCCAGCCCCCAGCTGCTTAGCTGTACCTGGCTAGACATAGAAATTGCGCGGAGCCCCACGCATTTTTTTTAAATTATTTCATGAATTTCAGAGTCAGAGTCTCAGAGTCAGAATCTCAGAATTTCATGAAATAATTAAAAAAAAATGCGTGGGGCTCCGCGCAATTTCTATGTCTAGCCAGGTACAGCTAAGCAGCTGGGGGCTGGAATCCGCAGCGCAGGGATGCCCAAGCTTTCTGGGCACCCCCCGCTGCAAATTGCAGCCCGCAGCCGCCCCAGAAGATGGCGCGTTCATTGAAGCGCCATCCTCTGGCGCTGAACCCCGCTCTTCCAGCGGCCCTGGTAGCGGTGGCACGCTGGGTAATAAAGAGGTTAGGGCCAGCTTTGTATTATCAGCTGGCCCTAAGCCCGAAATTTATGGCGGTCACGCCGATATTAGACATGACCGCCATGAATTTCTATTAAATTGTTTTAAAAAAAACACAACACAAGGAAAATTTTTTATTAGAAATAAAAAAAAAAGCCATTAGGGACTCCATCTTTAATTAAAAAAATCCTCTTCCGTCCGACGCAGTCCAAAACGCGATGTCCTCTCTGCTACATCCCCTGTGCATAAATATAGATGTCTATGCACAGGGAATAAGCAGACTGAGAACAATCTCAGCTCTGCTACATCATCTCTGTGCACAGACATTCATGTCTGTACACAGGGAATGAGCAGACTGAGAACAATCTCAGCTCTGCTACATCATCTCTGTGCACAGACATTCATGTCTGTACACAGGGAATGAGCAGACTGAGAACAATCTCAGCTCTGCTACATCAGGCAGCAGGCAGGCTCTAGGACCCTGGAGCTGGGGCAGCCAGAACACAGAGAAGACAGGATCTTATCTGTGCGAGTCAGCGATTACTTACAAAGTAAACTAGCAATGCAAATAAATGACACAACTAGGATTGCTTCAGGCTGAAGCTTCCGAGACACATCTGCGATTTGTAAATCTCACACTACTCGCTATTACTCGCTTCCCCATTCATTAACATTGGACTCGCTAGACTCGCAACAAGTAGCGAGTCCTGGGCTCGGACTCGCTAGAGTCAAGCGATTCCGAGTAATTTAGGATTCGCCCATCACTAGTGTTGACTATGAATCAAACTATAGAACATAGCCCCTTATATCATTAGCTATCCAAAATATATAGTAGTTCTGAAGTCACATAAAGATTGATAGACTGGGTCAGAAGGTAATAAAGAAATTATCTTACTGCTATTATAGTATGAGGATTGCAAAGAACTTTAGGGTTTCATTAGGATTGAAAAGGGCTTTCATTTTCTCATAAATGCCATTTTTTTTATTCTATTATCCTGTATTGTGCAAAAGTTTAGGCAGGTGTGAAAAATTGCTCCAAAGCTAGAATCCCTTGAAATATAGAAACCTTAATAGTTTCTTCATGTAATCTCAGACAAATTCAATCATGTGGGGATAAGGGTTATGCAGGAGCCATACCATCACTTAAGGGACGCCTTCTTTTTCTTTATACTGGAGATAGTTCTTAACCCCTTCACACTCCAGCCTGTTTTCACTTTCCTGACCAGGCCAATGTTTTCAATTCTGACTTGTGTCATTTATGTGGTAATAACTGTGGAGCACTTAAATATATTCCAGTTATTCTGAAATATTTTTTTATGGCTTATTTTATTTCATGATACTGGTAAATTTAGGTTACCGTATATACTCGTGTATAAGCCGAGTTTTTCAGCCCAAAAATTGGGCTGAAAAGTCCCCCCCTCGGCTTATACACGGGTCAATACGGTAGGGGCTGTGGTGGGGGCTGAAAATAAGACAGGGGGGGCGCTGCGCAATATAAGTCCGGCCTGGTGGGGTGGCGCTGCGCAATATATACAGTGCCTACAAGTAGTCTTCAACCCCCTGCAGATTTAGGTGGTTTGATAAGATGCAAATAAGTTAGAGCCTTCAAACTGCAAACGAGAGTAGGATTTATTAACAGAAGCATAAATCTTACAAACCAAAAAGTTATGTTGCTCAGTTGAATTTTTATAAATTTTAAACATAAAAGTGTGGGTCAATTATTATTCAACCCCTATGTTTAATATTTTGTGGAATAACCCTTGTTTGCAATTACAGCTAATAATCGTCTTTTATAAGACCTGATCAGGCCGGCACAGGTCTCTGGAGTTATCTTGGCCCACTCCTCCATGCAGATCTTCTCCAAGTTATCTAGGTTCTTTGGGTGTCTCTTGTGGACTTTAATCTTGAGCTCCATCCACAAGTTTTCAATTGGGTTAAGGTCAGGAGACTGACTAGGCCACTCCATCACCTCGATTTTTTCCCTCTTGAACCAGGCCTTGGTTTTCTTGGCTGTGTGCTTTGGGTCGTTGTCTTGTTGGAAGATGAAATTACGACCCATCTTAAGATCCTTGATGGAGGAGCTGAGGTTCTTGTCCAAAATCTTCAGGTAGGCCGTGCTATCCATCTTCCCATGGATGCGGACCAGATGGCCAGGCCCCTTGGCCGAGAAACAGCCCCACAGCATGATGCTGCCACCACCATGCTTGACTGTAGGGATGGTATTCTTGGGGTCGTATGCAGTGCCATCCAGTCTCCAAACGTCACGTGTGTGGTTGGCACCAAAGATCTCGATCTTGGTCTCATCAGACCATAGAACCTTGAACCAGTCTGTCTCAGAATCCTCCAAGTGATCATGAGCAAACTGTAGACGAGCCTTGACATGAAGCTTTGAAAGTAAAGGTACCTTACGGGCTCGTCTGGAACGGAGACCATTGCGGTGGAGTACGTTACTTATGGTATTGACTGAAACCAATGTCCCCACTGCCATGAGATCTTCCCGGAGCTCCTTCCTTGTTGTCCTTGGGTTAGCCTTGACTCTTCGGACAAGCCTGGCCTCGGCACGGGAGGAAACTTTCAAAGGCTGTCCAGGCCGTGGAAGGCTAACAGTAGTTCCATAAGCCTTCCACTTCCGGATGATGCTCCCAACAGTGGAGACAGGTAGGCCCAACTCCTTTAAAAGGGTTTTGTACCCCTTGCCAGCCTTGTGACCCTCCACGATCTTGTCATTGATGGCCTTGGAATGCTCCTTTGTCTTTCCCATGTTGACCATGTATGAGTGCTGTTCACAAGTTTGGGGAGGGTCTTAAATAGTCAGAAAAGGCTGGCAAAAGAGATAATTAATCCACACATGTGAAGCTCATTGTTCTTTGTGCCTGAACTACTTCTTAATACTTTAGGGGGACCAAACAGAATGCTGGTGGTTTGAGGGGTTGAATAATAAATGACCCTCTGAATTAGCTTTTAATGCTTTAAAAAAAAAAGAAAATTTAAAAAACCTTTTTGGCTGCAGTGCATTTCCCACTTCCAGGCTGATCTACAGTCCAAATGTCACAATGCCAAGTTAATTCCGCAGGACCCATGACGACAATCACCGCCCAGCCGCGGCGCCTTGATGACATTGAGCCAATCAGAGGCCCCAACGTCATCTGGCCGCGTCTGGGCGGTGATTGTCGTCACGGGTCCTGCGCTCTCATTGGCGCAGGGCCTGACCTGGGCGGGGATTACAGGAGGAAGCAGGAACTCGGCCGGGCACCGCACCGATCAGCATGCAACTGGACCGGGACACCGCACCGCAGACCAGGAGAGGAGCGGGGACACCACCGGACGGCCGGAGGAGCGGGGCATGACAGCGGGGTCAGCACCGGACAAGGTAAGAAGCGGTGCATATGTGTGTGTGTGTGTGTATGTATGTGTATGTGTGTGTATGTGTGTGTGTATGTATGTATGTGTATGTATGTGTATGGATGTGTATGTATGTGTATGGATGTGTGTGTGTATGTATGTGTGTGTATGTGTATGTATGTGTGTGTGTGTATATGTGTGTGGATGTGTGTGGATGGGGCTGGGGCTGCTGTATAAACCTCTGGGGCTGCTGTATATACCACTGGGGAGGCTGCTGTATATACCACTGGGGAGGCTGCTGTATACTACCACTGGGGAGGCTGCTTTATACTACCACTGGGGAGGCCTGTATACCACTGGGGGGGCCTGTGTACCTGTGCTGGGGTCCACCCTCGGCTTATACATGAGTCAATAGGTTTTCCCAGGTTTTGGGGGCAAAAGTAGGGGGTCGGCTTATACACGGGTCAGCTTATACACGAGTATATATGATAATACTTCTTGCATTTATTTGTGAAGATATCTGAATTTTAGCAAAAATTGTGAAAACTTGCAATTTTCAAACTTTGAATATTTATGCTCTTAAACCAGATAGTTATATCATACAAATAGTTAATAAATAACATTTCCCACATATTTCCTTTTCATCAGTTTCATTTTTGAAACTTAATGTTTTCTTTTTAGCATGTTAGAAAGGTTAAAATTTTATCAGCATTTTCTTATTTTTCCAACAAAATTGACAAATCCATTTTTTTTAGGGGTGAAATCACATTTGAAGTCACTTTAAGGGGCCTACATGACAGAAAACACCCAAAAGTGACACCATTCCAAAAACTGCACCCCTCAAGGCCACGTTACACAGACAGATATCTGTGACCAACATCTGAACAGATCTCTGGTTGCAGTGAAATCATGGACACATTGTTACATTTGTACACAGCCACAAAATGGAACTATGTGTCCATGATTTCACTGCAACCAGAGATCTGTTCAGATGTTGGTCACAGATCTCTGTGTGTGTAACGTGGCCTTCAAACTACTCCAAACCACATTCAATAGGTTTATGAACCCTTCAGGTGCTTCACATGAACTAAAGCAATGTGAAAGGAAAAAAAAGGATAATTTTACTATTTCCCACAAAAATGGTACTTTAGCAGCAGAAAATGGACCATACAATTGTGTAATTTTTCCTGACTACACAGATATCTCATATGTAGTGTAAAACCACTATTTGGGTGCACGGCATAGTTAAGGCTGGTTTCACACTGCAGTTTTTACCCTGATCAGGTTTGATCAGGTTTGTGTGTCAGGGTACCTTTAAGGCCACGGTCACACGATCAGTATTTGGTCAGTATTTCACATCAGTATTTGTAAGCCAAAATCAGGAATGGAACAGTCAGAGGAAACGTATAATAGAAACATGTGCTCCACTTCTGCATTTTTCACCCACTCCTGGTTTTGGCTTACAAATACTGATGTGAAATACTGACTGTGTGACCATGGCCTAAGGCCACTTTACACACACAGATATCTGTGTCCAACTTCTGAACAGATCTCTGGTTGCAGTGAAATCATGGACACATTGTTCCATTTTGTGGCTGTGTATAATGGAACAATGTGTCCATGATTTCACTGCAACCAGAGATCTGTTCAGATAACTCACGGTTTTGAAGATTAGGATAGGGTCAGCACCACCTTGCAGCGTCTCCCATACAGCCTGGGGAGATTTCACCGCTGCCTGCAAGCTTTCAGCCCTTGGCTATGGAGGATGATGAGGAGGGTCCTCCCTGCTGCACCGCTCTGCACGCTCTGGTGCTCACTCCCAAAAAACTGGTACATGATAGAAAGCGATAAACATCTTAAGGAGGTCGCTTTGAGAAAACCCCTGGTTACGCATAGACGATGCAGAAATATTGATGATATGATAGTACGGAGACGGTTTACTGCAGAAAAAACTTGGTTAGAGAGAGGCTGTCCAGTAGGAAATTTTAAATGTGGGAATTGCTCCGTTTGCGACAAACACGTTACGACCAATCCGGTGCAGATAGGGCATATTATGCATAACGTGAAAGAATTTATTTCTTGCAAAACCAAATTTGTGGTGTATGCCGTGGTCTGTGATTGTGGTCGCTTCTATGTTGGAAAAACGATACGTTGCCTTTACATACGCTTTAAAGAGCACGTTAGGTCAATAACTACAGGAGTTGGTTCCCCCCGGTTGATAGAGCATGTCAGGGCTGAGCATGGAGGGGATTCCTCTGTATTAAGATTCTTCGGCTTGGAAAGGGTAATGTTACCACCATCTGGGGGTAACCTACATAAAATGTTGTTGCAGAATGAGGCAGCGTGGATAATAAAATTGAGGGCGCAGAGCCAGGCTGGACTTAATGATAAGAACGATCTTGCTGTATTTTTGTAAGGTTCAGTTATGGGTAATTGGATTTGGGTAATGAGGTACTGTGGATTTAGGTTAGTGAATACTTGAATCTGCAAGGGGCACAACTCTGTATACTGATCTGATAAGTAATTTCATGGTTCTCTATGCTTGGATAGCTGTGAAGGTCTTGTGCTCAGTCCCTTATGTTTGATGAGAACTCTCTGTTTGGATGACTGTGAAGGTCTTGTGCTCAGTCCCCTATGTTTAATGAGAACTTAACAGGTTCACCCCTGGTTAGAAATGGGGAAATGTAAATATAAGAGGATCCCCTAAGCTAGCCCGAGGGTATCAGTATAGTGATCCCGATGAATAGGTATTAAACTTATTATCAGGAAAGAGAAGAGGGTAAGTCGAGTAGTGTACTGGCCTATGACTGGAAAAAATATTTTTAACCTGTGGTTGTGAGTAAAAAGGTTTTTATTGTATATATTGTAAGCACATAGTACTGTACTGTATGTATGTAATGCACTTTGATCACTTAATTGCACTGTCACTTTAAGAGCTGTTTTGGTTTCAGCTCCATAATCTTAACTTCACACATGTTCACTAATTAAGTTTGTGACGTCATCAGTGGGGGTGTATAAGTTGCCTAGTGCAACAATACACTCTGAGGACTAACCTGCTGAAGCGCCTTATACGGCGCGAAACGTCGTGCCCCCCGTCCTCCCACCCGCATGCCACCACCTGCTGTGTGCACTGAAGCACAATAAAGAACCGCTGTTTATAGAAGCTCTGAGTGCGACTTCTTTTTCTTCTCCTATAATACAAAGAGATCTGTTCAGAAGTTGGACACAGATATGTGTGTGTGTAAAGTGGCCTTTACACGTCGCAACATTGCATGCAATTTCACTTGCAACTTACTGGTTGCAGTGAAATCATGGACACATTGTTCCATTTGTACACGGCAACAAAATAGAGCAATGTGTCCATGATTTCACTGCAACTAGCAAATTGCCAGTGAAATTGCATGCAATGATGCGACGTGTAACGATACCCTCAAAACCAGGAGTGTCTCCAAAACTCAGAACAGGTGTCAATCTTCCAATTATACTTTTTCTCTGCAAGTTCCTCTCCTGGTTCCTTTCCAGGTTTTGACACACAAACCTGATCGAACCTGATCAGGAAAAAAACTGCAGAGTGAAGCCAGCTTTAGAAGGGGATCAGCGCTCTTTTACTAATTGTCTAGAATCAATAAGGGACGCTTTACACACACCAACATCTGTAACCAACTTCTTCACAGATCTCTGGTTGCAGTGAAATCATGGACACATTGTTCTATTTGTACACAGCCACAAAATGGAGCAATGTGTCCATGATTTCACTGCAACCAGAGATCTGTTCAGAAGTTGGACACAGAAGTTGATGTGTGTAAATTGGCCCTAACTGAAGCCATGCCACATTTGGAGAGCACCTGATTTGCCTAAATAGTGGAAACTTCCCACACATGACACCATTTTGGAAGCTTGACCCCTCTAGGAATTTATATAAGTTTGAACTTAAATAACAAATCATAGTTTTCCCACAAAAATATTGCTTTAGCCCAAATTTACTATTTTAACAATGGTAACAGAAGAAAATAGACCATACAATTTGTTGTGCAATTTATTCTAATTAGGCGGCTGTCACACGGTTCAATATTGCGAACGATATCGTTTAAGCGATCTGCTTTGTGATCGCTTAAGCGATATCGTTTGTGCATCGCTGCGTGCGATCAAGCGATTTTACAATGTAAAATCGCTTGATCGTGACATCGCAGATATGAGAGCCGGAGCTCAAATCAAGCGATAAACGCTTGATCAATCTGCCTCATCGTGGTGTGTGACACCACGATGAACGATCTCCCAGCGGCAGAGCCTATGCTGGGAGATGGTATCTATGGTAAACGTCGGGTTACTAAGCGCCGCGCGGCGCCTAGTAACCCGATGTGTACCATAGTTACCAGCGATCTTGCTGGCCCACATCGCTGGTGAGTCTGTCTGTGTGACAGCTCACCAGCGATGTGAGCGATATCGTTAGCGATCGTGCGTGCATGTGATCGCTAACAATATCGCTCACGATATTGATGAGTGTGACGGCCGCCGTATGCTGATACCCATATGTGGTGGAAAATTACTGTTTGGGTGCATGGCAGGGCTCGGAAGGTAAGGAGCACCATTTGACAGGTGCTTCACAGAATTTTATAACATTGCACTGTATAAATGAAAAAAAAAATCCCTGCAAAAATGTTGCCTCAGCCCTAAATATTTCAATTTAACAATGTTAACAGAAGGAAATGGATTCTCCGTTTTGTTGTAAAATTTCTCTGTGAGTTCATTGGCATCCTATATGTGGTGGGAAATTATATTTTGGGTGGACGACAGGGCTTGAATTCTTCAGTGTAATTTTGGCTGGAATACATTGTTGATACCTTGTCACATTTAAAGAGCCCCTGACATGCCAAAACAGTACAAACCCCTACAAGTGACCCCAGTTTGGAAGCAGCACATCTTAGGGAATTCTTCTTGGGATGTAATGAACATTTTTAACCCACTTTAAATTCACAGAATTGTATCTCATTGGGCTAAATAAATGGATAATTACAATTTTTTTTTTCATTTTTCACTAGAAGATTGCTTTTGCCCCAAGTTTTTAATTTTCAAAAGGGTAATAGCAGAAAATGAGTTGTACAATATTTGGTTGAAAACTCTTTTAAGGCATACACATAGTGCAAAGGTCAGAAGGTAAGGAGCACCATATTGGAGTTCAGATTTTACTGTAATGATTTAAGGGTACCATGTCACATTAGCAGAGCCTCTGAGGTGCCAGATCCCTAAAACCCCCTAGAAGTGACCCCATTTTTCAAACTACACCCCAAAATGAATTTATCTAGGGTGCAGGTAACATATTGACACCATATGTGCCTCACAGGATTTTGCACCATTGGACAATGAAGAAAGAATAATTTTCATTTTCACCACTAAAATGTTGTTATAGCCCCAAATATGTAATTTTTATAAGGGCTAACAGGAAAAAATGGACCACACGACTTGTGAAATTTCTCCTGAGTGCTCCCATACCCTTCATGTAAGGCTAGAGTCACATTAGCGTATGCATCAGATGGATATGCTAGTTACACCTAGCGAGCGTTATCCGAGTGTCATGCAGCTGGGTCACAGCTGCAGAATAGAGGGAGAGATTAATCTCCCCATCTCCTCCATTGCTAGTCTCCGTGTATATTGCATTGAACTCAGATATTGTCTGAGTGCAATGTGATGTTTCAATCGCACCCATAGACTTGTATGGGGGCGAATTACCGTATATACTCGCGTATAAGCCGAGTTTTTCAACCCAAAAATCGGGCTGAAAAGTCCCCCCCTCGGCTTATACGCGAGTCACTGTATTAGGGACTCGGATACCTGCTGTCAGTAGCGAGTCTGAGCTATTCCGAGCGGGTCTTAGCGATTCCGAGCGAGTCTAGCGATTCTGAGCGAGTCTCAGCGATTTTGAGCATTTCTGAGCGATTCTGAGCTAGTCTTAGCGATTCTGAGAGCGAGTCTTAGCGATTTTGAGCATTTCTGAGCGATTCTGAGCTAGTCTAGCGATTCTGAGAGCGAGTCTTAGCGATTCTGAGAGCGAGTCTTAGCGATTTTGAGCATTTCTGAGCGATTCTGAGCTAGTCTGAGCGATTCTAAGCGAGTTTACAATCCGAGTCCTGTATTCTGTACTCGGGACTCGGCTTATACACGAGTCAATAGGTTTTTCCAGGTTTTGAGGACAAAAGTAGGGGGGTCGGCTTATACACGGGTCGGCTTATACACGGGTCGGCTTATACACGAGTATATACGGTATATGAGATTTGCTGACAGTTGCAGCAATTTTTTTCCACAGTCCGATTACAGCTGAGGAAAACTCGCAGATCTCAGCTGCAGCATTATTTAACATGGGCCGAGTGCAATGTGAGATTATTTCGCATTTCATTTGTGCAAGTCAGTTGCCAGTGTGACTCTCCCCTAATCAGGACATACTTTTTAGGCAGAGTGGAAAGCTTAGAAGGAAAGGAGCATTATATTATAGTGCAGATTTTGCTGTTATGCTTTGAGGGTGCCATGTTACATTGACAGAGTCCCTGAGGTGTCACAACAGGAGGAACCCCCATAAGTGATCCCATTTTACAAACTACACCTAATGAACTCATCTAGGATTGCAGGGATAACATTGACACCACAGGTGTGCCTCAGATTTTACATTTTCACATGGGGTAATGGCTACAAATGGCACCAAAATTTGTCACACTTTCTGGTAAGTCAGGCAAAAACTCATATGTGGGTGTACAGTACTACTTAGGGCCCTTTCACATCAGCGTTTTTTTAAATTTGCGGCAGATGCGGTGAAAAAACCGCATCTGCCGCATAACGGTTCCACTTGCGGCACGGTTGCGGTTTTTTCCATAGGAAGTATAGGGGGACTTGCGGCAGATGCGGCAAGTGCGGTATTGCACTTGCGGCAGGTGCGGCAGAGAAAAAAAACCGCGGCTTACTGCGGTTTTTTTCTCTGCCGCACCTGCCGCAAGTGCAATACCGCACTTGCCGCATCTGCCGCAAGTCCCCCTATACTTCCTATGGAAAAAACCGCAACCGTGCCGCAAGTGGAACCGTTATGCGGCAGTTGCGGCAGATGCGGTTTTTTCACCGCATCTGCCGCAAATTTAAAAAAACGCTGATGTGAAAGGGCCCTTAGCCAAATGGCAAGACTCAGAAAGGGAAAGAGCACTATTTGGCTCTTGGAGAACAAATTATCATGTAATTGTTTGCAGACTCCATATGCAGAGCCCCTAAGTATCAGAAGAACAGAATCCAACCACAAGGGATCCTATTTTAGAAATGAAATCCCTCTGGGAATTTATCCACAGGTGTAGTGATGATTTTGACTCCATTTGTATTTTCCAGAAAAAAATCAGCAATGGATGTTGCTGAGTGAAAATTGCAAATCTGCCATTGTAGTGACCGTATATTGTATTGCTCAGTACGTAGCAGTCCCATATATTGTGCCCAGTTCGTATTAATGGAGATATGCACCTGTAAATTAAGTGGGTTCTCATCACTACAGAAATGCCAAACATGACACTGAATGTGGTATTTGCACACTGTGGGGCCCAAAAGAGAGATGGGCATTTGGATTGGGGAATGCATAATTCACTGATTTCTTTAGGGGTGAGGAACCATATAATTTTCCAGAGATGTTGTATTACCAGCAATGTGGAAGCCCCAGATACTTCCATTTACAAATAGGGACTTAATTTTTTTGTGAATTGACTTCAAGCTTTGGGAAGATTTTGGATCACATTTACCCTGTGCTCTAAGCTTAGCACTTACATGGGGTGTTCCATCTAAATCTCCAAATTACATGATTCAGATGAAACCCTAGAGAGATCCATTCAATATAGTGAGGCAACAGAGACATTCTTGACTCCATCTCTGTTTAGCATGTCCTTCTTTTCAGAGGTGCACAAAACTGTAACCAACTGTGATTTTATGCATGCTTAAAAACAAACACAGCCATATCATAGGACAGACAGAATCCAAAATGTCTCCGTATGTCTCATTATATTACTTTTTTTTTACTTAGTTCCTTTATAATGCTTTCACTTTTTTTTTAAATCTGATCGCTGGTATAATCCATTGCAATGGTTTAAAGTGATCCTGAGCTCACAAACTGACCCCCCCGCATCTTTATACCTGTCCCTGCACCCCCTCTTATCATTTCTAGTCATCCCTTTTGCAGAAAAAATCGATTTTGTAAAGTAGAGAAGAGGTTATAATCACCTTGTCCTCTGTGAGTTCTCTGTTTCTGAAGAAGCCACAATAGGCAGGCCTGTCTGCTGCTCCCTTGTAATTATGCACGCCCCTCTCAGCTTGCTAAGAGCCTGGCCGTGTCATGAAAGGGGCGGGGCTAAAATCGTGTCATACCGGAGCCCCGCCCCCTTTCATGACGCGGCCAGGCTCTTAGCAAGCTGAGAGGGGCGTGCATAATTACAAGGCAGCAGCAGACAGGCACGCCTATTGCGGCTTCTTGAGAAACAGAGAACTCACACAGGACGAGGTGAATATAAACTTTTCTCTACTTTACAAAATCGATTTTTTTCTGCAAAAGGGATGGCTAGAAATGATAAGAGGGGGGTGCAGGGACAGGTCTAAAGATGCGGGGGGTCAGTTTGTGAGGTCAGGATCACTTTAATCATTTCAGTGTTACACTGACAGAAGCCTTTTAGGCCATGCTGCTGGCGTGGTCTCACAGGAAAACATAGTTGACAGACCCAGAGGAAGTCATGATAACCTCGAGCTGCTCGTAATGACATTGTGGGTGTCTCAATTGGGTGGGAAAGGGAACGCACTCCCTCTCCCAACTTCCTAAGTGCTGCACTAGATATTGATTTAGGGGGTTAAACCGCTGGGGTTGGTGCGGAGACTATCCCTAACTGTGACAACTGGAATTTGGCCATCATTTAAGCCGACCTCCCAGCAGTGATCGTGTGCACACAGCTCGTGCCCTGCGTGACTGTCATGACGTACATATAGGTCATCAGTCGGGAACCCATATTTGACAATGATGTATAGGTACGTCAAATGTCATGAAGGAGTTAATTACATTGGCTGTATCTTAAGACTCATTGTCCTGTTGCAGAATACATTTGGAGCCAATCAGACTTTTCACTGATGATATTACATGATCAATACATATCTGCCTCAGGAATGGAAATACCTTGTAATCTTCTATTATGCCATTTCTGTGAGTTTACATATACTGTTAAAAGCACTACTCATGAATGAAGGTGAGGGCCTACCAGGCAATTCACATGTTCCCCTGTGGGCCAGTCCAAGCCTTTTTGTAGAAACATAAAATTAGTCCCTATTCTTTGGACTAGAGGATAACATCTCAATTTAAGTTTGATTACATTTTTCTGTAAAGGTACCGGCACACACGGCAATATTGCTAGCAATTTCACTGGCAATTTGCTGGTTACTGTGAAATCATGGACACATAGTTCTATTTAGTTGCTGTATATAAGGGTGGAGGCACAAACGGAGCGTTTTGTACGCTAGCCATTTCTGCGACCGCGTCGCGTATTTGTCCGCGATCGCGTTGCAAGTTGTGTGCGAGTGCGGTGCGAGTGGGGTGCGTTTGCAGTGCGAGTGCGATGCGAGTGCGTTTTTTCTGTCACAAACAGCGATCCGAGTGTAAGGTGTTTTTGAGGCATGGAGGTGCACTTCAGAATTGGAATCAGCTTGTACTTCCTGTCACGTACAAGCGTATTTCGCGCATGTAACTCGCATGGTGTGCTGACTTCATGCGAGAAAAAAACGCCGCCATAGACTTGCATTGCCCGTACGCGTGTAGGAATCGCACACATACGCAGCATGCTCTGACTGGAATCGCATTGCCGGCGACATGCGAGAGACGACTGCGTAAAACGGACCACTGTGCCCTGGCCAATTTGTTAACATCAGTGCAAGTGACATGCGTTTTTACAAGCGTGAGACTCGCGCGAGTCTCACGCCAGTGTGCCTCCACCCTAAATGGAACAATGTGTCCATGATTTCACTGCAACCAGCAAATTGCCAGTGAGATTGTTAGCAATATTGCTGCGTGTGACGGTACCTTAAGGGTACATTTACACGTCGCAAAATTGCATGCAATTTCCCTTGCAACTTACTGGTTGCAGTGAAATCATGGACACATTGTTCTATTTTGTTGTTGTGTACAACTGGAACAATATGTCCATGATTTCACTGTAACCAGTAAGTTGCAAGTGAAATTGCATGCAATGTTGCGATGTGTAAAGGTACCCTAAGGGTACCTTTACACGTCGCAACATTGCATCTAATTTCACTTGCAACTTACTGGTTGCAAAGAAATCATGGACACATTGTTAAATTTGTACACGGAAACAAAATAGAACAATGTGTCCATGCTGCAGCTCACCTGTATCTCTCAGAATCGCGGTCCTGTTGTGGTTGTCAGCCAGGGGCGGGCTGGCCCAGGTGGCAGGGGGGCAAGTGCCCCCTGGGCTGGTGGTATAGTCCACTTCTAGGGCCGCCCCCTACAGAAACGGGCCGGCCGCGGGCGTCGCTTTGCGGCCGGCACATGACGCGAGACGGCCCGGCCGCGGGAAGCACCCCCCCCCCCCCCGCTTCTCAGGTCAGACCTGACAGCACCCCCCCGCTTCTCAGGTCAGACCTGACAGCACCCCCCCCCCCCCCCCCCCCGCTTCTCAGGTCAGGGCCGGCAGGGCAAATCTGCCACCCAGGGATGGAGGCTCCAGCCAGCCCCTGTTGGCAGCGCCTGCCAACCCCAACAGCATGTTCCCCGCCGCGGCCGCCTTGGATCCTGCTGTCAGTGATTGACAGCAGAATCCAAGGGGTTAACAGCGCCGATCGGTGCTGTTACCCTGACATCTCAGCTGATGAGATCAGCTGAGATGTCTGCTGTTTGATGTGAGCTCCATGCCGGAGCTCACATCAAACACCCCTTACCCGCCCATGATGTCCTCCTAAGTCATAAGTCGGGAAGGGGTTAAACATACAACTACAAGGTGTTTGTTGAGTTGAGAGTAGTTAGTATGGACACTGTCCCAAAAGCTGTAGGAACAAACTACTACCAAGTGGAGTGGTGGCTCTGAGAAGAAAATATGTTCCAGTGAGTATGAAGGATAGTAGCACTGCAAATAAAGGAGGAGGTTCTGAAGGAGTCAACTCCTAACCATGATGATGTTGACCCTGCACTGCAATGCACACAGAGTAATAGGAGTGTAACTAGTTACGGTAATTCTCTGGAGTGGCACATTAGAGATTTTTCTGGGGATGGGCCCAGTACCCATAATGTATGTGCCAATGTTGGGATATAGGATTGGTTGTTTTCATGTGGGGAGAGGTCAGCTATAACACTTCTTGTGGACATAGTATGGACGAGACATGCAAAAGTAGCATAATGTCTCGTAGCTCTATACCAGCTATTGGTACCCTTCCTATACACATTTTTTCTCTACAACCTTCTCTATGTGCTTTAGAAACCAGGGCTGTGCCAAACCTCTAACTTCAACTCAGAATCCGACTCCTTAGTTTCTCCTTATATCACTCTGACTCCAATTCTGATCACGACTCCAACCAAAATGGTCACCGACTATGATTCCACAGCCCTGGTTTGCAATTGGACAAGCCAAACCTCTGACTCCAACTCCTCAATTTCCTAGAATCCAACTCCACCAAAATAGACAATGACTAAAGCCTGGGTTACACGCTTCAATGTCCCAGCGATCCCACCAACGATCGGGATTGCTGGGACATTAAAGGCTGATCGCTGGTGAGCTGTCACATAAGCAGACTCACCAGCGATCCGGACCAGCGATGCTGCGCATTCAGCGGGCGACGATAGATTTATGAACCGATTCATCGTTGATCGTTAATAGGTGTCACACGCAACGATGTTATTTAGACATTGCTGCAACATCACCAAACTGGTGACGTTGCAACGATATTGTTACCGATGACGGCCCCTTTAAACTCCATGACTCCGACTCTGACTCCACAGTGTTACACAGTAGTCCTAGTTTTAAAACCTAGGACTACAATGAAACCTGTTGTAGTGAGGTTTTCTATAGAAATCATACAATGAGGGTAAGGGCCACGTCACACACACAGATATCTGTGCAGATATTGTTCACAGATCTCTGGTTGCAGTGAAATCATGGACACATTGTTCCATTTTGTGGCCGTGTACAAATGGAACAATTTGTCCATGATTTCACTGCAACCAGAGATCTGCGAACAATATCTGCACAGATATCTGTGTGTGTGACGTGGCCCTATGGGGAATTGGAAAGCAGCTGAACTATATAGTTCAGCACCTGCACCACATGGAACAAATCTGCCAGGATACACCCCAGTTCTGGGCCAAGAAGAATCCTCACAATAGGAAGAAATCCGACAATAAAGGTGTTCCAAAATGAAAACTTTGACTTGATCTGTTTAAACACATTAGTTATTACATGGATTGCATGATTATTTAAAGTTTTTAATATTGCTCAATAAAAGCATATTTTAATATTGGAACATCTTTATTGCTAAATTTCTTCCTATATTGTTCTCTATAGAGTGATGAATACAGTACATAACAAGCAATTTAAAAAACATTTTCTAGCGTTTATATGCTAATTTATGGAAAAAAAGTAGCTACTACAACTTCAATCACTCAAATATCCTATTAAACTTGATCTGTCCGCAGAATTGTCAATACAAACAGTTTACATTATTCAACAAATCTGTTAATTTAATGTATATGGTTTATATTGCCAATGGACCTGATGAGGCTGGTGTAATTATTTTGTAACACATTTTACGAGTCCATTTCCAGCTTATTTTAGTATTATACTTGACACGTTTAAAAAAAAATTATACAAGCATTCTCTAGTGGGTTTTCAAAGTACGGTAAGTACACAAGTCTCATCAGGTCCAAGATGTATTTTTAATAATGTATGCAGTTTATATTGTGAAATGAACTAACAGATCAACTTAGAAATAAAAAAAATTCTAAGAATTTACCTGCCTATTTTATTTTCAAGACATTTTCAAGTTATATAAAAAAACTCTCCCAGCAAGGGTGTCTTAAAGCCCATTCTCACGTAACGACGCATCAGCGATCCCGATCCCAATAACGATGTGCAGAGATCGCTGGTGCATCATTTACACATCGCTGGTACGATGTCAAACAGGCATCTTACCATCGATGTGAAAAATTACGCACTAGCGATCCAGAATTATACCGAGGTCGTTGTGAATTTTCTCTCCATAGCGTAGTATTGAGATCGTTGCTCATTATCTCTGTCAAACACAACGATGTAGCGGTCCCAGCGGGAGCACAACAACGCAGGAATGACCCAGAGCAGTGTGTAACGATCAACGATCTCACAGCAGGGGCCAGATCGTTGGTGTGTGTCACACAGAACGACATCGCTATTGGGATCGCTGTTGCATCACAAAATTCGTGACGCAACAGCCATCTCGTTAGCGATTTCTTTATGTGTGACAGAGCTTTTAGTGTCTTTTTGCAGTAAAGCAATAGCCTAGGATAGCTATTGAGTGGCTCCAGGAATGAAGGCTAAACAACTAGCAATGATCCTCCAGTGCATGAGAATATTTCACAGCAGGGTAGCTTAAGATGACCTAATCTTTGGTTTGGGAATCCAATTACAGCAATTTGTTGCAATCTATTACCTTCATTGTCTTGAGTATTACTGTTTAATAACCATGAGCTGTCTCAGCGCTTTGTGAGACCACTGACCAAATTATTCAAGTAAAACAAATACAAGACGCTTATCTTTTAATTTTCAAGACGCCTAATGTCTTTAAGTTACATTATCCTTGACTCAACTCTTAGCTAATACTGAATCATATGTAATTACTAGTAAAAAGGCCCGATGCAATTGCATCGGGAGCGCGGTGAAATGAATTGTGTGTATACAGGCGGGTCAGTGGGTATCAGAGTATAGAGGCGGGTCAGTGGGTAGCAGAGTATAGAGGCGGGTCAGTGGGTAGCAGAGTATGGAGGCGGCTTTGTGGGTAGCAGAGTATCGAGGCGGCTGTGTGGGTAGCAGAGTATCGAGGCGGCTCTGTGGGTAGCAGAGTATCGAGGCGGCTCTGTGGGTAGCAGAGTATACAGGCAGCTCTGTGGTGGAGGGGTGAGGAGAGATGCGGCTCTGTGGTGGAGGGGTGAGGAGAGATGCGGCTCTGTGGTGGAGGGGTGAGGAGAGATGCGGCTCTGTGGTGGAGGGGTGAGGAGAGATGCGGCTCTGTGGTGGAGGGGTGAGGAGAGATGCGGCTCTGTGGTGGAGGGGTGAGGAGAGATGCGGCTCTGTGGTGGAGGGGTGAGGAGAGATGCGGCTCTGTGGTGGAGGGGTGAGGAGAGATGCGGCTCTGTGGTGGAGGGGTGAGGAGAGATGCGGCTCTGTGGTGGAGGGGTGAGGAGAGATGCGGCTCTGTGGTGGAGGGGTGAGGAGAGATGCGGCTCTGTGGTGGAGGGGTGAGGAGAGAAGCGGCTCTGTGGTGGAGGGGTGAGGAGAGATGCGGCTCTGTGGTGGAGAGGGGTGGAGGAGAGAAGAACAGTATAACATACGGCTTGTATAGACGAGGGTTGCAGAGATACAGAGATTATACACCAGTAGAAATATACATCAGAGATGTAGAGACATGAGGACAGAGTGAAAGGATGAGGTGAGGACATGAGAGGAGCAGAGAGTGCAGGAGACATGTGAGGGTACAGAGATGCAGAGAGACATGAAGGACAGACAGTGATGCAGAGAGACATGAGGGGACAGAGTGCAGAGAGACATGAGAGGACAGAAGTGCAGAGAGACATGGAGGGACAGAGAGTGCAGAGAGACATGAGAGGGACAGAGAGTGCAGAGAGACATGAGAGGGACAGAGGTGCAGAGAGACATGAGAGGGACAGAGAGTGCAGAGAGACATGAGAGGGACAGAGGTGCAGAGAGACATGAGAGGGACAGAGAGTGCAGAGAGACATGAGAGGGACAGAGAGTGCAGAGAGACATGAGAGGGACAGAGAGGACAGAGAGTGAGAGACATGAGAGGGACAGAGAGTGCAGAGAAGACATGAGAGGGACAGAGAGTGCAGAGAGACATGAGAGGGACAGAGAGTGCAGAGAGACATGAGAGGGACAGAGAGTGCGCAGAGAGGACAGTGAGAGGGACATAGAGATGCAGAGAGACATGAGAGGGACAGAGAGTGCAGAGAGACATGAGAGGGACAGAGAGTGCAGAGAGACATGAGAGGGACAGAGAGTGCGAGAGACATGAGAGGACATGAGAGTGCAGAGAGACATGAGAGGGACAGAGAGTGCAGAGAGACATGAGAGGGACAGAGAGTGCAGAGAGGACATGAGAGGGACAGAGAGTGCAGAGAGACATGAGAGGGACAGAGAGTGCAGAGAGACATGAGAGGGACAGAGAGTGCAGAGAGACATGAGAGGGACAGAGAGTGCAGAGAGACATGAGAGGGACAGAGAGTGCAGAGAGACATGAGAGGGACAGAGAGTGCAGAGAGACATGAGAGGGACAGAGAGTGCAGAGAGACATGAGAGGGACAGAGAGTGCAGAGAGACATGAGAGGGACAGAGAGTGCAGAGAGACATGAGAGGGACAGAGTGCAGAGAGACATGAGAGACGAGTGCAGAGAGACATGAGAGGGACAGAAGTGCAGAGAGACATGAGAGGGACAGAAGTGCAGAGAGACATGAGAGGGACAGAGAGTGCAGAGAGACATGAGAGGGACAGAGAGTGCAGAGAGACATGAGAGGACAAGAGTGCAGAGAGACATGAGAGGGACAGAGAGTGCAGAGAGACATGAGAGGGACAGAGAGTGCAGAGAGACATGAGAGGGACAGAGAGTGCAGAGAGACATGAGAGGGACAGAGAGTGCAGAGAGACATGAGAGGGACAGAGAGTGCAGAGAGACATGAGAGGGACAGAGGTGCAGAAGGACATGAGAGGGACAGAGAGTGCAGAGAGACAATGAGAGGGACAGAGAGTGCAGAGAGACATGAGAGGACAGAGAGTGCAGAGAGACATGAGAGGGACAGAGAGTGCAGAGAGACAGAGAGGACATGAGAGTGCAGAGAGACATGAGAGGGACAGAGAGTGCAGAGAGACATGAGAGGGACAGAGAGTGCAGAGAGACATGAGAGGGACAGAGAGTGCAGAGAGACATGAGAGGGACAGAGAGTGCAGAGAGACATGAGAGGGACAGAGAGTGCAGAGAGACATGAGAGGGGACAGAGAGTGCAGAGAGACATGAGAGGGACAGAGAGTGCAGAGAGACATGAGAGGGACAGAGAGTGCAGAGAGACATGAGAGGGACAGAGAGTGCAGAGAGACATGAGGGGACAGAGAGTGCAGAGAGACATGAGAGAGGGACAGAGAGTGCAGAGAGGACATGCAGGACGGGAAAAGAGTGCAGAGAGACATGAGAGGGACAGAGAGTGCAGAGAGACATGAGAGGGACAGAGTGCAGAGAGACATGAGAGGGGACAGAGAGTGCAGAGAGACATGAGAGGGACAGAGAGTGCAGAGAGACATGAGAGGGACAAGAGTGAGAGGACATGAGGAGTGCAGAGAGACATGAGAGGGACAGAGAGTGCAGAGAGACATGAGAGGGACAGGAGTGCAGAGAGACATGAGAAGGGACAGAGAGTGCAGAGAGACATGAGAGGGACAGAGAGTGCAGAGAGACATGAGAGGGACAGAGAGTGCAGAGAGACATGAGAGGGACAGAGAGTGCAGAGAGACATGAGAGGGACAGAGAGTGCAGAGAGACATGAGAGGACAGAGAGTGCAGAGAGACATGAGAGGGACAGAGAGTGCAGAGAGACATGAGAGGGACAAGAGTGCAGAGAGACATGAGAGGGACAGAGAGTGCAGAGAGACATGAGAGGGACAGAGAGTGCAGAGAGACATGAGAGGGACAGAGAGTGCAGAGAGACATGAGAGGGACAGAGTGCAGAGAGACATGAGAGGGCAGAGAGTGCAGAGAGACATGAGAGGGACAGAGAGTGCAGAGAGACATGAGAGGGACAGAGAGTGCAGAGAGACATGAGAGGGACAGAGAGTGCAGAGAGACATGAGAGGGACAGAGAGTGCAGAGAGACATGAGAGGGACAGAGAGTGCAGAGAGACATGAGAGGGACAGAGAGTGCAGAGAGACATGAGAGGGACAAGAGTGCAGAGAGACATGAGAGGACGAGAGTGCAGAGAGAGGACAGAGAGTGCAGAGAGACATGAGAGGGACAGAGAGTGCAGAGAGACATGAGAGGGACAGAGAGTGCAGAGAGACATGAGAGGGACAGAGAGTGCAGAGAGACATGAGAGGGACAGAGAGTGCAGAGAGACATGAGAGGGACAGAGAGTGCAGAGAGAATGAGAGGGACAGAGTGCAGAGACATGAGAGGGACAGAGAGTGCAAGAGACATGAGAGGGACAGAGAGAGTGCAGAGAGACATGAGAGGGACAGAAGTGCAGAGAGACATGAGAGGGACAGAGAGTGCAGAGAGACATGAGAGGGACAGAGAGTGCAGAGAGACATGAGAGGGACAGAGTGCAGAGGACATGAGAGGGACAGAGAGTGCAGAGAGACATGAGAGGGACAGAGAGTGCAGAGAGACATGAGAGGGACAGAGAGTGCAGAGAGACATGAGAGGGACAGAGAGTGCAGAGAGACATGAGAGCATGAGGAATGAGAGGGACAGAGAGTGCAGAGAGACATGAGAGGGACGAGAGTGCAGAGAGACATGAGAGGGACAGAGAGTGCAGAGAGACATGAGAGGGACAGAGAGTGCAGAGAGACATGAGAGGGACAGAGAGTGCAGAGAGACATGAGAGGGACAGAGAGTGCAGAGAGACATGAGAGGGACAAGAGTGCAGAGAGACATGAGTAGGAACATGAGAGGGACAGAGAGTGCAGAGAGACATGAGAGGGACAGAGAGTGCAGAGAGACATGAGAGGGACAGAGAGTGCAGAGAGACATGAGAGGGACAGAGAGTGCAGAGAGACATGAGAGGGACAGAGAGTGCAGAGAGACATGAGAGGGACAGAGAGTGCAAGAGACATGAGAGGGACAGAGAGTGCAGAGAGACATGAGAGGGACAGAGAGTGCAGAGAGACATGAGAGGGACAGAGAGTGCAGAGAGAATGAGACTGGACAGAGAGTGCAGAGAGACATGAGAGGACAGAGAGTGCAGAGAGACATGAGAGGGACAGAGAGTGCAGAGAGACATGAGAGGGACAGAAGTGCAGAGAGACAGAGAGGACAGAGTGCAGAGGACATGGAGGCAGGAGACATGAGAGGGACAGAGAGTGCAGAGAGACATGAGAGGGACAGAGAGTGCAGAGAGGACATGAGGAGGGACAGAGAGTGCAGAGAGACATGAGAGGGACAGAGAGTGCAGAGAGACATGAGAGGGACAGAGTGCAGAGAGACATGAGAGGGACAGAGTGGAGAAGGGACAGTGAGTGCAGAGAGACATGAGAGGGACAGAGAGTGCAGAGAGACATGAGAGGGACAGAGAGTGCAGAGAGACATGAGAGGGACAGAGTGCAGAGGACATGAGAGGGACAGAGAGGCATGAGAGACATGAGAGGGACAGAGAGTGCAGAGAGACATGAGAGGGACAGAGTGGAGAGGGACAGAGAGTGCAGAGAGACATGAGAGGGACAGAGAGTGCAGAAAGACATGAGAGGGACAGAGTGGAGAGGGACAGAGAGTGCAGAGAGTCATGAGAGGGACAGAGAGTGTAGAGAGACATGACAGTTTATGCTCACCTCTCCCCGAGCCCCGGCCGTCTTCCTCCAGGCTTCCTCCAGGCTTCCTCCAGGCTTCCTCCAGGCTTCCTCCAGGCTTCCTCCAGGCTTCCTCCAGGCTTCCTCCAGGCTCCCGGTGGCTGCCGCAGGCTGCCGGTGTCAGCACAGGTCTGCTACTGCAGTTCAGGACCTGTGGTGATGTCAGAGTCACGTGACACCAGGTTACCATGGAGTAACCTGGTGTCACGTGACTGTGACATCACCACAGGTCCTGGAATGCAGTAAGAAGAGCTCTGCAGACACTCGGAGCCTGCGGCAGCCACCGGAAGCCTGGAGGAAGCCTGGAGAAGACGGCGGGGGCTCGGGGAGAGGTGAGCATATATTTTATTTTTTTTCAGGGCAGTGCGGCTGCGGCTCGTGATGACGCTGCGCGTCATCACTCGCAGTCGCGCAAAGGAGCTTGGGATTCGGCGACAACGCCCGGATTCCCAACTCCCAATTATATAAGTAGAGGGACAGAGAGTGCAGAGAGACATGAGAGGGACAGAGAGTGCAGAGAGACATGAGAGGGACAGAGAGTGCAGAGAGACATGAGAGGGACAGAGAGTGCAGAGAGACATGAGAGGGACAGAGAGTGCAGAGAGACATGAGAGGGACAGAGAGTGCAGAGAGACATGAGAGGGACAGAGTGCAGAGAGACATGAGAGGGACAGAGAGTGCAGAGAGACATGAGAGGGACAGAGTGCAGAGAGACATGAGAGGGACAGAGTGCAGAGAGACATGAGAGGGACAGAGTGCAGAGAGACATGAGAGGGACAGAGTGCAGAGAGACATGAGAGGGACAGTGAGTGCAGAGAGACATGAGAGGGACAGAGAGTGCAGAGAGACATGAGAGGGACAGAGAGTGCAGAGAGACATGAGAGGGACAGAGAGTGCAGAGAGACATGAGAGGGACAGAGAGTGCAGAGAGACATGAGAGGGACAGAGTGGAGAGGGACATGTGAGTGCAGAGAGACATGAGAGGGACAGAGAGTGCAGAGAGACATGAGAGGGACAGAGAGTGCAGAGAGACATGAGAGGGACAGAGAGTGCAGAGAGACATGAGAGGGACAGAGAGTGCAGAGAGAGACATGAGAGGGACAGAGAGTGCAGAGAGACATGAGAGGGACAGAGAGTGCAGAGAGGCATGAGAGGGACAGAGAGTGCAGAGAGACATGAGACTGGACAGAGAGTGCAGAGAGACATGAGACTGGACAGAGAGTGCAGAGAGACATGAGAGGGACAGAGAGTGCAGAGAGACATGAGAGGGACAGAGAGTGCAGAGAGACATGAGAGGGACAGAGTGCAGAGGGACATGTGAGTGCAGAGAGACATGAGAGGGACAGAGAGTGCAGAGAGACATGAGAGGGACAGAGAGTGCAGAGAGACATGAGAGGGACAGAGAGTGCAGAGAGACATGAGAGGGACAGAGAGTGCAGAGAGACATGAGAGGGACAGAGTGCAGAGAGACATGAGAGGGACAGAGTGGAGAGGGACATGTGAGTGCAGAGAGACATGAGAGGGACAGAGAGTGCAGAGAGACATGAGAGGGACAGAGAGTGCAGAGAGACATGAGAGGGACAGAGTGCAGAGACATGAGAGGGACAGAGAGTGCAGAGAGACATGAGAGGGACAGAGAGTGCAGAGAGACATGAGAGGGACAGAGTGGAGAGGGACAGAGAGTGCAGAGAGACATGAGAGGGACAGAGAGTGCAGAAAGACATGAGAGGGACAGAGTGGAGAGGGACAGAGAGTGCAGAGAGTCATGAGAGGGACAGAGAGTGTAGAGAGACATGACAGTTTATGCTCACCTCTCCCCGAGCCCGGCCGTCTTCCTCCAGGCTTCCTCCAGGCTTCCTCCAGGCTTCCTCCAGGCTCCCGGTGGCTGCCGCAGGCTGCCGGTGTCAGCACAGGTCTGCTACTGCAGTTCAGGACCTGTGGTGATGTCAGAGTCACGTGACACCAGGTTACCATGGAGTAACCTGGTGTCACGTGACTGTGACATCACCACAGGTCCTGGAATGCAGTAAGAAGAGCTCTGCAGACACTCGGAGCCTGCGGCAGCCACCGGAAGCCTGGAGGAAGCCTGGAGGAAGACGGCGGGGGCTCGGGGAGAGGTGAGCATATATTTTATTTTTTTTCAGGGCAGTGCGGCTGCGGCTCGTGATGACGCTGCGCGTCATCACTCGCAGTCGCGCAAAGGAGCTTGGGATTCGGCGACAACGCCCGGATTCCCAACTCCCAATTATATAAGTAGAGGGACAGAGAGTGCAGAGAGACATGAGAGGGACAGAGAGTGCAGAGAGACATGAGAGGGACAGAGAGTGCAGAGAGACATGAGAGGGACAGAGAGTGCAGAGAGACATGAGAGGGACAGAGAGTGCAGAGAGACATGAGAGGGACAGAGAGTGCAGAGAGACATGAGAGGGACAGAGAGTGCAGAGAGACATGAGAGGGACAGAGTGCAGAGAGACATGAGAGGGACAGAGAGTGCAGAGAGACATGAGAGGGACAGAGAGTGCAGAGAGACATGAGAGGGACAGAGTGCAGAGGGACATGTGAGTGCAGAGAGACATGAGAGGGACAGAGAGTGCAGAGAGACATGAGAGGGACAGAGAGTGCAGAGAGACATGAGAGGGACAGAGTGCAGAGACATGAGAGGGACAGAGAGTGCAGAGAGACATGAGAGGGACAGAGAGTGCAGAGAGACATGAGAGGGACAGAGTGGAGAGGGACAGAGAGTGCAGAGAGACATGAGAGGGACAGAGAGTGCAGAAAGACATGAGAGGGACAGAGTGGAGAGGGACAGAGAGTGCAGAGAGTCATGAGAGGGACAGAGAGTGTAGAGAGACATGACAGTTTATGCTCACCTCTCCCCGAGCCCCGGCCGTCTTCCTCCAGGCTTCCTCCAGGCTTCCTCCAGGCTTCCTCCAGGCTCCCGGTGGCTGCCGCAGGCTGCCGGTGTCAGCACAGGTCTGCTACTGCAGTTCAGGACCTGTGGTGATGTCAGAGTCACGTGACACCAGGTTACCATGGAGTAACCTGGTGTCACGTGACTGTGACATCACCACAGGTCCTGGAATGCAGTAAGAAGAGCTCTGCAGACACTCGGAGCCTGCGGCAGCCACCGGAAGCCTGGAGGAAGCCTGGAGGAAGACGGCGGGGGCTCGGGGAGAGGTGAGCATATATTTTATTTTTTTTCAGGGCAGTGCGGCTGCGGCTCGTGATGACGCTGCGCGTCATCACTCGCAGTCGCGCAAAGGAGCTTGGGATTCGGCGACAACGCCCGGATTCCCAACTCCCAATTATATAAGTAGATGAGTTTGTTGCCCAAGATGCTTTTTTTCTAGTAGGCTGGGGAAATTAACTCTGTAGACACAGTGCTGTATGCACGATCTTACCAACTCCAACACAAAATTAATTAAAAATACTAATAATTGTTCTTTGAAGCATATTTCATTTTTGCATAATACTGTCTAGTACTTTATAACCAGAGGCCATAATATCTATGATCCAGAGTCTGGTAAAGTTTGCATCTGCATATTTTAAATTTGTGGAAATGTAAAATGTTCTGCCAATTTAAAAGCTACTGTATTAAGTCCCTCTATCCTTCATGCAGATTCAGCATCATTTTCTCAAAACAGACAGAAATTTTACTACATAGTTAATATGACAAATGTCTATCAAGTTAAAGTTCAACTCAAGTTTGGCAAAGAATAAAGGATAGGGGCACATGCACAGACATAATGCATGATTTAGTTCACCTTAAAAGTCCTAATCTTTCCCTCTTGATCTCAATTGCCGATCCACTGGATCAAACATTCAGAAAAGAACTCTACACATTTACAGTTAAAACCAAAAGTTTGCTTAGACTATCTAAAAACAAACATGTTTTTCTTACTATCTGACTTGAAATCAGAATAAACCTTTCCCGCTTTAGGTCAATTAGGACTACCATAATGATTTATATTTGCCAAATGCCAGAATAATGACAGAGAAAATATTTTAAGGCATTTTTATTACTTTGTGCAAAGTCAAAGGTTTACATACACTAAAGTTACCATACCTTTAAAAATTTAGGACATCCCATATGGTGATGTTGTGTGTATGGAAGTTTCTGGTTTATTGGCACCATCTGAGTTAATTGGAAACACATTGCTGTGAATGTATTTTAATTCACACCTGAAACACACTGCTTCTTTGTGTAGCATCATGGGGAAATCTAAAGAAATAAGCAAAGATATCAAAAAGAAAATTGTGGACTTGCATAAGTCTGGTTCATCATTGGGTGCAATTTCCAGATACTTGAAGGTGCCTCGTTCATCTGTACAACCAACTATAGGCAAGTACAGTACAAACAAGATTGGAATGTCCAGCCATCATACCGCTCAGAAAGGAGACAGGTTCTGTGTCACAGAAATGAACGTGATTTGGTCCGACATGTGCAAATGAACCCAAGAACAAAAGCAATAGACCTTGTGAAGATGATGACTGAAGCTGGTAAGATTGTGTCATTACCCAGAGTGTAACGAGTACTGTATCAACATGAGCTGAATGAAGCCATGGGCAGGGAGAAGCCACTACTACAAAAAAAAACATAAAAAAGCCAGGTTAAATTTTGCAAATGCATACAAGAACACATACATCAATTTTTGGAGACATGTCCTCTGGTCTGACAAAGCTAAAATTTAACTATTTGGCCATAATGACCATCATTACATTTGAATGAAAAAGGGAAAAGACTGGAAGCCTAAGAACACCATCCCAACTGTGAAACACAGGGTTGGCAGCATCATGTTATTATGTTGGGGGGTTATTTTATTGCAGGAGGGACTGGTGTACTTCACATTATAGATGGCATCATGAGGAATGAAGATTATGTGGCAATACTGAAGCAACATCTTAAGACATCAGCTAGGAAGTTAAAAATTGGGTGGAAATGGGTCTTCCAAATGGACAATAACCCGAAACATACTGCTAAACTTGTTACAAAGTGGCTTAAGGATAACAATATAATTGTTTTGGAGCTGCCATCAAAAAGTCTTGATCTCAATCCTTATGGGCAAAGCTAAAAAAGGCAGGTCCAAGTAAGGTGACCTACAAATATGGCTCAGTTACACCAGTTTTGTCAGGAGGAATTCCTACAAACTGTTGTGAGAAGGATGTCCAAAATATTTGACCCAACCCATACAATTTAAGGGCAATGGTACCAAATACTAATGAAATATATGTAATCTTGTGACTTTGCAGAAAGTAATAACAATACCTTAAAACATTGTTTCTCTCATTATTCTAGCATTTGGCAAATATTAATAACTAGATGGTGGCCCGATTCTAACGCATCGGGTGTTCTAGAATATGTATATAGTTTATTTATGAAGATTTAAGAATAATGCAATGAATACACGATATCTATCTATCATCTACCTATGTGTCTATCGTATCTATTGAATATTCTCCTGGGCTTGTTGTGGTGTCTCTTGGTGTCGACGTTGTCATCGCCTTTCTGCTTTTGCAGATTTTCTGTCATTGTCATTAGTGTATTTGCACTTACGACCAATTAAACCCATTGAATAAACGTGACTGAAGTAGTTCAGACTGTCACTGACACAACTTGTGAAGTAAATGTGACTGAAGAACAGCACACTATGACTGACAGCCTTGTAGACAGGAATGAAGTGGGTCACACTATGAGCGGCAACTTGTAGACAGATGTGAAGTGCGTCACACTATGAGCGGCAGCCTTGTAGACAGGAGTAAAGTGCGTCACACTATGAGCGGCAGCCTTGTAGACAGGAGTGAAGTGCGTCACACTATGAGCGGCAGCCTTGTAGACAGGAGTGAAGTGCGTCACACTATGAGCGGCAGCCTTGTAGACAGGAGTGAAGTGCGTCACACTATGAATGGCAGCCTTGTAGACAGGAGTGAAGTGTGTCACACTATGACTGACAGACCTTGTAGACAGGCGTGAAGTGCGTCACACGATGACTGACAGCCTTGTAGACAGGAGTGAACTGCGTCACACTATTAGCGGCAGCCTTGTAGACAGGACTGAAGTGCGCCACACTATGACTGACAGCCTTGTAGACAGGAGCGAACTGCGTCACACTATGAGTGGCAGCCTTGTAGGCAGAAGTGAAGTGCGTCACACTATGTACGGCAGCCTTGTAGACAGGAGTGAACTGCGTCACATTATGAGCAGCAGCCTTGTAGACAGGAGTGAAGTGCGTTACACTATGAGCGGCAGCCTTGTAGACAGGAGTGAAGTGCGTCACACTATGAGCGGCAGCCTTGTAGACAGGAGTGAAGTGTGTCACACTATGACTGACAGACCTTGTAGACAGGCGTGAAGTGCGTCACACTATGACTGACAGCCTTGTAGACAGGAGCGAACTGCGTCACACTATGAGTGGCAGCCTTGTAGGCAGAAGTGAAGTGCGTCACACTATGTACGACAGCCTTGTAGACAGGAGTGAACTGCGTCACATTATGAGCAGCAGCCTTGTAGACAGGAGTGAACTGCGTCACACTATGACTGACAGACCTTGTAAACAGGAGTGAAGTGCATCACATTATGACTGACAGCCTTGTAGACAGGAGTGAAGTGCATCACATTATGACTGACAGCCTTGTAAACAGGAGTGAAGTGCATCACACTATGAGCGTCAGGCTTGTAAACAGGAGTGAAGTGCGTCACACTATGAGCCGCAGTTCAAATTGCCCGCCAATATACCAAGCCGTATTCCGCTTCACTGATTGGTAGCCGCGGCTGGTGGTGACCAATCAGCGCACTTGGCACGTGTTTTAAAACACGATGCGCTGATTGGTCGCCCAATGAGAGACGCTGCTCGCGGCTTGGCACGCGGTTTGAATGCCGCTTCGCTTATTGTTCGCCGAGGGTGGCGGCGACCAATGAGAGATACGGCGCATGTTTTAAAACTGCGGCCAGCCACGATGACCAATGAGAGGCGCGGTGCGCGACTTGGCGCGCCGTTTGAATGCCGCTTTGCTCATTGCTCACAGCGGTAGTACCCCGACCAGGATTCAAATCCCCCGCCAAGCCGTACTACTTCTTTGATTGGTTGCCACTAATAGCGGCGAGCAATCAGCCGCGCGGGATTCATATTTCCTGACTGATAGCTGCCAGCAGCGGCGACCAATCAGAGAGGTAGTGCGGCTTGGCGGGGGAATTGAATCCTGCTCGGGGTACTACCGCTGCGAGCAGCCGTGAGATGACTGGCATCGGCCATCTCCTGACTGGCTCGCCGCGGACCTCTGTGCGGCAGGTACATGAGCCAAGGCGTGAATTTTTAATTTGCGTGGCTGTTTTGAATGCGTGCCGCTCTTTTGCATACGTAGGTTTATTCTGATTTCATGTCAGATAGTGAGAAAAACATGCATATGCGTCTTTTTATATAGTGTATGTAAACCTCTGGTTTCAATTGTACATAAGTATTTGTTAAAAAAATCTCTAATCCTTATTTAAAACCATCAATGGTTCCCTCGTTGATCAAATTGTGCTGAAGTCTATTAGTTCATGTTGGAAAGAAGTTGTGTCTCCTCTGGGGATTGAAGCTGTTTTTCTTCAGGCGAATGGAATGCCCCCTTGTCTTTTAACCCCTCACCCAACACATGACGAACTGATATTTAATATATTACGAAGATTTCCACAAATTGACGTCCTGGTATGTCATGATGATCGTGCGAGCACAGGAGCTGTGCCAACACAGTCGCATCCAGGAGCTCGGCTTAAATGATAGTCGAGATCTAGCTGTCACTGCCAGGGATAGTGCTTCCACAGCCTCTGACTTTCTTACCCCCTAATACTTCCAGTCAATAGTGATCACAGCATTTATGATACTAGGAGAGGGTTTCCTCTCTCACCTGATCATCACCCCTATGATTTAATTGTGTGCTGCCAATTGTTGTCATAGCAACCCGAAGTAAAAAAAAATGATCTCCAGGTATGCCAGCTACGGTGACCTGTTAGACCATGCCAGGATCATGGTCTAAAAGATGTTTTTGTTTTGTCACTGATAGGTGTAATGCTTTACAATTCATGTGTATTGTAATGCATTATACCAGTGATCAGAGTAATATACCGTATATACTCGTGTATAAGCCGACCCGTGTATAAGCCGACCCCCCTACTTTTGCCCCCAAAGCCTGGGAAAACCTATTGACTCGTGTATAAGCTGAGGGTGGACCCCAGCACAGGTATACAGCCCCCAGCAGTGTGGTATACAGGCCCCCCAAGTGGTAGTATACAGCAGCCTCCCCAGTGGTAGTATACAGCAGCCTCCCCAGTGGTATATACAGGCCCCAGCAGTATTACAGCAGCCTCCCCAGTGGTATATACAGGCCCCAGCAGTATTACAGCAGCCTCCCCAGTGGTATATACAGGCCCCAGCAGTATTACAGCAGCCTCCCCAGTGGTATATACAGACCCCACCAGTATATACAGCAGCCCCAGTAGTATACAGGCCCCAACAATATATACAGCAGCCCCAGTGGTATATAGCAACCCCAGGGGTATATAGCAGCCCCAGTGGTGTGCTATCCAGCAGCCCCAGGGGTA